>OX456986.1:132953168-133528728 GCA_949752695.1 Melanostoma scalare | reverse complement strand
GTTCTGGGTTTCACTCGGCCACCAAAACGAAACCCATGGTTCGATGAAGAATGCAGGCAGGCAAATGCAGCCAAACAAAAAGCACGTCAAATGCTGATGCAAAAACGAACGTTATATGCTTAAAACCCAAGTTAAATGGCACAAAATAATCCATCAATGCTGTGATTTGTGTTACTACATTATTTACTCACAAGTCAATAATCAGTTATCAATGAACAAGACCTAACGGTCGCGGACTTGTAACATTATGGAGTATGTTTTAGCTTGGTTTCTTAAGATTTGATTTTGGATGGCATTTTGATAGATCTAAACGAAGATTAGTTTTTCATTTGTAGCATTAATATGTATTCTGTTTTTATGTTTGGTAAAAAAAAGAGTAGATACTGCCAAAAATTAAATGAAAAAATGCATTTGCTGTGCATATTTAATTATTAGTTTATTTATTTATATATTGAACATATTTTTTGTTTATTTTTTTTAGGAATTGTGTATAATGTACGTGATATGTTTTGTGTATTATAGCGTAATTATATATCAAATTAAAGGTTATCAAATAAGGATTACAGTGGTGCAAACGTCAACGAAAATTTTTCTTTTCAAACAAGTCTTAGGTCTGTCCGCCCTTCCGGCCCGTACCGGCTTCGCACGGGCACTAAACATGACATCTACACACATATTCACAATTTTTCGCATCGAACTAAAAAAAAAATTTGGAAATTTAATTCTTAGCTGAACCCTGCCCGCTTCGCCAAGAAGTAACGACTTAATATAAAAAAAATGATTAATTTTCGATTAATTAATTTTTATTGTTACGCTTTTTGGTAAACTACATTTTTGGTTTTTCTTGCACAATTACTTGTATACGAATAGAGCAGATGGTTCGGTAATTTCACGATCGTGTGTTGGGCATTGTATATCTATACATATAAAGCAAACTTGATATTTTGTTTGTCCGCAAAAATCTCGAGAATTAAGTCACCGACTCTCTCACTCTCACTCTCTCACTATCTCCCTTTCTTCCTTTCCCTCTCACTCTCTCACTCTCTCTCTCTCTCTTCTCTACTCTCACTCACTCTCTCCTCTTTTCTCTCCTCTTTCTCTCTCTTTGCCTCTCTTTCTCTCTCTCTCTCTCACTCTCTCTCACTCTCTCTCCTCTCTCCTCTCTCTCTCTCTCTCTCTCTCTCCTCACTCTCTATCTTTCTCTCTCACTCCCACTCTCACTCTCTCACACTCTCTTTTCACTCTCACTCTCACGTCTCTCACACTCTCTCTTTCACTCTCATCTCACTCTCTCTTACTCTCTCTTTCTTACTCTCTCTCTCTCACTCTTACTCCCACTCTCTCTTTCTCTCTCTCTCTCTCTCTCACTCTCTTTCTCCTCTCTCTCCTCTCTCTCTCTCTCTCTCCCTCTCTCTCTCTCTCTCTCTCTCTAGCTCTCTCTCTCTTCCACTCTCACTCTCTCTCTCTCACTACTCTCTCCTTCACTCTCACTCACTCTCTCTTACTCTCACTCTCCCTCTCCCTCCTCTCTCTCTCTCTCTCTCTCTCCTCTCATCTCTCTCTCTCTCTCTCTCTCTCTCTCACTTCTCTCTCTCTCTCTCATCTCTCCACTCTCACTCCTCCTCTCTCTCACTCTCTCTCTCACTCTCTCTTTCTCTCACTCCCACTCTCACTATCTCACTATCTCCCTTTCTCTCTCACTCTCTCTTTCTCTTTCTCTCGCTCACTCTCTCTCTTACCTCTCTCTTTCTCTTTCTCTCGCTCACTCTCTCTTTCTCTCCTCTCTCTCACTCTCTCTTTCTCTCTCTCTCTCTCACTCTTCTCTCTCTCACCTTCTCTCTCACTCTCACTCACTCACTCTCTCACACTCTCTATTTCTAAAAACACAATTAATTTTCTTCAATTATCTCATTGTAACACTTACATTCAATATCGAATTGAACACTACACAAAACAAAGACTTTGTTCCACTTGTCAGCAAAACTCGAGCAAAAAAGAGAAAATCACTATGCTGGAAAAATTTTGAAATTACTCAAATTTTTGCGAAAAATACAGTATGGAAAATGAAAATAAAATGTTTGGACACAGGAAGGGCGCGAAACGCATACAAAACATTTACACAACACAGGCGTTTATTGAACGAAGTGTGTGCAGAAAGAAAAAATGCGCTCGCTTACTCTCACCTTATAGCAAAAAGGCGAAAATATGTTGACCGTACGCATACATGCAAAGCACGCGAAACCGATATAAAACATTCCCGTAAGCTATATCAGCCGCTGCATGGTGCAAATTAGACGGCCAATATATACGAAGATAAAAATATCAACTTTGCTTTTTGTGTTGGATTCAGTTTGCTTTCTCTTAAGCTTATTGGCAAAAGAATATCTTCAATTTTGCTTTCAAATGTTTAAATAGCGTCTTTTCCGTTTCCGCTGAAATTTTTCGAAATGGTAGTATTAGCGTAGATTTGTATATAAACTTAATTTATTTTTCAGTAGACTTACCTAAGTCGGGCTTATGGCTCAATACATCCAATTGAATCGGAAGACTAAGTTTTGTGTCTTCAAAAGACTTTCAATTAGAAATGATTTGATTTATTGAAATTTTCTTCAAAACAAATTTGAAAGCTAAGCCAATGAATAAAAATAATAATTGTGAAATTCATTAATCGGCCGAAATGGGTTGTTTTTCCCATTTTTATCTATGAAAATTGTAAAATAAATTTTAAAAAAGTTGCCTATGTCCGTCACATTCATTTCAAATAATTTAAAAAAAAAAACAAGTGAATCGGTGACTTAATGCTCGAGATTTTTTCGGACAAACAAAATATCAAGTTTGCTTTATATGTATATATAGATATAGATTTCGAAAAAAAAAAATTGGTTTTTATATGAAATGAAAGATATTTTTCTGATCTTTCATATGGTACTTAAATCATTATCCTACGTGCTATACTTTTGGAGATATACGTAATTATTTGCAGAAATGTCAGATTTTTCCCATTTCCGGCGCTCAATCTCAAGTCCAATGATCTCAAAATCACCGAGACCAAATTCAAAAATATTTGGCAGATAGATTGGGCTGAACGTAAGCTTTCATTTAGTACTAGACTCATAGGTGTACGCCCTGGGCCCAGGCTCCATAGGAAAATGAGCCATCTCCTTTGTTAAGCTCCTTCTCCCATATTTACTACGTGTCATAACGCACAATTTCAACACCATTGAATTTCCTTTGAAGTGGAAGAAGGTTAAAATTATTCCCATTCCTAAGAAAACTACATGCTTAGAGACAGAGTTCCGACCTATAGCTATTCTTCCTTTCCTCTCAAAAGTCTTCGAAAGCCGTCTTTAAGCAGGTACAAAATTATCTGTTTTCCAACAATCTGTTGAGTTCCTGCCAGTCTTGTTTCCGTGCGCAACGGAGCTGCACATCAGCCCTACTTCTAGTTTCTGATCAAATAAGAACTGTAATTTGACCAAATATCACTTCTAACAGTATTGGCTTTCGAATGGACACTGTAAAGTGTCAACCATTCAATATTGTGTAAGAAGCTGCTAAATTTATATAGTTTCTCCATCGAGTCATGTAAATTAATCCTTTCTTATCTCAGTGGGAGACAATAATGTGTCATCGCAAATGATCGGTCGCCAGTTTTATGAATGTTCTAACCGGTGTGCCACGGGAATCGATACGTGGACCAATTCTTTTCTCGCTATATATAAACGAACTCCCGCTTGTTATAAGAAACTGCAAAATCCACCTTTATGCTGATGATTTGCAGCTGCTAATCATTCGACCTTTATCGGCGAAAAATGAGGCAGTCGTCTTAATGAACGAGGATTTGCTACTCATCTTACGTTGGTCCAAGAGAAATACCTTAATCCTAAATTCCGTAAAGTAAAAAGCTATACCCATCTCTCGAGACCTCGCTGAATCGACTTTAAGTTCATTGAAGCTTGAGGACACTCCCATTGATTACGTAAGCTCTGCTAAAAATCTGGGCATGGTTTTCAATCGCACATTGACATGGAATGACCGTTTAAATAGCGCAATTAGAAAGGTCTATGGATGCCTCCGTATACCACACGTTACAAAAGTATCATTCGTAACAAAACTAAGCTTCTACTTGCAAAAACTATTACTTCCCGTATTACTTTATGGATGTGAAGTCTTCGGTGACTTAGACTACGGGACTACCCTTAAACTTATAATGTTGTTCAAAGCAATATGGCCCAATATGTATACAACCTACGCTGATATGACCATGTTTTCTCCTTTTCGAAACAAATTTGTGACTTTAAAGTAAAATAAAATACAAATACAAATACACTTATCCACACTCAGTTCTTGTTGCTGCAGATAAATCTGTACATCATCTACTTCAGTTAGAAGTCAATGAAAGGTTCTACCACGACGAAATTTTCTCTTCCGATATATCAGTTTCGCGAAAGTTTTATAATGTTCCATTTTATTTTCGAGTCGCCCGACAACAACGGAATGCGCCTTTACGGCCTTATTTACCGTTTACGATTTCACGGAAATTAGCCGAGATCGTCAACGACGAAACACAGGTTGGTTGCAAATTTCAAAACTACGTCCTTGTTGTTTGCTGACTTGTCAAACGTTTTGTCATGAAACAAATGATCTCTACCCTACCCGCTTGAACAGCTACATTTTACGGCCGCCTCCTCCGCCTTATCCACGCTACGCCACTGATCACAAACTGAGTCTCAGTAGTTACACTGAATGAAACCTCAGTATCGTATTGCGCCAGTAAGAATAAGTCTACTTAACGTCGCATTGAAGACCTCGCTTGCTGTTATATCTGAACGTCTGCAACAGTCAAAAATATAGTAGGTCCTTATCAGTGCGGTCTTAGACCATAAATGTTCATTGTTCACAATCGACCAAACTTTCACATTATGTCAGATCCTGAAAAATAAACCGCGGAATACAATTCCGACTTAGGCCATCTTTTATCGATTTCAAGGTCGCGTCGCGTACGACAGTCTTCACAGAGCTGTGCAAAGCAACTATGTCTTGTTTTGGATTCCATGCAAAACTGGTACGACGTCAATACGATCCCCAGATGACAATCACAGGCAATTCAGGTTGTCACGCAGCTTTATTTGAATAAATCTTAGCTTAATTTTCAAATTTCTTTAATCACTTTTACGTCCCATGAAAAGCAAATAAATAACTTTTTAGGAGCCTCAACTTTTTTGAGTCACACTTTTCAATTACACCGAAGTTTGTCATCACGTTTCCGTTTGTCACTAAAAAGTATTTAAAAAATCCAAATGCTCTTTTTTTCCCTTACTTAAATTTGAAAATCACAAAACGTTTTCTAACCGTACATTACCGAAATCTTCTAGATTGAATCAAACATCATGTAGGGATGCTTTGAACAAAGAGTATTGAACTTCTTATGAACTCGTTGAATTAAACGAGACTTTTTTGCGAATCAAAATTTTCAATCAAACGCTAAGCATTCATCACCCTCACTACCTTAGTTTAACGACGCGACGCTTATTTTGAAATTCAAAAAAAATTTTCTTTTGCAAGAAAGAAAGTACCTTTCACTTTGTTGAATAAGGCTGTATAAGAGAACGTAAACGTAGTAGAAAAATGTTGTGCCGACATGTAGGACTCCTTCGTCGTATAGGTACAGAGCTCATGGGATTTATGTATAGCTAAGTATGAAATGTAGAGTTTAAAAAAAACATTGACAAATATTTAATATCAGAGTGTTTAATGACAAAAAGCTCATTTATGCTCAGTGAATTTGCGAAGTAATAAAATGCTCTGCTTGTTCACATACATACCTACAACACTTTCATTCTAATCAGGTGATTAAAGTCATGTTGTGGATCTTTGTAAAGTGAAACGTGTTTTTAAAGGTTTAAACTGCCAACTTAAGAGACATAAGTGGAATTACCATCAGGTTTAAAATATGTACATTAAACACGTTTCTTGTACAAATCAAAAACAGAAACGATGAGTCGGATGAGTACTACATTTCGTCAGCGGAAAGCTCAATTGGTCTATGTCCACTTTTTTTCGAAAATGGACTAATGATGCAGTTTTACTAATTTGGGTTTTGTATATCTCTTATAGTTTTTCAGATAATGTACACCCACTTTGTTCTAAGAGCCAAATTTTTCATGCTAAGTTTATTCCAAATTGATCTTAGAGTCATAATTGTATGAAAGAGAATAATTTTGCATACACATTCAGAAAGTCATTTTGTTCTAAGCGCCAAAGAATTCTTTATTGATTATTGGACTTAGAACAGTACATGAAGAAAAGAGTGAAACAGATTAATTGCAAGACCATATATGACCAATCGTTCTAAATCCATATTTTTGTTCTAAGTCCACGTTTTTTTTTCAGGAGAATGCATACTTGTATGATGGCTTGTTCTATCTCCATTTTTGGGGTTATTTGCTTTCTAGATTATTTAAAAATAGTGGGAAAGGATTTATAGGGATTTTGTTATTATTTTTAGAAAAAAAAAATTACAAGAGAACAAAAAAAAAAATTACATGAGCAAGAAATGAGCTAAAAATGTGACTATAATTCTATTTAACCCTCCTTTACAAACTGGGGTCCATTTGGACCCCAGAGCATGTTTGAACACTCATAACTTTTTTGTTTTTCATTTTTTTTAAATGGGATTTCTACTCAGTTAGCAAAATTCAATTTTTTATTCATTTTTTAAGTTGAAACGATTATCAGATGTTTACAGATTTTTCTGCGATTTATTTGTGAAAAGAACCCGTCCACCCGAATTTGGACCCCACTACTGAAATTCTATGAAAAATCATAATTTTTCTAATAAATAATTATTTTATTTCAAAAGCAGCATAGTTTATGTTTAGAAGGATTTACATAGTTTGAAGTTGTTGGCAGTTCCGGGTACTGTTGGTACATGAACTCTCCCCAAAATACAGAGAGCATCCAATGCAGATTTTCCAATGCCAGATTGTGTTGCAGGTTGTGAACGGTTATTCAATTCTGACTCAACCAGTTCCTCCGCTAGTTCGATGAGTTTATCACTTCTGAACAAATTTTTGTTTCTTTCTAGGCGGATTGAAGTGTCGGAAAATGATGACAGTTGCTAGGGCTGCTACGTCCAGTAAATTGTATAATAGAACCATCGGCCAGCGATTTGTTTGAGGTGTACATGAATATAATATTGAAACCATTTGGTCAAATACATCGACTCCACCCTTGGTGTGGTTATAATCCAGTATCATGGCAGGTTTACTTTGATGACCGGAAGTGGCTTTCTCGCAGTTATGTTGTGTTGATAGCAATACCACTTGTTTGTTTGGCTTCGGAACATAACTCACCAACGCAATTTTTCCAGAAAATCCAAAGATGGGTGATTGGACTGGACGATACTGCTTTTTGTTATTGGTTTTTACAGACTCATTCTGGTCATCAAGAACCTCCTTCGCTACAAAAGGTTTAGACTTTAGACACATCTATCTTTTGTTTTTCCTTACTGGATGGTGATTATTATCGAGCAACCTCAATGCCAAATCCACCGACGCGACGGCGACGTAAGGAAATCATCAATAGTGAGTTTGCGTCCAGAATTGAAATATGATGGCATCAACGACATCACCACATCATATCCACGACCAAGTCCTGCACTTTGGTCAGAGCTACCAGAGTAGATAGAGAACTTCAGTGGATAGCCCGTTGAGCTTTCATTCAACCACCAAAACTTCAAGCCGTGTTTGGCAGGCTTGCTTGGCACGTATTGTCGAAATTTACATCGGCCGCGGAATGCTTTCAACTGCTCATCAATCGTTAAATTTTCTGATGGATTGTAGTTTGCTGATAATGTCTGGTTCTATTCATCCAAAATCAATTGTACAGGCGAGAGCAGGTTTCGATTTGCTGAAGCTTGTCCGCGGCGGCCAACTGGGTTAAGGGGTGAAGTAAAATCCAGAAATAATTCCGTTGAATTTGGTGAAGGCTTATAGAGAATTATGGCGAATTCAATCCTTTTTGAGGTCATAAAATTGTTTGATGACCTGAACAAACTGAAATAATGACTATTTTTTTCTTTTGATAATAATCATACCTGACGGGATTTATTGATATGGATAAATTTTACAATCAGTAATTACTTAAAACAGACATATCGAAAGGGATAAGCGGGAATCCCAGATTTGCGAAATTAGGCAATTTCCATCGATTTTGAAATTGAAAAATTTTATTGATGACCTCCTACACACTCTGCTTAAATTTCTTTATCACTGCTATATAAAATACTTAGAAACAATTCATACAATAGCCAGAAGAACAATAACTCATCAATATAAGTGTAATAATAATCAAAAAAAAAATCGAGGAAAAAACGTTGAGCTTTCTTTTGACGATTTATAGAGAGGGTTTTATTTCTCATTTTTTCAAAGATTTTTCCAGAGCATTCGATCAATTCTTTTACGATGTAATAAAGGGTTTTTCAACAGGGACGCTACAAAAGTAGAGCGACAGGGACAGCAAACGACGCCATATTTCTTGCCGCTCTTTTGAAATTTCTCTTCAATAAGCTTTGCCATTTCATGATGGAAAGATATACGAGCCAACAACGAGTTGAAATTATTAAAATTTATTACCGAAATTCGGAGTAAGTGCCTCAACGTTAAGAGCGCTACGTCCAATTTGTGGTCGTTATAATCACAGGCACAGGCACAGTACAAAATGTTCCCGTGCCAGTGAGACAAGGAAGTGCCGTGGTGTCGAGAATATTGCTGCCGCTGAGGCTTCAGTTGCAGAAAGCGCAAATTTGTCTCTTACACGTCGTTCTCAAGCATTGGTCATCTCTGTGACGTCGTTGTGGCGAATTTTGCGAAAAGATCTTGGTCGACATCCTTACAAAATTAAATTGAAAATTATCAAGACCGGCACGTTACTGTGAATGGGGATCGCTACCGTTCGATGATAACCGAATATTTTTGGCCCCAATTGGATGATATGGACTTGGAGGACATGTGGTTCCAACAGGACGGTGCCACAAGCCACACAGCGAATGTCACAATCAATTTATTGGAAACCAAGTTCGGAGAACGTGTTATCTCACGACATAGTCGAGTTGCTTAACCGCCTCGGTCGTGCGATTTAACGCCGTTAGACTATTTCCTGTGGGGCTACGTCGAGTCTATGGTCTATGCCAACAAGCCAGCGACGATTGATTAACTTCGTACGAATATCGAACGTGAAATATCAGCAGTATCGGCCGATTTATGCTTGAAAACCGTCCAAAATAGGGTTAAGCGTCTGGACTTCGGCAAGCGTGCCCGTGGTGGCCATGCAAAAGAAATAGAGTTCCATACGTAATGGCATTTAGTAGTAGTATTTTATTAGTTTATAATTTCCTGTACATTAAGAACTAGTCTTTTAAAGTCTGAACAGTCTTAAAATATAGTTACGTACATAATTATTTTAATTTAATAAGAGATTTTAATAACATTCGATCAAGTTTAACAAATAGAGAAGAAGGAAACTATTTAGAGCAATAATATATAAAATTAAATAAAAAGAAAAAGTAGAAAGATAAAGAAATAAAGAGATTAGAGTATAAAAGATTAAAGAAAAAGAAACATTAGCGATGAGAACAAAAATAGTTAAAAATTTCCTGAAAAAAGTCTCTGTGCTGAATTTTAGTCCTTATATTAATGGGAAGTTTATTCCATAACCTAACTGCGTAAATGAAAAATTGCTTTCGCGATGTAACACATGTGTACAAGTTTGGTCTTATTGCTAGACTGCGAGCGGAATATGATAAGTCTAACTTTTCAAACAAGTAGCAAGGGTGTTTCTTTATCAGTATCTTGGAAAGCATACTGACGGTTCTGTAGTCAATGTACTTTACTAGGCTACATCCCAAAATTTGCGCAGAGTACATTGAAATGTGGTCAAAACGACGTTTATTGAAAACGAACCTAGCGATAGAGTTGAACGCAACATTCTGATTTTGCAAGGAAGATGAATCAGCATCATCAAATAGTTCACATCCATAGAGTATAATTGGAACAATCAAGGCTTTCACGAGCTTAAGCTTAACTTTCCATCGGATTTATTATATGGATTTATTCCTACGAGGGAGCGTTTTTATATTCGCGGAATGAGGGGTTAGAGGGGGGTGACTATGCTCATTATAGTCGTAACGAGTTCAGCTACTCATAATTAGTATAAATACGAAGTTTCATTGTTCTTAGACAATTTGTCTTCGAGCTATCGTCAACGTCGTGCCTGTGCTGTGAAAATTAATCAAAAAAAAAAAAAAAAAGAAACTGCAATAGACCAAACACTAGTGCCCACCTTCTTATCTTCTCCTCCCCCACACCACTCGCATAGTCTTGTTGGCTGCACACATTTCTTCTAATCGATATTTCCTTATCGCATCGAAGCAGTGTGTGCAGGCAATGAGGCTGTGGGTTTGCTAGGCGGATAGTTTGATCAACGGTGTCGATCCCGTTGGTGAATCAAATCAAGTTGCTGGCTGGGCATAACACCGCTAGTAATTTGGTTTGGTTTCCTATCGAGATATGCACTTGTTGATTATACTTAGATAGCGTCTGCGTTCGATATTTTGTTTTGTGTGTTTTTGTGAATTGTAATGTCGGGTAAATTTCGGGTCGATTTTAGCAACATTAGGGGGTTGCGATCGAATTTCTTTGCTGTGTACGCTCACACTGCAAAATGTAGGCCAGCTGTTTTGGCACTGAGTGAAACACAGGTGGGTGTTGATTCTGATCCCACAGAGTTCAACCTGCCTGGATATAGCTTAGTGCCATTATTCTTTTCCTCCCATGGCCTCGCCGTATATGTTCGGAATGATATTGCTTACCAGCTTCTACCACAATACGGCCTCTGTTCTAATACGAACTTTAATTTCATGCGGTTAAAATTCACCGTCCGTAAGCATATCATTCACTACTGTTTTATTTATAGAAGCCCCAATTTAGATAGCAATTCAACCTCTAACGAGTTTGATGCGCTATCTGACTCCATAGTAAGAATTGTTTCCCTTTATCCTCACACTGAAATCGCAATTGCGGGCGATTTCAATGTACACAATTCAGGTTGGCTTCGACATTCTGGCCAGACAACACCCGAAGGAAGGTATGTTGAGATCTTTGCTGAATTAAATCTTTTAACTCAGCTTGTTGATGAGCCCACTCGGGTTCCGGATATTTCTGGCCATTCGGCCAACACATTAGATTTGTTTCTCACTTCTCATCCTGAAAAATATAGGGTCAAAGTGTCATCACCTCTAGCACGTCGGACCATTGTGTCATATCGGTAGATTTTCCGGTTTCCGTCACAGTAAAAAGAGTAAAAGTCCCAAAAAGAACTGTATGGCAATATGAGAAAGCCAATTGGGACGGCCTGAATAATTTCTTTCGAAATTTCAACTGGTCTTTGTGCTTTCTCGACGGTAACGTGGATGCATCAGCTGATATGATATCTAACGTAATTCTCAACGGCATGACTAACTTTGTTCCGCATAGATCAAAGAGCATCATCCCCAAAGAAAATTCGTGGTTCGATTCGAGCTGTAGGGAGATGATTAGGGAAAGAGAAAAATGTTTTCGGATTTTTAAAAATGACCCTATCGAAGAAAACAGAAATAAGTTTAAGTGCGCCAGGAACGCCTGCAATACTCATATACAGAAGACCAAGTTTTTATATGACCAAAAAGTAAGGCAAAAAATACTATTGTGTCCAAAAGGAAGTAAAAACTTTTGGTCTTTTGTTAAGAATATTAAGAACTCGACCACATCATCGGTCCCAACGCTCGTCTTCAATGACTCTCCGTATGTCAGCTCCATCGACAAAGCCAATTTGCTGGCAGCTCAATTTGCTGCCAACTCGACACTTCCTTATAGTATTTTGGCTCCACCTGAGCTCGAGTCTGCAAATTCTTTGATGAAGCAGATATTTTTTCGAACTCGCTCGGTTGCGAGAGTCCTTAAAGATCTCAACATACATAAATCCGCTGGTCCAGATGGTATCCCCGCCGTTATTCTGAAGAGGTGTTCTTCTACGCTGGCAAAACCACTGCGTAAACTTTTCCATCTTTCCTATTCTGCTGGGATTTTTCCGAGCAGATGGAAAACTGCATTTGTCCAGCCGGTCCCTAAAAAAGGCGAATCTTCCTCCCCTTCCAATTACCGTCCAATTGCACTTACGTCCCTTCTTTCCAAGGTCATGGAAACGTTGATAAACCGTCAACTTATGAAATATCTTGAAGAACGAAAGCTTCTTAATGACCGTCAGTACGGCTTTCGTAGCAAACGGTCCACTGGTGAATTGATGGCTTATCTCACCGAAAAGTGGAACCAATCTTTACATTGTTTTGGAGAAAGTAAGATTATTGCGCTTGATATTTCTAAAGCATTTGATTGAGTTTGGCATCAGGCTCTTTTATCGAAAATGCGTGCTTTTGGTATCGATGAGTCTCTTCTTCGTTGGATTAGAAACTACCTTTCCGACCGTTCAATACAAGTTGTGTTGGATGGCTTCAAGTCTGATACCCACTTCATAAATGCTGGTGTGCCCCAGGGCTCCGTTTTGTCTCCGACTCTCTTCCTCATTTTCATTAATGATCTCTTGTCTGAAACTTCTAATCCACTTAACTGTTTTGCTGACGACTCGACCCTCAGCTTTTCATATTCGTTTCCAAATTCACGTCCTTGCTCTTCGGATGTGGAACTGGAACGGTTGCGTATGATAAGCTCATTGAATTCTGACCTTGACAGCATTGTTGCATGGGGTATTATGAACCGAGTAGAATTCAATGCTTCGAAAACTCAATGCTGCCTCTTGTCGATGAAGCTTAACATTCCCCCATTGCCATTATCCATGAATGGTACCTGCATCGAAGAAACCGAAAAGCTGTCAGTACTTGGTATGTGTGTAAACGATGATCTTCGTTGGAATGACCACATATTTGAAGTCGCCAAAAACGCTGCTAAATGCTTAGGTTTCTTAAGACGATGCAGGAAGTTCTTCACCCCTTCTGATCTGGCTATAATTTATAAGGCCTTCATCCGCCCAAAACTGGAGTATAACTCCCATATCTGGTCAGGTGCTGCTCAAACATCTTTGCACCTGCTTGATAGGGTACAAAACAGAGCGTTAAAATTGATAGGTGATAGTTCAATCGTAGAATCGATTGATTCTCTTGAACATCGTCGAAACGTCACCTGTCTCACTCTCTTTTATCGCTTTTTTCACAAACAGTGCTCTAGTGAAATAGCCAGTTGCATTCCTCCCCTGAAACAATTTAGCCGCAACACCCGCCTCGCTAGGAATGTTCATCAGTTTTACCTTGAGCCCAACTTCGGACGTACAGTCAAGTATAGAGATTCATATTTCAGTCGCACCACCCGAATGTGGAATGCTTTACCTGGCTCTGTATTTCCCCCTCATTACGATTCACAAAGGTTCAAAAGCAACGTGCATCGGTGTCTCCTTTCAAATCCTCTCCTATTTTCCTAAATGCTCGCACTGTGTTCTATAACATTATAAGGGTAGTCATAACCCCTTGATGTGCGCGTTAATTATAAAAAAAAAAAAAAAACCAAGCAACATAATCGGGAGTAAAAAGTGAAGGATGGAGAAAAACAACAGCGCGTAGAGTGTTCACGTACATTTTTGGACCTCTGCAATGAAGACAATGATCGTGTATTGAGCCGAATTGTTACTGGAGACGAAACTTGGGTTCATCATTATGAGCCTGAGTCTAAACAAAACTCCATGCAGTGGCACAAAAAAAACACAGCACCTCCCAAAAAGTTTACGGTGTCAAAGTCAGCGGGAAAACTCATGGCAACGGTCTTTTGGGACTCGGAAGGAATATTAGTAATCGATTATAAAGATAAAGGTTTTTCTATAACCGGAGAATACTACGCTTCAATATTAGAGCGATTAAAAGAAGCCATTAAAAAGAAAAGACGGGGGGAAATTGACGAGAGGTGTGCTGCTTTTGCACGACAACGCGCCCGTGCACAAGAGCCGCAGTGCGTTGTTTGCCCTGCATAAAGTGGGCTTCGGTATTTTGGATCACCCACCCTACAGTCCAGACCTGTATCCTATATCCTGTAACCTATATCCCCCATTCCGCGAATATAAAAACGCTCCCTCGTATATGAAGAAAAGAACTAACCAATTAAGATTTCGAACAACTTCATTGCTTTGTCGTGTGTGCCACAAAGCAGTCACTTGGACCTTTGCTTTTCACTGTTGCAATCTTTGATGTCATTTCATGCATTTGACAACGGAATTAGTGTCGGTGTAGTTTATAAAATCAAGGTGTTTCGCTAACTTTAGTTGCTGGTTTTTACAGACTTTAGTTCAGAGCTTCCCACTTTGACATGGTTCTTTTACCTTTTGGTATCTTCCAAGTCTATCATGATATTTCTCAATTTCTTCAAATGAGCGCGTCTCATGCAAGAGAATTAAGGTTACTTAATCCAAATTGTTTACTTATTGATTTCAGCATTAGTAAAAAAAAGTAGTTTGAAAAGAAAGCTTAAAACCCCACGAGAACTACTTGGGAAGACGGAGAATTCTTGAGAGACTTAACGTAAGTCTCATTCCGCCTTCCAAACCATTGTAGCGTGTTCCAAGCGGATATTCTGGCGATCAAAGAAAAAAAAAACGTGATATCCTCTGCGAATATCCGGATTTTCTCAGACAGTCAAGCAGCCCTCAAATCACCCGGCGCTGTTTCTACGAACTCAGTAATCGCTCTTAATTCTCGCCTATCTCTTAAGGAGATTGCTGAATAGTTCAATATTCACCATATTTGGATGCCGGGGCACAGACATAGAGTGGGTAACTGCATAGCCGATGAACTCGCCAGAACAGGAACCGTTCTACCGATCCGATACCAATCGCTTCATGTAAACTTATGCTAAAGCAAGAGGCAATGGATAGAACAAATTATTGGTGGAACAATATCACCACATGTGTGGCAATAAAACAGTTATGGCCAGGACTAAATCCAAAACGCAAAGACATTTGTTATCCATAACCAGATTGCACTTTAGCTCCGTAATCAATGTCATCACTGGACATTGTCTGATAGGAAAACACGCCATAAGACTTGGCGTTTCCTCTAATGACTTCTGCAGAAGTTGCTTAGATGAGGAGAAGGAAGAGACAATCCCACACCTCCTCTGCTCATGTCCTACATTCTCCTTTAAAAGAAAACGGCATCTAGGAAAATATTTCCTTGAAGATCTAAGCGATCTGGCAAACACAGATCCCCTGCATCTATTTCGCTATATCAAAAGCTCCAAATAGTTTTGTTAAGTGAGGACCTTCCTCGCACAATTCTTATGGTATCACAATGGACCTAATATTGGTCTAAGTGTGTCAGTTGTTTTCCTGACAGCCATTTTAACCAAACCTAAATTGAGCTTAAAACCAGTGATTCACATACCTGACTTTTTTCCATTATTTACTTCAATAAATTGTAATCTGTATTAATTTTTACATGGTCTCTGGAAAGTTGGCCCCATGGTAAGCTAAAACATCTATAACCCTGAAAGAGAGTCTTTCTTCGATCGCAACATGGTCAGTTTGGTTGACGGTTGATTGAACTAGGGATCGACATGAATTGTGAGATATGTAATAAAAACGTGAACTACTGACAACAAGTTTTAGTCCCGCACCAAAATCGATTAGTCTGAGCCTGTTTTTGGGGTTTTGTCATGTAGGCTATTGTAACCGATTGTATTTCATAACATTCCTTTCCTATTTTTACGTTGTAATCGCCAAGGACGTTTTTCACGACATGTTCAGGGCATTTCTCATATTTTTCTTCGAGGAGCTCGTAGAAACAGTTTTTGGAATCATTTTATTTCTCTTCTGTGAGGTTGTGGGCGCATATTGGGCTCATTCCCTCATTTACTTTATTTTAGCTAATAAACTCTTCCCTGAGTCTACCTCTAACGACAAATCCACACCTAAATAACCGTTGTATCTGTTCTCTCTATAGTTGTTACCGATGCAGATATCTCTGTTTTTTTATCTTTTTGTGCCCGACCCATTTCATCGATCTACCTGGATGGTGGTTATGTCTGCCTTGCAGCAAATGGTGAATTAGGAACCGTGCAGCTTTTACGTGGTTTGGTAGTTAACACAACAACTTGGGGGGCATGTCCTTTTGGACATAAAGGGACGGATAACCGGTGTCTGAACCATGCTGCAGGGGTGTGATATCAAGGCGTTGGCTCGTCAGTAGCTCATCCGCCACCATCTCCTGAACCCAGTGGCTATCGCATGGAAGCATAGTAAGCACAACTGACGTATACTTCAACATCTGAGCGCCGCCAATTTCACACCAAACCGAGCCTTCAAGAATAGTTCACGCCCAACCAAAACTGTAGAAAGCTCAATCGAAATCGAAATTGTTGAAGAAAGATATTGTTCACCCCGATCATTAACGCCCACCTAAGTACCTAAATATAAGTTATTCGGTTTCCTAAAATCTATATACACAAAACTGAAAAAAAAATGTAGGTAGCTAGGTAGGTACGTTAGTAGTCAAAACATCTCTGAGTTGTGTTCATGAGCTCATTGACGCGACGTGCTCGCAAAGCGGACCTGTTTCCACACCTTCCTGAAAAGGTCCCGCTTGGACAGGGACAAGTAAAATAATTTTTTAATATCCTTTTCATAAAACTATTGAAGATAAATGTATGCTATGATGATGGTTTTCAAAAAAAAAAATCAGTAATTTCACCAATGCATTTCCATTCTTTTTGAACTTTAAACAAACAAAAAATTACTTCAACATCCTCGTTGATAATAATCCCCTGAAGATCAAAAGAGACTTTTTTATAAGCCAGATAGTTTCACAACAACAATAACTATAACAACCCATTCAAAATCAGTGCTCCGGACAAATAGGGCGAATTTCGAACAACACCACAGAGGCCATCAATATCAAATTCAATCCACTTTAATCACTCTTTTCTATACAAAGAACTTTATTTTTATGTTGCCCTTGTTTTCCCATTTTCTCATTCGCACCCAGCATAAACATTTTTGAATATCCTTCAATAAAATTCAAAATGAAAATCAGCGCAAGTTCCATTCCAGCCCGCCTAGATGTCCATCTATAAACACACTCAGAGAGAAAAACCCACAACATTCCTTTTTTTTTCGTTAATACTATCCATACATCTGTCGGATGTCCTAAACGAATCCCTTTTACCACTACCAATATGGGGTATGACTGTGAGCTAAAAAAAAAATTCTGACAAAAAAACCCTTGACCTTTGTTCTGATCCTGACTGCTCCATTTTGCAGGGATATGGTAATCCATTTGGATTTCCCTTTTACCCTTATTCTCATTTGAGGATGTCAATAATTTTTAATACAGATAAAAATTGAACAGGAAAATTGGGTAAAGTTGGAATAATAAAAGAATTTTTTTTTTGTTATTTGGAGCACATTGAAAAAAATCGTGTTTGTGTGTTTGTGTAATGGCTAACTCATACCAACAAAAAGATAGAAATAAACATACTTAAAAAAAAAATCCACTTAAGTCCTTGACAACGCTTTGATGGATTAATAGCATAATTTATGAAGCTAGATTTTAAAACGGAATAGAAGAATATAAGTCTATGCGTATTCTATTCATATACATACACGTAAGTACATATCTACAAATATGTATGAATGTATTGCTAGGCGTATTGAGCTTTTTAGGCCGTACACTTTATATTTCGTGTGAGTTTTTTCGATTGGATATATGGAAACGGAAGAGCAAATATATCATTCTGTTCACCGAACCAAATAGGGAGGAGGATTAGCTTGGGTTAATGCTCTACAATAAATAACATTCCAGCAGTTTCAGAATTGGTTTTTGATTTGTTTGAAAAAAAAGGCAAAAAAGGGGACTCATTTTTTATTTCATAGTTCTTCAAAGAAACGCCGAGTGATTAAAGTTACAGTGGGTATTTGTTTACTGTCAAAAACTGTGTAAACTAGTAAAGTACCACCATAAAGAAAATATGAGAAATGATCAATTATATATAAAGCAGAGGACAACAAAGGAAACCAGGCGAATTGCATTAAAAAATAGGAAATGAGAACACAAAGTGAAGCCTAATCTTTTTTTAGTCTGTGAGACAATGGACGTGCTGAGCAAAGCAAACACTTTGAATACACATAGGTATCGAACTTTACTTAGATATTTGAAAGCCCGCTTGTGTCTACGCACCAAGTATTCGGTGAATTTCTTGCAAGTAATTCACAAAACTCAGTTCCCTTTTTGTAAATGAAAGGAAGGCAGTTTAGTGTACATCTGAGAGTTGCAATACAGTTTTAGAGTCAGTATCAACAGCGAACAAGAACTAGATTTTATATATACACCAGACTTTTCTAAGGCTGTCAATATGCTTTCTCATGATATTAGATTCTTTAAACTGAAAGCTAATGGATACCCACAAACCTTCGTCGAATGGATCACTGTCAGTGATAGATCTTGTGAGGTAAGATTTCGTAATATTCTTTTAGATTGCCTTGAAGTCGACTCAGGTGTACTGCAGGGTAGTCACCTTTGCCCTAACTTTTTTACTTGCTCAAGACTATCTCTGCACCAAAATTCATACAAATAAGTTCAATAGTTAAAAAAAAAAAAAACTCTGTCAGTCCGGCTTTCTATGTTACCGTCTTCCGCCCAAACTACTGTATTGATTTCAATGAAATTTTGTACAGAGATAGTCTAGGTCTAGAACCTAAAGAAGGACATAGAAGGACAATATGGAGATAATTCCTGTGACTACAGCTTGTGCTGAACGTTCATTTTCAAAACTAAAATTAATAAAACGTATTTAAGAAACTCTATGGGACAAGATAGGCTATGTAACTTGGCTAGTTTGTCTATTGAAAATTCTATGGACCGATCTTTAAACTTTGATGATGTTATAGACACTTTTGCGGAACAGAAAGCTCGAAAAAAAGATTTTTCTTAGTAAATATTTTATTGAAATTAAATTGTTAATTTTATTTCATTATAAATGTATTGCAGGATGTTGTTCCTTCAAAGCTAGCGAATAGATGAAGACTGTTACGCCACTGACCGAAACCTCTGTTTCAAAGCTGATAATCTTGTCAGACCGCAATTCAAAATCTTGTTATCATTATTGAATGTGCTTTTGATAAGAGAGATTTAGTGGAGTGAATTTTCATCAACATAACTTTGATGTAAGATCCAGAAATCCCTCAATAAGTCATTGTTATTAATCCTCTTAAATCAATTCCTATATGAGCTACAGACTTGTGGATTCAAGCATTGATTATGAATAAAACAGTGATCGTTGATGGGGAGTGTAGACAATATGTTACAAAAAGAGTGAATAACGGCTGATACCTGCGTCATGGTACTTATGTACTCTCAAAACCATTTCCCATTTGAAGAAAAGTGGGCTCTAGCACAATTCACACTGGAGCTTTGAGAAACCTGGAAGCACCATATTTTCTGACACGTCCAATGGGGCCGCCTGACACGTAGATCCCAAATCTTAATTATCACTTCAGGCACATAAAAGTCTGTCTTACAGGTAAAAGCGTATGGTATTCAAATGGCAATCAGCTACGATACAAAAACGTCTAGAATCCTGTGGGTGGAGAAGATGGCGACACTGCGGAAAACTTCCTCTATAGATGTCCTGAATTTTCTCGAACCAAATTATAGACACTCAGCGCAGACATGGTTAGTAATGGAAACCTAGGCTTTTCTTCGTTAATCTGGAAAACTATATATAACAAAAGAAGATTGCTGTATAGTTGTTCAACGGACATTTTTAAAGTATTTTAAGGCCTCTGACAGAAAAAAAAAACATACTATGGACGAGATTACAGATTTTTAATCCAGAAATATACTCAAATCGCTTTGGATGCTGCTTGTTTCCTCTTTAACAGTTGAGTTGAATTTTTAAAGCAAATTTTTAAAAGCAAATACTTCATTTAAGGCTAGGTGGACTTTTTTAGCGAACTCAGAACTCATGTAAAAGTGTTTGCTTGTATTAGTAAATCATTTTAATCTCTTAAAAGTGATCCCTCTTGCCATCGTCGCGTCTGATTTCAAATTCTCAAT
The DNA here is from genome assembly GCA_949752695.1 of Melanostoma scalare. Classification (NCBI taxonomy): domain Eukaryota; kingdom Metazoa; phylum Arthropoda; class Insecta; order Diptera; family Syrphidae; genus Melanostoma; species Melanostoma scalare. The sequence goes on along the minus strand of OX456986.1, from coordinate 133,508,585 downwards.
CTTTTCTCTCTCTTTTTGGTCTCGGCAAGCGGCAACAGCCAGAATCCAGAAACTAGAAAAGAATTACGCACTTGCATAAGCAGAACAAAGGGGTGAGAATTATACGAGCATGCGCTGTGCAAGTAGGCATATAAAAAAAAAACAGATATCATTCATAAGGCACACTGACGAAGATATATGCATGTACACAATATGTCCGAATGAACATTTTTTACGATTTCTTGTTTTTGGATGGGTTGAGAATAGAAATATGTATTGTGTCAAGTCAGGAAACCGGTTCATTTTTTTTGTCAGTTTGCTTGCTGAGATAAATACAAATAATGAAGATGTTGTAGGGTCGATATTTCTTATCTTGTGTTTTTGCGGATGTGGAAAACATGATATTTGTGTGATTTAATTGTAGGTCAGTTTCTTGGCCTAGTTTGATCAGAAAAATTAATGAAAAAGGGGATAACTTGGGAACTTAGATAATACTCATTTTTTTTTTCATTTATTTATTTTATTTTTATTTATTTTTTTTTTTTTTACCAATAACTTGTATCCATTTTAATAATTTCATTTGCAAGAAGATATATTTTAAGAAAATAAAGGAATGGATGTTTTTTGAAAACTGCAATCGAAGGACAAAAAATTCCCTAAGAAAATTAAAAATTTTTCAAGTTAAATTTGATTTAAAAATTTTCCGTTACAATTATTATTATTTTTTTTTTCACTTGAAATTTGAACAAAAACAGTAATCTTGTGGGCCATAACCAAGCAAATTGAGATTTAAAGAAGTCATCTTATCAAACGGCCTGTTTTTTGTGGGAGTTCTTAGGATTTTTTTTCAATGACCAGTAAATAGATAGAACTTTAAATTTACTATAATTTACTAACATATAATTATATCGACTGATAAATATAAGTTTTAAGCTAAAAATATAAGGTAGAATATGAGTTATAGTTCTCTGTATACCCCGCTTCAAAAAATGAACTCGCAATTCCTCCACGATTCCAACTGGCTTGTCGAAAACAAAAAAAAAAGTTATCGTCGTTTTCATCTGCAATCCTAAATGCATGGCATGAACTATTATGAAGTGAATATATACAAAATTGGACTTTTGGTAAATACATATTTGGAAAAAATAGTTACGAATTTCCGTTGGTTTTTTTGGTTTTTGCTAAAAAAAAAGTCGTACACTTGGGAATATTTGGTTGATAGCAGTGTGTAGTGTGTAGTATGATAGTATAGAGGAAAGTCTGAAAAGCACAGTTCTGAGAAGAAAAGTTTTAGGTCCGCTTATAACTGTGAAAGTATAAAACTTTTTTAACTGCTGTATTTTTAAAACGACTTCGAATTTTCAAAAATCACATTGCTATCGTATTCTAGACATTTTAAGAAAGCAATTTATGAAAAACCAAAACAGATCACGTGGGATGGTCCTATTAAAAAATATATATATGCATGGTTAATAATAAAAAAAAGTCTTTCTCATCACTACAGAATTTAAAACTTCATGTACTTGGCCGTATCAACACCACCTCCTTAGGTACCTACTTGTTTTTTTCAAAATAAAAAAAAGGAATTCCATCTCTCTAGCAATAATCTACCTTATGAATAATTACCTTCCATAATTTTTTCTTGTAAAACGATTTTTGAGACATTTTTACAAGTTTTGTTATGTTGAATGAATGGGCTGAAATTTTGTCAACAGCACGAATAAACAAAATTAGACACGAATACTTTATTATAATATACCAATTGAAATTCAACATGTATCTAGCAATCAGCACAACACAATTTACAGAAAATTACACTGTAACTCTCAATGTATATTTTATTTTAAATTCAATTGAAAGAATTCTCAAATACAAAAAAGTTCCTTCTTTATCAGAAACTAGCTGACCCACCCGGCGTTGCTCGGGTCTAACTTATTTAAAGCGTTGTTAACACAAAACTGTCAAGAAACGAAAACTAAGAAGACTAAGTTTAAGAATGCCTGAAAATTTCTAGGTTTATACTAATTTATTTCCATCATTAGGTCTGTTCATTGAACTTTCCCCAGGGTTGGATAGTTGAGTAGCGACCCGCCCCGGCTTCGCACGGGTACAATGCTGATACTAAATACCCTACAGAAAAACTGTGAACGTTGTATATAAAAACACAGCGGACCGCACGAAGCCATACGGGTATAAAATTAAAAACATATTTTCTCTGGAAGTTACTCTTGAAAGAGCGACATACAGTTGGCCATGTGAAAAACAGTCAACACTCAAATCTAAGCCTGCAACGTTAAAGGTTTGACCCTGCGATTTATTAATGGTCATTCCAAAAGATGTCTTCACCGGAAATTGCAAGCGTTTAAATTGGAAGGGTAAATCCGATATTATCAGAGGGATTCGGGGAATCAAAACATCTTCTCCGGTACCACATCCTGTGAGTATTGTGCACTGTATTATGAAAGTTTTCAGTGATTTTACCAGCAAACGCGTGCCATTGCAAAGTTTTGGTGAATTCAGGTTTCTTAATAAAATAACAGGTGGTACCCGTGGTGTGATGGATAGCATGTCCGCCTGTTAATCCAGAGGTTCGAGTTCGAATCCCAACAGAGGCAAAAATGTTTTTTCACGGGTATCGCATTTCGCGAGGAATTGGCAAGTCCTCCGTTAGTATTCATTGCCATGAAAAGCGCTTTCTCGATTAGCCGTTCGGAACCGGCAGAAAATTGTAGGTCCCCTCCATTTTCTCACAAGGCATGGTTGTGAGAAATGTGCTAGGCCCAAGGGCTCCTCGCTCTGTTGCGCCACCCTATTTATTTATTTTTTTTAATAAAATAACTGGACAACCTACTTAACACCATTTTGTGTGGCGGGAGTCCTGATGGGTTCAAAGAGTTTAGAAATTCTGTAGGAAAATGAACAGCTTCTTCCAAATCGAGAACAGTATCGACCGAGTAGTATATTTTCGTTGGCGCATCAATCTTTGAAAGAATCAAGTTATTTACCTTATCTACTTGTTCGTTAGTTGGTGACAGAATCGCTCTTTCTTTAAACCAAGATATTGTCTTTGAACTTATGTTATCAATGTCAGGCAAGAGCCTGACTGAGGCGAGCCTCACGTTCCGTTGACGATTCTTCATCTCTTGCTGAACGTACTCTTTTGGCATTCACTATACTACGACCTATGTTCGAACGCCGACGTCTTCCAGACTTGAACAAAAATTTCTTAGTTCTATATAAATGATTACCTATGTACGAATTGCCATATTATTAGTATGTGCCGCAGTAAAAAATATCTGAATACTTACCATTCAGAAACAAAAACAAAAGATACCTATTCTTTTCAACATAAACTACGATGCTTTAAAAAATAGTTTGCTTTTCGTGCGAGTTTCAAACCGATTTTGAAAATTATAAAATTGAAGTAAAAGTAAAAGTAAATATTTTTAATAAATATGTTTGTTATGACATCGCATTACAAAACTTTAAATTTCTTGGCTTTTCTCTGCTATAATATGCATGTATTATACATATAAACCTTCCTCTTGAATCACTCTATTCATTAAAAAAAACGGCATCAAAATCCGTTGCGTTGTTTTAAAAATCTAAGCATACATAGGGACATAGGGACAGAGAAAGCGACTTTATTTTATGCTATGTTAAGATGAAGATAAAGAAGACGCTGAATTGCAATTAAATGCCCATAAACATCCGGATATGTATTTTCATAGATATACATAAGTACTTACTTCCTACCCACACTTATCCACCCTCTGCTTGCCTTCCCACATGCACAATATGAAACAAAAATAAAATAAATAAAATATATAGGTACAAATAGGTACAAACCAATAACGAAAGAATAGTACAACCAACAACTTTGAAACAAAGTTAAAATAATTATTTCGCATAGGTACACCTTACCCAAACGCATATATCTTATTCCAAATAAGTTGAATCCTATATGCCTATGTAAGTTACTGACCTATACCTACACACATTTTCATGCCAATCGCGTAATGTCATCAACAAAACAATAGAAGTTCTCAAACACAAAATAACTACCTAGTCAAATACAAAATTTTAGCTGAAGAAAAAAAAGAAACACACTCTCATCAAGTTGTGTACACTTTGACCAAGGAATTCCATTCTATTAGTGCAGTGGTGCTATTTTCTCACCCCTTTCCCTTTGTGCGTTTGCCTATGTCCGTTTCTTTCAATCCTTCGTCATTTCAAACTTTTTTTTTACAAATGCAAACTACTGCTACCAGCAAAAAAAAAACAACAGGCACACAGTTTGTAATGAGAAATGAATAGCACAAAAGATCACAAAATAAGGTCATAGGTATAGAATATAGATGATATGTATGAGGGAATGCATAACGCATAAGATCATCTGAGCGATACTCCTTTTCCAAATCACAGAGAACAGACCAAAAAAAGAGAAAACGGCGCTAAAATTGGTGGCGGATTTGCTTCGAACTGAAATGCATATGTATATGTTTTTAAGCAAGTTTTTCTAGTAAAAAACCCAAAGTAGACAGTTTTTCTAGAATTAATATTCCAAATTCTGTGACCACAATAGTATATTTCTTTATTGAAACTAATTAAGATTATATCAAAGAAAAATACCAACAAAAAATTGAGGTTCTTTTGGCTTCTCGTTTTTCAAAAATCGTTTGCAAATATGACTTTATTGAAGTTGAATTATAGCGGTGTGGAGAAAAAAATATTGATTTTGGGCTCAGAGGTTAGTTCAGGAGCTTTATTACCTTCAAAAAAATGTATATATATATGTACTTGAAAACACCCACGCCTTGCCCCATGCTTTATAAGCTAAAAATAGGCAGTTTCACCAACTTCTCATCATAACACCTGTTTCAAAACACTTAAAACTATTACCAATGATTTTATAAGATGCGCCTGATATTTATCTACTATTTCCTTTTTATTTCATGAAAAAATATTAATAAACGCCAAAGTTATTACCATAAGAGTATGCTGAAAACCGAAAAATTACAACAAATTGACGAAGGTTTTTTTCATACAAGGAGACAAAATTTGAAAAAAAAACGCTCAGAGGTTAGTTGCATATATATTTTCTAGTTATAAAACGAAAAAGAAAAAAATAAAAAGTTCATAAATACGAGTGCCCCGACCAAAATAGTGAACAAATCGAAATTTTCAATAAAAAAAACGGCTTCCGGTCCCTATAAAAACCGTTAGGGAATAACTTTCAGCATTTGAATGATACAAAAATGTTTGTGTGTTTATCATCTTTACAATACATTTTGTTTCATCGAATTATCAAGAAAATTGCAAAAGTTATGAAGCAATAAGTCAACGCACCTTTCAAATTTTAACGAAAAATGCAAGGGACACCTAGCCTTAATGGGTTTCTCAATATTCAACTTCCCCATCCCCCAACCCCCTCACACACAAAACGCCAGAAGTAATTTACTCTACAATGCATTTTATTGCTTTTGAACTCCAGATTCTTCTCAGAAAAATAATAACTCTTTTACCGTCAGACAGAGTCTTCATGCCATGATCATATGAGTCTACAGACCAGCACTAACAACCACTGTGTCTGTTCGAATGCGGTAAATATACCTTTCCAATCTTTTACTTTTTGGGAAAAGAACACCCCACGTGTACCTACCTATCTACTCATCTTTGGCAACGTAACGTAAAATAAGTTGTCTTCCAATTCCAAAGGACACTGTCCTCAGCTCAGCTAGATTGAATTTTTCCCCTCAACGTCAAATCAATCAGTAAATGGATAAAATGTAATATAAAGATACAATAGTTCGCATAGTACAACGACGTTCTTTTAACCAAACAATTTGATTTGGTCAGCAACAACAAACAAGAGTTATAGTTGCTCTTGCTGGAATACCAATTGCTTTTTTATTTAATGCTGAAACAAACTTTCCGTCTCTTTGAGAACTCTTTTGATCGAATAATACAAAAACACTCAGGAAAATGGAAGTTTATAAGCGCTCGCTTGGTAATAAAATAAGAACGGGTTGAACAAACAAACGAAAAGAAAAAAAAGTGGTCGGATAACTTTACTCCTTTCGGAGGTAATAAAAAGTCTATCTGATATGAAATGGGAACTCTAGATAGATGAAGATAACTCACTTATCACTACTTGGTAGGTTATATTGGTAGTAATTTGAAGTTGTTTTGCTTATTGATGGTCGGTATTTATCATTTATCAATTCACTTGGACAAAACCACAAATTAGATTCCCATCTGTAGTGGGGATGTGGTGTTTGGTTGGTGTCCCTAAACCATTGTAATCATTAATGGCATGACATTCCGAGATGCAATGTAAGCAAATTAATTGATAAATTATATGTTTTCCTTGATTTCGTTTTGATGTGACATCAGGTACGTTAACATTTTATTCAGGCAGGTAGCATAATAACGCTGACAAATCCTACTGAGTTTCAAATAATATGAATATAGAAAACCTTTAAAAGGTGTGGACAACTTTTTTTTTGTTGGATTGTAGGATGAAGATTTCTTAGCCGAACATTCCCACTTTTTACTCTAGTATATGTCTAATTTATATGATTTTTTTATGTTGGAAGTTTTTGAAATACTAGTTGGTTACAGCTTCTCAGATATTCGAAGAAAAGATGAAAAACGTTGCCATAATGAGGAGCCTAAGTTGCCAGCTCTCACATAATGTCTGCGCCAAGTATCTGTAACCTGATGTGAGAAAATGCAGTATATCCAAAGAAAAAGTGCTCGGCGGGCGGCGCGGCGGTGTCATCATCCTCTCCATAGGATTCACAGAGTGTGGTATTCATAGGCGGATCCACGGGGGAGGTTTTCGGGTCCGGACCCCCCCAATTGGGAAAAAAAATATGTTATTTGTAACATTTAACGGCTCCTAATGTTCAAATTTCGTTACGAGACGGAAAAATATAGTATGAGCAAGACAAAAAAGTAAAGGATAAGTAATATTATTGCTTTAAAAATTCAAGAACTTTATTGATTATAAAAATATAATCGACATTCTTGAACGACTTGCTATTGATAATCTGAAAAATATCGTCAGATTGATGTTTGCATATGTGACTCGATCTGATAGAAGGGACTTACTAGACAAAAAATCGGTTGTTGGATCATGACTGATTACACAAGTTCTTTTACTGAACATTCACGAAGCGCAATCAGAAATTGTAACATCGCTATTATTTCGCAAAATATAAATTCAGAGAAACGATTTTTTAGATGGGTTTGAATGGTACATCAGCGCTTTTTAGAGCGTGCTGTGCAAGCTTTCACTTTTGCCTAAAAGGTGCCTTTTCTCGGATCGCGTCACATATAATATTTTTTAACAAGTAAATTTTTGATCGAAAGATACTAACCAGTAAAGCATCAAGCGCATTTTGGATGTTCTGGCCCTGGATTCGTTGTCTCCACATTTTGACTTCTGACAGAAAATTTTCTTTCGAACAATCCGATATATCTTCGTAAAATGTGAAGATGTCAGCGCATTACTTTTCGTTAAATTCTTGATTAAGAAACAGTTGCCCGAAACTTTGGTAAGTGAATTTGTGTTCCGAGAATCGACTTTTGAGTTGAGAAATGAACGTATCAAGAAACGGAATGTAGAAAGAAATTCTGTAGTAGTCTTCAATACTTTGTGCTTGAACGTTGCAACGATTTTTTTGTTGATTGCAACGGCGGCGGCGCGGCGGCGGCGGCGCGATTGGCAACTTCATTGTGATTTCGTATTCAGAACAAATTCTAGCAACATGCTCATAAATAACGTGGAAAGTAGAATCTGCGTTTTCGTGTTTGTACGTAAATTCATACAAAGCGTCATCTGCCAGCTTAGTAACCTAACCCAAATCTTGGTTTTTAGATTGCAATTCCCGACTCAAAGGCAAAACAATCGAATTAACAGAATCCATAATGTGACAGGCGATTTGGAATTCAACCGTTGAAATCGCTGTCAAAAGATGCAATGCATTTTGCGAAGTATCTCGATCTTTCCACGTTTTGATTTCTTCCAAAGATTCAATAAAAGCCGGTTGCAATTCAACGTATGTTCCAACTGCTTCATGAGAGTAGGCCCACCTGGTAGGACAAACAGACTTCAACTTTTGTTTTTTTTTTTCTCACTTTTGTTTGTCATTTTTGAAATTTCTTGGTGTAGAACGTCTTGTCTTTTAGGCCAGTGAAAAATGCTTCAATCGCTCCGATAGTTTCTAACGCATTTTTGATTCCTGACACTTCGCATGCTGCCAAACTAAAGCTATGTGCAGCGCAATGTACATGAATTGCCAGGGGAAATACGATCTCAAATGAGCCTGTGCACCAATGAATTGGACACTCATTGCCGAAGTTCCGTCGAATCCTTGGCCATACATATGAGCAATCGACGCCAACATATAATTTCTGATTGAATCTGCTAAACTTCGTATATATAAATTAAATTTTGAGTAATAGACCCCCCCATGCCCCAAATCCTGGATCCGCCACTGGTGGTATTACTCCAGGCCCAGCGGCAACGCCAAAAAGATTTCTACATTCTTTCTGTTACGACATAGCAAAAATGTTGCAGTCTTGTTATTAGAGTTGGGGAGCATATACGTTTGGTCTAAGTTGATGACTAAGCGCTGGTTCAGACCTTGAGAAACTTGTGTGAGATCCTTGCATCGCAAGTTTATCGTCGGTCTCTCTTCCAGTTCTGCCGTGATGGCCTGGAACTAGACCCATCTTTACCACTGGGTCCGGGCCCAACGCCCCGCAAGCGCCAGGGCCCCCCAAATTGCCCAAAATTTCAATACATTTTTTTTTAACAACAATTTTTGTTGAACATTTTATATTACATTCCTTCCGAAATTATATTCAAATTCAAACAAAAAAAAGAGGTCACTCAAGTAATGATCAGGACAACGAAACCATACACACACTTGTGTTCGTTTCAGGGCACTTTTAAAAATCCAATCAGAAAAAACATCCATTCGTGTATCTTACGATCGAAGTTAAATGGTGTTGTTATGGGAAAACTTCTTGTGTATCTTTCTGACATTTTTGATGGTCCGAAGGGGTTACAGAGTTAATAATTTTTGCCTGTTTTCATTAATTGTGGGTATTTTATTTTTTCCTGTCTATTGTTAATGTAGGCTTTGCGTTTGTGTAGAGAGTGTTCCTACTCATTATTAGACATACTATTGGATGAACGGCACTCAATTTTTTAAGATTTCAAAGATGGAGCGTGTTGACTGCTCATTTAGGTTCAAAAAAAAAAAGTTGTTAAAAGTCTTTCTCGAACATAATGGTCAGCGCAAACTGATGCACTAAGCGCCTTATATAATGGTCATCAAGAAATTGAAGAAGCTTTGATGTCTATCGCCAACGATTTAGGACAGGCACGAGATTCCAGACAGGAAGCTCTTAGTCATGCAAAAAAGTGTTAAATTTGCTGGGTGCAATCGATGAATTTATATTTGGGCTCAAGGACAATTTTGATAACTTTGATTCATCATCCAGACAAAAACAAACCCGGATTGCGAATATAAAGACCTTTCTGAAAGGACTAGGTGTAGAAGTTCGCACCAGACTTTTCTGACGGCTCTGAACCCTCAGTAATTTTGACTGGGAAAGAAAGGTTCAAAATTAAAACTTTTCTTCTAATTGTTGACACTGAAGCTTTCATTTGAAACAGCGACTAGGTGCGTATACGAATATTGGCCAACGTTTTAACTTTTGTTCAATTTTACACTGAAGATGTGAACGGAGATGAACTACATACTAAATAAGAATACTGGAAAACTACACAAAAATGAAAAAAAACTGGCAATATTCTAGAACTTTATAATTTTTTAAAAACAAATAAAATAAAAAAAGATGAATTACCAAGTGTTGAAATTGAACTTAGAATTTTCTTAAGTATGATGGTGACCAACTCCAGTGGTGAACGTTCCTTCTCTAAGTTAAAAAGAATAAAAAACGAACTCAGAACTACAATGGTTCAAGAAAGATTGACAAGTTTGTCGCTGATGTCAATCGAAAGCAACATCCTCAGAGGATTCGATTTTGTAGATATAATCAGTGATTTTGTTATTTCTTATATCAAGAAAAAGACTCCTTCAGTAAACATTCGTCTTTCCATCTTTTTGCATATCAAAATTTTGTTCCTTAAACTACATTGCTTAAACTGCATTCTGAACACAATTTTATGTACCTTAAATTTGTTTATTTTTGAATTCTTACATGAAATATTTATTGTTTTGTTTTTATTTTTAAATTGTTTATGTTTCTGTTAATTTTTATGTTAAAACATAAGCATGGTGCAATAGTAATTTACTTCTATAATGAATTGAAGAAAATATTATTTATTAAAAAAAAATAGAAGAAATTGTTAATTCTAAGTTATGTGATTTTTTCTGTATGTATACCTTTTTTACAAAACATAACATTTTTATACAGAGGACCAATTTTCAAAAAGTACACAGGGCCCCCAAAAGGGTAAAGACGGCATAGCCTGTAACCAGAGGCGGCGTTAAGCGTGGGCGACGTGGGCCACCGCCTACGGCCTCGCGGTACAAGGGGCCTCGCGACTCAAAAATGTTTAAAGCGAGAATAAAACAAAAAACCAGAGTGCGGGGAATCCCCGGTTATTCCGAATAGCACAAATGATCCTCCAGGTCGACGTGCTAGTAAAGGTGCTCTACCTTCGCTCTATCTAGTTAGAAAAAAACCTACTAAAAAGTATTTTGATCTGTAAAATGTTTTGAAAGATTTCTCACAAATGCGGTGGTAAAGAACCATCACTAGCCTACACAACCTCTTTTGGGTGCATACTGCATATAAACACTTCCTAAAGAAAAACAAAAGCTTTGCATTTAGTTCCTTAAAGAGACACTTTATACTGAGAACTTTTTTGTTTCTGGATGCAGGTACCAAGATCAGAATTCAATGTGCTTATCATACGCGATCGTTCCAGTTAAACATCCGAAGAGATAGGACATTGATTCGGAAAAGAATATGACAAAAATATTTGCTTTATCGCAGGATTTGCAGTCTCAAGCTCAGGCGGAGCCGATGTGCTGTTAGGAAGTGTTCAGTTGGCACCAAATTGAGCTGCCTGCTAATTGGCTTTGTCGATGGAGCTGTGCAGTCATTGAAGACGAGCGTTGGGACCGATGACGTGGTGGAGTCCTTAATTACTTACTAAGGTGAGCATAACAGTTCGGGGTGAACCTCGGCCTCAACCAACATCTTTTTATAACGACTTCGATTTCGGGCGAGGTCTCTCCAGTTTTGCACTCTAATTCGGTTGAGGTCTTCTTCCATTTGATTACGCCACCTAAGACGAGGTCTTCCCTTTCCACGATTTCCTTGCAATGTGGTGCTGTCCGTGTCTATAGCGGATCCTTAATAGATGAAGTCCTGTACTACCTCGAAGTTAAGGCTGTCTATTATGACGTTTTGTCCAATTTGTCGATGTTCTGTGTCCTGTTTGATGACAACATAAACTTCGTTTTGCCCTCATTAACCATCAAACCCATTTTTCCCGCTTCTGTTTCAATACGCACAAAAGTACCAATGACATCACGCTTTTTTCTTCCCATTACGTCAATATCGTCTGCGTAGGTGAGTAATTGTACAGACTTTTGAAAGATTGTTCCTCTGGTGTTGACGTTTGGGTTTCTTACAATCTTTTCAAGTATGATGTTGAAGAAATCACCAGACAGTTTGTCGCCTTGCCTAAAACCTTCTTTGACATCAAAGGTCTCGCTGAGTTCTTTACCGTCCTTGACGGAGCCGCGTGAATTCTCCAAAGTCATCCTGCATAGTCGTATGAGTTTTTCAGGGATGCCGAAACTAGAGATGGCTCTGTACAGCTCGTCGCTGTAAATACTGTCATACGCGGCCTAGAAATCGATAAAAGATGGTGTATATTAATATTATATTTTAGGGCTTTTTTCCAACATCTGTGAAAAATTGGTCTATTGTGGACTTCTCTGGTCTAAAACCACATTGATAAGGACCTATCAAGCTGGGATTACAGACGTGGGGTTTTAGACGTTCACATAATTACAGCAGACAAGATCTTATAAGCGACGTTAAGGAGGCTTATCCCTCTATAATTGGCGCAATTGTGAGGGTCTCCCTTCTTTAGGATCGGGCATACGATACTGAGGTTCCAATCATCGGGCATGCTTTCTTCCGACCATATCATGCAGATCAGCTCGTGCATGCTCCTTTTCAACTGATCTCCAGCTACTTTGAAAGGTTCGGCATCAAGTCCATCTGCACCTGCAGTCTTATTTGATTTAAATTTACATATGGCAAGCTTATTTTCTTCTAGGTCGGGAGGACGGCTTTCTTGATCATCTTCCAAGCTGAATGGGGCAATCTGCCTGACAGCGGAATTTGTGTCCTCATCGCTATGTTAAGCAGTCTACAGAAGTGATCTTTCCAGATCCTCAGTAGCGATTGTGTTTCAATGCAGACCTTTACAGGCCTGAGTTCGGGGCATTCCACCCTGACAGGATCTTTTAACGTTTAGATAAAACGTGTACGTTTTTACGTTTAGATAAACCGAATCTCGTTTCTGTCATGGCACTTCTCAAATTCCTCAAACGAGCGCTTCTCATGCTGCTTCTTTTTCTTTTGAGAATTCGGTGTTCTTCCCTTCTTTTCTCCTTGTAAATCTCGTTATACTGATCGTAAGCAGCCCTCGTTCGATTTTGCATCAGCATTTTTCGTGCATGGATGCATTTGCCTGCCGGCATTCTTCATTGAACCATGGGTTTCGTTTTGGGGGCCGAGTGAAACCCAGAGCCTCAGTGGCAGCGGTTCTGATGGCTCCTTCTCTCTCGTTCGACACTCGATTCGAAAAGGCCTTCTGGATTACCCCTTCTAAAATAACTCCCTATCCAAAAATATTTTGCCATTATCTACTACGTATCTTGGTTTCAAATAATTACTCTTTTTCGATTCGGTTAAAAACTATGTAACTACAATAGCAGAAGTAAGAAATAGTATTAGGGATTTTAGGAGTACATACTTGCGAAATTGAAAATGATTTAAGAGTTTGACAATACTTGGGTCTTAAGTTGGTTTGAAAATTATGAAACATACTTTATTCATTATGACGAATCTGAAGTCATTTTCTCAGTGGCCCCGCAACCTTAATCTTGCACACGCCTCATTTTGGTCTAGCGCCGCCACTGCCCGTAACCCAAACGAGACTCAAAGAATTAAGTTTTCCGACCGCATTCGGAGTGCTCTTGCACTCCTGTACCTAAAAATCTATGTGTCATCACTCTTCACAAAGGCACCAGGCCCAGATCAGTACATCCCATGATAAAGTTATCAAGAGGATGAAGATTCAGCGGTGCGTCAAGGGCAGCACCCGAAGCACTTGGGATGGCCCCATCAGTACAGCCAAAACTCAATGCTCTTCGAAATTTGGCAAAAGAGGCAATACAAATAACAAATAAAAACGTGCAACTTGTACCAACAACCAACTTATGACCGCCACCCTTTTCGGTGACAGACCCTAGGTCTTGCCAAAGGCTTTCTTACATTACCAGAAGACCGAATGTGGTGAAAAGTTTTCAGCTCGACTCTCGACATGCTTGGACCAAAGACAGTTCTTTTCTTAGATTACTCCAAGATTTTTGACTTTATTGGGAGAGGCAGGTTAACGTCTTTATGTGAGCATTGGGTTACACCAGTCAATTTTCTGAGTGTCGTGAAGAGAGTCTTAAAAGAAATGACGAAAAAACGGTTACTAGCACATCAGGCTGTCAGTCCAGAGTCCGGCCTTCTACTCTGGAACAAACAGCTTGGAGACTGGATAGAGCACGGTTTCATTCGCTGGATATGCTTGTCCATTTAACATTTTATGTAGAGAGTCGGTCATAGACTGCACCATAGAAGAGAAGGTAGAACGCCACCTTGTGAACAGCTACACTCCGCTTCAACGATCGCTGTTCTATTCATAAGCATTGCTTAATTACACAATAGGTACTAATGATTCGTCTATATCAAGTTCTCTAAAAGCGCTGCACAGCCCAACAAAGTTTGAATTGTCGAAAGCCCTCTATGTAAATGCGCACCTCAAAATCATATCAAGAGCACATTCTACCCTGCTGACAAGATTTCGAAGTGCGACCTCACCAGATTTTCTGCCCCAGTGAGCAGGCATTGCCCCTCGGCCACTACATAGGCCATCAGACAGTCTAACTTTAATACGCACCAATGCACCATATATGTTCTTTTATCAGTGATCTTCGTTGAGTGCTACCTCAGCTCAATCGAATGGTATCAATTTGAGATTCTTAAATTGTTTTCATTAAGTCTGCAGTTATATTTTGCAAAAACCCGCCGTAACGAATTCCAGTCTACTGAAAAAATGTCTTTATCTGTATATAGAGTGCGTATGTGTGTGTGCTGTCGTAATCGACCCCTACTTTTTGGGTTTAGAATAGCTTCACCAATTTGACAGTGATAACGTTATTAATGAACAAATCTTTTGTTCTACCCTAATTTAAACACGTACCCATTTAATTAAAGAAGAACGCCGCTTTCTTCAGATTTATTACTTCTATTCTCCCAGCCAATTTAACCGTTGCCTTTAATTTGGCTAAAAACTTTAATTAGAAGGTTTCACAATAATCCACCAACAGATGCTTTAAATAAACTGTCTATTGCCTCCATTTAGTTTAGGAAATTGAATCATTTACGTGGATGTGTACATACTTCATAAGCAACACAAATTTCGATGCTCTTTCGTATCTTTGTTGGCAGATATAATTAATGATGAGATGGGAGAACTTCAAGGCTAAACAAACTCAATGTCTATGTAAATGAAAACTCCAAGACGTGACCTACTTGCGATATTTATTACTGAGTGCCTTATCATCCACTTAATTAAGTGGAGCCGCATCAGTTCTATACAGAAAACTTATACCTAATTATAAAGGCTATGGTAACGCTATATAAATGCTAAGACACATAAAGCGACTCGTTTTGTTACTGATTCGTACGTGAAGCGTTTGTTTATTATTTAAATTTAATAGTTGCTTCCCATTTTCAATTAAGAAAGAGTTCTTGGGAACAGGAGTTAAAAAATTTCGGTTGGGTTCTTAAAATTTTTCTGTCGACCGATGCGACGCGTATCAAAAAAAAGTTGCACTTCATGATTAAGGAGCCGAACGTAATGAAGGGTGTTTTTTTTTAGTTCCATGAGTTGAATCACCCTTTAATCAAACCTGAACTAACGAATTAATCAACAGTTTGTCAAACCATTCAGAACTTCGTATTCGGGAGAGACTTTAATCATCTTTGTTAGCAAGATCGCTGGTGTCGTCGAAAAAGTATTCACCTAGGTGAGTTTTCCAGTCTGTTAGCGAGCGCAGGGTCTCTACAAAGCAGGTGTTGGATTGTCTCCTCGTCCTCCTCGTCCATGCAGCTTCCACAGAAGTAATTGAAGTATACACCAACAGTCGTATTTATAAAATTTGCTTAGAACATCCTTAGACAACTGTCCAACTAGACGGTGTCTAAAGAGTTGGACAACCCTTAGCCAATTTCGTAGTATTTTTGCACCTCAAACTACTTATTTTTTTCGATCTTAGGGCTCTCAACAGTGTTTTATAACATGTTCAACAAAATTGTTTTTTGCTGTAGCAAATGCCACTTTAGCCATAGTTTAGACAACCAATTTCGGTGTCTAAAGTTAGACGTTCCTTAGACAGCGAAGAAAATTTTTATAAATACGATTTGGAGTTGGACACTGTTCTAAGAGCTGTCCAAAGTTAGACATACTTTGGAATGGGATTATAAATATGACTGCAAGTCTTTTGGTGTGTCTACCTATATTAATCAGTATCGTGCTAGGACAATTTTTGTGGAGCTAATATATGCAGTCGGTTTAGATTCAATAAGTTCCTTGAACGTTTCGAATCTACACATGGCCAAATTTGTCTAGTACTCAACTTTTCCGAAGCGTCTTGCTTTAGCAATAAGTTGCGTGTAGCGATATTAGTTCGTCTGCCATGCAATTGACTTTTATGTCTCTGTGACCCGGCACCCATGAGAGGTGAATGTTGAACTGTTCTGACATTTCCTTTACAGACGTGCTACAGTTTTGGACCGTAGTAGATTTTGTAGAGACAAAGGCAAGAGCTTTGAGAGTAGCCTGACTGTCCTGGAAGATATACGAATATTAGTGTCGGATACAACGTTTTCTCTGAGCCAAGAGAAAACGTTGTATCCAGAATTTCCCCTGGGAACACACTACAATAAAAAGGTAGGCGGAAGAAAATGCTTAAATTCAGCCCTTTCGGGATAATTTCACTTTCTACACCGTCACAGGTTTTAGATCCGTCAGTGTAGAAGTGTAAGGCTTAATTTGCCAGGAGATTACCGTTCTCCCAAGTTTCTCTTGAGGGTATGGTTACTTGGAAATTGTTATACCAACTACCTACATATACCTATATCAAAAAATGTTCGATTAATTGTTCAAATTTGAAAATGATTTCAAGATAGGTAGACAAACATTTTTTTATGCTCCATAATTTGAGTTTAATTTGTCTTTTACTGCACCTGCATGTTTTCGGCAAGCAATTGATATTCAACAATAATAAGAAACTTTTCTATGACATATGCTGAAAATGTGTGAAAAAGAATTTTCCGATATTCGAAGTGGTTCACAAGTCACGGCCATGGAACGGAGTAGGTATACGGAGCTAACTCACACATGAGACATGAGTGAACTTTCAAACGCGAAATACCATTTTTTGAAACAGGGGCCACAGGATCTACCGCAATGATCTTCTTTAAATATATGCAGTATAGCCCAGCAATTCAACCAGGATTATCATGATTCGATAGTTTTTTTTTACGAGCGCACTTTTTAAAAAATAGGCACGACTGGGTCGCACGAACTTGCGATAGTGTGTTAAGTACAATATCGAAATCTTAAGGCTGAGTACAAAATTTAAGTAATCGATCTTCATAATATAGTATACTGCTGCCAACTACGCATTAATTATGAAAATTGAATAAAATCACATAAGCCATTGAAAAAAATTAAATTAAATATTCCAAAGTCTTTAAGATAAAATACATACACAACATTTTTTTTTGAAGCTGCTACTACATAGAAACGCTGAAAATTTAAAAAAAATCGTTGATCCAGTTTTTCTAAAACCGATTTTTTATTTTTCACTTTTCTTAAAAATAAGTTTTTGAAAAGTAGGTATAGGCTTCAACGACGAGAGACAGCATTAAGTTTTCGAAGCATTGAATTCTACTCGGTTCATAAGACCCCATGAAACAATGCTGTCAAGGTCAGAAGCATTGAATTCTACTCGGTTCATAAGACCCCATGAAACAATGCTGTCAAGGTCAGAATCCAATGAGGTTATCATACGCAACCGTTCCAGTTCCACATCCGAAGAGCAGGGACGTGAATTTGGAAATGTATATGAAAAGCTGAGGGTTGAGTCGTCAGCAAAAGAGTTGAGAGGTTTAGAAGTTTCAGACAAGAGATCATTTATGAAAATGAGGAAGAGAGTCGGAAACAAAACGGAGCTTGGGGCTCACCAGCATTTATGAAGTGGGTATCAGACTTGAAGCCATCCAATACAACTTGTATTGAACGGTCGGGAAAGGTAATTTCTAATTCAACGAAGAAGAGACTCATCGAAACCAACAGCACGGTAATTGGACGGTAATTGGAATGGGAGGAATATTCGCCTTTTTTGGGACCAGCTGGACAAAAGCAATTTCCATCTGCTCTGGAAAATCCCAATAGAATAGGTAAGATGAAAAGGTTTACGCCGTGGTTTTGCCAGGTCTTTGAGGACTCTCGCAACCGAACGAGGTGGAGCCAATATGCAATAAGGGAGTGTCGACTGTCGAGTTGGCAGCAAATTGAGCTGCTAGCAAATTGGCTTTATCGATGGAGCTGACATACAGAGATTTATTGAAAACGAGCGTTGGGACCGATGACGTGGTCGAGTTCTTAACGATCTTAACAAAAGACCAAAAGTTTTTAATTTATTTTGGACACAATAGTATTTTTTCCTTACTTTTTGGTCATGTAAAAACTTAGCCTTTTGTATTTGAGCATTACAGATATTTCTGGCCCTTTTGAACAAATTTCGGTTTTCTGCAGCAGAGTTGTCTTTAAGTTTTCGAAAACTACTTTCTCTATCCCTAATCGCCTCTTTACAGCTTGAATCAAACCACGAATTCTCTTTGGGGATGATACTTTTTGTTCTGTGAGGAACAAAATTTCTCACGCCGTTAAGAATTACGTTAGATATCATATCAGCTGATGCAACAACGTTTCCGTCGAGAAAGCATAATACCCAATTAAAATTTTGAAAGAAAATGTTCAGGCTGTCCCAATTGGCTTTATCGTATTGCCACACAGTTCTTTTAGGGACTTTATCTTTTTTTTACCGTGACGGAAAACGAAAAAACTACCGATATGGCGCAGTAGTCCGATTTGCCTAGAGAAGATGATACTACAACCCTGTACTTTTCGGGATGAGAAGTGAGAAATAAGTCAAGAGTGTTGGCCGCATGGCCTTCAATATCTGGAACCCGAGTGGGCTCATCAACAAGTTGAGTTGAATTGGTTAAACTCAGCGAAGATCTCAACATATTTTCCTTCGGGTGTTGTCTGGCCAGAATGTCGAAGCCAACCAGAATTGTGTGCATTGAAATCGCCCGCAATTGCGATTTGAGTGTGAGGATAAAGGGAATCAATTCTTATTATGAAGTCAGATAGCACATCAAACTCGTTATAGTTTGAATTGCTATCTAAATTGAGAATTCTATAGATAAAACAATAATGAATGATTTGCTTACGGGTAGTGAATTTTAACCACATGAAATTAAAGTTCGTATTAGAACAGAGGCCGTATTGTGGTAGAAGCTGGTAAGCAATATCATTTCGGACATATACGGCGAGGTCATGGGAGGAGAAGAATAATGGCACTAAGCTTTATTCAGGCAGGTTGAACTCTGATGAGTCAGAAACAACAACCATACCAATGCCAAAACAACTGGCCTGCATTTTGCAGTGTGAGCGTACACAGAAAAGAAATTCAATCGTTTTTTTTCTTTCACTTTGAGTCTTTGATAAAATAATGTAGGTAAATATAATAAAAATAATTTCTTAAATAATCTTGCAAAAACCAATACAGCATTTCCTTCGCTGGCGATGGGGATGTCTCCCTTTTTTTATTCGACTGAATCTTACTAAGGAACCCACGATGCGCACACTTCTTACTAAGGCTGCTTTGTGCGTTTTTACTGCATTCAAAGCAGTTTTCGAATTACTTACGGGCATTACAGTTCGGGGTGAACCTGGGCCTCAACCAACATCCTTCTATAACGACTTCGATTTCTGGCGAGCTCTCTCCAGTTTCGCACTCCAAGTCGGTTGAGGTCTTCATCCACTTGATTGCACCACTTAAGACGAGGTCTTCCCCTTCCGCGATTTCCCTGCAATGTGCTTTCGAAAACTCGTCGAGCCGGAGCGTTGGGGTTCATCCGCTCTACATGGCCCAACCATCGTAGCCTCGCGATGCGTACTCTTCTGGCTATGCCCATGTCGCGGTGCAGCTCATACAGCTCGTTGTTGTATCTTCTTCTCCACACATTGTCTTCGCATACGGGACCAAAGATCATTCGGAGAATTTTTCTTTCGAAACGACCAAGAGTTTCCTCATCCGCTTTCGATAAGGTCCATGCTTCCGCGCCGTACAGCAGGACTGGGATGATTAAGGTCTTATACAAGGTCACCTTGGTTTTTCTAGAGAGGGTTTTGTTTCTCAATTGCCTTCTTAACCCAAAGAAGCAACGGTTGGCAAGAGTTATTCTCCGTTTGATCTCCGCACTGATGTTGTTGTCCGTGTCTACAGCGGATCCTAGCTAGACGAAGTCCTGTACTACCTCGAAGTTATGTCTGTCTATTGTGAAGTTTTGTCCAATTCGTCGATGTTCTGTGTTCCTTGTTTGATGACAGCATATACTTCGTTTTGCCCTCATTAACCATCAAACCCATTTTTTCCGCTTCTGTTTCAATACTCGCAAAGGCACCTATGACATTACGCTTTTTTCTTCCCATTACGTCAATATCGTCTGCATAGGCGAGTAATTGCACAGACTTTTGAAAGATTGTTCCTCTGGTGTTGACGTTTGAGTTTCTTACAATATGTTCCAGTATGATGTTGAAGAAATCGCATGACAGCGTGTCGCCTTGCCTAAAGCCTTTTTCGACATCAAAGGTCTCGGTGAGTTCTTTTCCGACCTTGACGGAGCAGCGTGAATTCTCCAAAGTCATCCTGCATAGTCGTACGAGTTTTGCAGGGATGCTGAAACTAGACATGGCTCTGTACAGCTCGTCTCTATAAATGCTGTCATACGCGGCCTTGAAATCGATAAGAAGATGGTGAATATCGATACTACGTTCTCGGGTTTTTTCCAAGATCTGCCGTAATGTGAAAATTTGGTCTATTGTGGACTTCTCTGGTCTAAAACCACATTGATAAGGACCTATCAAGTTGTTGACGTGGGGTTTCAGACGTTCACATATTACAGCAGACAAGATCTTATAAGCGACGTTAACGAGGCTTATCCCTCTGTAATTGGCGCAATTGTGAGGGTCTCCCTTCTTTAGCATCGGGCATACGATACTGAGGTTCCATTCCTCGGGCATACTTTCTTCCGACCATATCATGCAGATCAACTGGTGCATGCTCCTTTCCAACTGATCTCCAGCTGCCTTGAAAAGTTCGGCATCAAGGCCATCTGCACCTGCAGTCTTATTTGATTTTAATTTGCATATGGCAAGCTTAACTTCTGCTAGGTCTCGAGGACGGCATTCTTGATCATCGTCCAAGCTGAATGGGGCAATCTGCCTCACAGCGTAATTTGTGTCCTCATCACCGTTAAGCAGTCTGCAAAAATGATCTTTCCAGATCCTTAGTAGCGACTGTGACTCTATAACTATGTTTCCCTGCTGGTCTTTACAGGCTTGAGTTCGGGGTTTGCCACTCTGGCAGGATCTTTTTACCTTTTCGTAAAACTTCCGAGTCTCGTTCCTGTCATGGCACCTCTCTATTTCCTCAAACGAGCGCTTCTCATGTTGCTTCTTTTTCTTTTTGAGAAGTCGGTGTTCTTCCATTCTTTTCTCCTTGTAGATCTCGTTATACTGATCGTAAGCAGCCCTTGTTCGTTTTTGCATCAGCATTTGTCGTGCTTTTTGTTTGGCTGCATTTGCCTGCCTGCATTCTTCATCGAACCATGGGTTTCGTTTTGGTGGCCGAGTGAAACCCAGAACCTCAGAGGCAGCGGTTCTGATGGCTTCTTGGCATTGCTGCCACTGGTCTTCAATGCTTAATGCTGACGGCATGGGATTCAAGGATAATTGAAGGGACACTCGATTGGAAAAGGCATTGGCAATCTCTTGCGATTGTAGCTTTCCAACGTCATATCTCTTCACAGCATTAGTTCGTGCTGGTCGTGAACAAGATATCCTCGTTCGTGCCTTGGCTACAACAAGGTAGTGGTCCGAGTCAAAGTTGGCCCCTCGGAAAGTTCGGACATCTAACACACTGGAAGAGTGCCTTGCGTCGATCGCGACATGGTCAATTTGGTTGACGGTTAATTGATCTGGGGATCGCCATGTACCTTTATGAATTTTGAGATCCGGGAAGCGTGTACTACTTACAACAAGATTTAGCCCCGTAGCAAAATCGATCAGCCTCAGTCCGTTTTCGGAGGTTTCGTCGTAGAGGCTATGCTTACCGATTGTATTTCCAAAGATGTCCTCCTTCCCTATTTTTGCGTTAAAATCGCCAAGAACAATTTTCACGTCATGTCTAGGGCACTGCTCATATGTTTCTTCGAGGAGCTCGTAGAAACAGTCTTTGGAATTGTCGTCTTTCTCTTCTGTGGGGCATGGGCGCATATTAGGCTAATGTTGGCGAATTTAGCCCTGATGCAGATGGTCATTATAATTATACGCTCATTAACTGGATTTTGGCTAATCACCTTATCCCTGAGTCTTCCTGTAACGACAAATCCGCACCCAAATAAGCGTTGTTTCTGTAGTCTGTAGCAGTCGCCATAGTAGATGTCACAGTTTTTCATCTTCTTTATGCCCGGTCCACTCCATCGCACTTCTTGGATGGCGGTTATGTTTGCTTTGCAGCAGTCCGGTTCATCCGCTAATTCTCCAGCAGCACGTAGTCCGTTAAGAGATCTTACGTTCCACGTGCAGATCCGGAGGTCGTTGTCATTTTTTCGTTTGCTTAGGTCGTCAACTTTGAAATCATTATCGTTGTCCGAGGCTTTTGGTTGTTTCGGAACCATTCCGTGGTTGGGTAGTTAACCCTACGCACAACCCCCAACCTGGGCCAGGTTCTTTTGGATCCCTTCGGACACAAAGGGATTGAATATCCAGTGTCAGTACCCTGCTGCAGGGGTGTGAGTGCTGCCGTTGGCTCACCAGGAGCTCATACGCCACCATCTCTACTTCAATACCCTGTCATAGTATTGAAATACCCTGAGAGACCTTTAAACCAAATTTGTTGGAGTAGCTCTTTCAGGGGTTTCTGCTTCTTTGACTGCTGAAGTCCAACGTTGATTCTGTCATTCGAATTCATCCGCTGGGACATATACGCGAAAGCTCTCGTAGACCACTGAGATTCGTGCACTCAGTCAATTTTCGCAGATCAATTATAGTGTTGATATATCACAATTCTTTTGCTCCGGATTCCTTTGTCAGCACTCGCACTTACTAGTTTAGCAGGTCAGCTCTGGACGGAGCATCCCAGGTCCCAGTGGATACCGCTTGGAGGTATAGTAAGCACAATTGACGTGTACTATAAGTTGCAACATCTGGGCGCCGCCAAGTTGGCACCAGTCAAAGTCTACCCGAATAGTACAACGCCCATCCACTTCAGTGTTCGAATTGTATTGAGTTGTTTTTGGGTTCAGTTTATTTTTATTGATTATTGAGTCACTTGCATTTTTCTTGCTATTTAAATATATGTATTTTAACGGCGTTTTTTTCTTTTTTACTTTGCTTTATTTACTTTTGTTTATGGACCTCTTTGTCCCTGCTCGGGCGCCAATTAAAAATATTACTACTTTTTCTTATTATACCTTTAAAAAAAATTATTGATTAAACGTACGTACAAGTGGCAGCGATTCTGTCTTTCAAAAAACTGAACATTGAAATCTTATTTTCTATCTCTTAAATACTATTTCCCATTACTCTGCACAGCCTTGTTCCCATCGTTGTTTTTGGATTTCTAAGATTGTCAAGTTTCCAGACGAGATGTCAGCATTATGTGGTTTTTCGGAATGTAGCAAGCTCTTGGGATGCTAAATATTTTCTGCCGCATAAGCACCTGTGATGCTAACTTGTATATTCATAGGGGGGTGTCCCAATCAAAGAAAAACTTTGTGCGACCGAAAGTAGTTTGCGACCAGTTTGATTTTCGTCGCGTTGCTCTTAACAAATAGCATGTGAAAATAAAATTCGAGTTCCAATTAGGAAGTAGCACTCGACGAAGAAATAGTGATGGCATTCATGTAACCTTATCTTATGAGCATCTTGGGACTTGTATTTAAACACGCATTGTGGTAGCACTACCAACAAGCAACGCGACCGACAGAAGTTCATCGTTCGGTTGCGCAATGCAAATCCAATAGGAGGAATAGGAAATAGCCTTATACTCTTAAGCTGATCATTATAAAGAGAGCAGAATTAATTTGGTTGCCTAACACACTGAAATAGCTTCATTAATTTATTTTAATTTATTTATTGTAGTTGAAATGAAGAATATTTTTTTACTCAGTTGAGTTCTGGTTTTTGTATAAAATACGAGTACCAAATGCCTTTATGATTTTATCTGCCTTTCCTTAAAATGAAATATGTGTATTCAGTTGAATTACTAATTGAAGTCTTTGATTTTGTAGAGCTCGGAAACCTTTTTTCTTCTTCAGAAAAGCTATAAAAGTTCACACAAATTGTTAAACTTGACATCTGATCACGATTTGAATATTGGGATTTACATATTAATATTATTAGGTTGGCAACTCTGCTGTGAAAGTGTTTTGTTTAGTTTTATTACCGCTCCTACAATTTGTTAATTTTTCATTAAAAACAGTAAAAATAAATCAATGAAAATTGTAATTATCTAATCCCCCAACGATTTTACATCGATAAAAGTGAAACTCAACAGGTAAAGCAATTATCATAGTCTTTGAAATCCATTCCCAAATTATACACCTGCCCTATGACTGGCAACAAACGCAAATTGAACACAACTTCACCTGAAGAAAATCACAATTGCAAGACACCAGTTACTAATCGAACAACGAAAAACTTGAAAATTCGACAAAACATGTCAATTTCTGATGCTGATCTCAAAAAAATAAAAACAATAATAGATGATTCACTTCATACAGAACTTGAAAAAGCGACCGCCATCTTAGCTACAAAGGACGATCTCATCAGCCTAAATGCGGAGATAAACACATTACGACAAAAAAAATGAAGATCTCACAATGCAACTGCAAAAATTTGAAACCAGATGTAATATTCTGGAGGAAGAACTGGAGATGCAAGGCCGGGAAGCCAGGGGAAAAAACATTATCATCACTATTCCAAATGAACATGTTGATATACAAACTAAAATAAACTCGATAACTGAACTCCTACTTGGTGAGAATGTTCAAATAGCGGATACAATTAAGCTAAGTGAAACCGAAAGAACGATAAAAATTAAAATTAACACTGGTTCAAGCAATAACACATCCAAAATGTTACAAAATGCACCAAAACTCAAGGGTACAGGCGCTTATATCCAAAGAGATCTCACAAAGCAAGCGCAACACAAGCGACAAATACTGCTGAAATATCGAAAAATAATAAAAACAAAAAAACCAAGTGAAAATATACAAATAAGAAGTAACTCTTTATTAATTTCTGATAAAGAATTCTATCTAAACAATAATAATACACTACAATATAAAAACGATGACGGCGAAACTTATTTGGAGAACTTGACTTTAAAAACGTCAATATGATGCCATCAAGAAATAGACGTCACACTAATTGGTCGAAACCAGCTGCTGCCACCGTGCCAGTGATGCCACTTTCTCAAAATTCTCCAAGTGTTAGTACTATAGTACGCAATTGAAATTCCGATGTCGTCAGCTCAATACCTTTATGTAACTATAATATTTTGTCATATAACGTGTCAGGTCTTAGTTATAAATTGTTATTTGTAGATTTTTTCAACTATGTAAAAAGCTTTGATATATTCTGTTTGTATATGAAACACATGTGAATAACGAAAATTTAATCAAATTTACTAAATATTTTAATGGTTATAAGCTTGTCTCAAATGCAGCAGTAAGAACTCATTCAAAAGGGCGTGCTAGTGGTGGAACTTTGTATGGGATAAAAATATCACTCCTTAATCTATATACTTTTGAAGTAATTGAAGGATCAACTGTGATTAAACTACTAAACAAAACTGATTCGTTCATCGTTCCGTTTTACATTAATTGCAATAAATGGTTAGAGGATTTTGAACGACTGAATAACCTCATATGTAACCTTGCCAACAAAAACATTTTACTTATTGGTGATTTTAACGCCAGAACAAGTAATGAGCAAACAACATCAATCCAGATCACAAATAATCCCTCTATATCGTACAGGAATAGAAATTCAAAGGACAACTCAAAAAATGTAAATGGTACAACGTTAATCGAAATGCTACAAGTCCACAATTTTATAATTTTAAATGGTTGCACTATTGGCGACACTGAAGGACAATTCACGTTTTATGGAGGTCAAGGCAAATCTGTCATCGACTATTGCGCGGTTAACAATATTTGGAATGAATTGATTACAAGTTTTGAAGTACAGTGTAAGAACTTTTCTGATCACTTACTAATTACTGCCGAATGGACATGTCAACCAACAACACAACAACGAAATCTTCAACCGATACCCCGTCTCAAATGGAAGCAAGATGACGTTCTTATCTACCAGAGAGAACTCAATAATAATATACTGAGCGCAATTATGGTCCCCGAGTCAACTGAAGAACAGTATAATGTACTTATTTCTAGTATAAGAAACTCTACAAGCATCGTAGCTCCAAGAAAAATAATGAAATTCAAACAGATGTGGTTTGACAAAGATTGTTTAAATGCACGAAATAGATCGTTCGGACTCTTTAATTCACTGAGGAATACCAATTTCAGTTGTCCAAATCTAAAAATTTGGTATACTGAAGCAAATGTTTTTTATAAAAAATTATGCTCAAGAAAAAAAAAACAGAATTTGAAAACAATCAAGCGAAAAAACTTGGCCAAACAAAAGATTCGAAGGAGTTCTGGAAAATTACCAAAGAAATTAATGGCATAAACTTTTCAATAGGATCAAGAATATCTGCTGAAGTTCTTGCTATTCACTTCAAGAATCTGCTTCGTGACCAATCAAATCTTCATTTTTCATATGCTGAACCCCTTTTTACTGATGAAATTCTAGACAGCACAATATCGTTGGCTGAAGTACAAGCTGCAATTCACAAATCCAAGAACGGAAAAGCTCCAGGTGAAGATGGCGTTCCATATGAATATTTCAAAAATGCAACCCCAGAGTTTATTTCCAATCTCACATACTTTTTTAATAAAGTTCACCAAAGTGAAGATATTCCATTACCCTTCAAAAGATCTGTCATATTCCCGATACATAAAAAAGGAGATATTAATAATCCTGAGAACTATCGAGGAATCTCATTTATGAACGTAATGGCAAAACTTTTTTGTGGTGTGCTTGCCAATAGATTGGAAGCATGGGTAGAATTTAACAGCATCCTTTCGCAATTTCAAGCCGGGTTTCGAAAAGGCTTTTCTACGATAGATCACATATTTACCATCACCTCGATTGTTAAAGCTCAGCAAGCCAGGAACAAGAAATCGTACGCCTTTTTCATTGACTTCAAAGCAGCTTTTGATAATGTTAATCGTAACGCGCTGTTTTACAAACTCTCACAACTAGGTCTCTCCACAAAGTTCATAAATGTCGTAAAAAATATGTATACAAATTCGAAAGCAATATTATGGGATGGCTCACGTTACTCAGAATGGTTTGAAACTGACACTGGTGTTAAGCAGGGATGTTTACTCAGTGCTCTTTTGTTTTCATTATTTATTAACGACGTAGTGACATACCTGCCGGGAGGCATCCGTATTGCTAACCAGAGAGTTAATGTTCTTATGTATGCTGACGATCTAGTACTTCTGTCAGAATCACCGGAAAATTTGCAATTGATGATTAATCGCCTAGCTGAGTACTGCATAAAATGGAGTCTCATAATTAACACCAGTAAATCCAAAGTTATGATATTCACGAGATCTAATCGAAATCAGTCCACCTGGAATTGGACGTTTAATGGCATCCGCTTAGAAATTGTTGACCAATATAAGTATCTCGGAGTACAACTTAATAAGACCATGGATTTCTCAGAACACTTGATTGTAAAATCCAAAGCCTCACAATGCCTGCTTAATGTGTCTTGGAAAAATGTATTTGCAAACGAACGGATCATACTATCGGCAAAGTATAAAATATTTAATGCAGTTGTTGGATCTACACTTTGCTACGCATCACAAGTATGGGGAGTTGATGAGTACGAACCGATAGAAAAATTTCATAGTAATTTTTTGAAGAAACTGTTTAACCTGCCACTGAATACTCCAAATTATGCGCTTTACCTCGAAACTGGTCTTCCTAAGCTTTTTACAAGCACCCTGAAATCTCAAGCTGATTATTTAATTAAGGTACTGTCTAATCAGGACACCCGTCTTGGAAAACAAATGGCTCTTTATGAGATACGGAACGAGGATTGGTGGATGGCGAAGTGGAAAAGTCTAGGAGAAGCATGTGGAGAAGTGTTGGTGCTCGATTCTAACAACTTAAGAGATTCAAAAGGGCAGTTTTATCGCATAATTCAGGCACACAAAGATAGAATACGAGACGCATTTAAAGAAAAAGCTTGCGATTCTGAAAGTAGAATCCTATACTCGCAACTCAATTATAATTTGATGGAAAGGAACTATTTCGACGATTCAATGAATTACAAAGAAATATCACTTATATTTAGAACCAGATGTGAACTCCTAAGTCTTAATGGGTGCCCGTATAACGGAAGTTTTAATCAGTTTTGTACACTTTGCAATTTAAAGGCCAAAGAGAATTGTTTTCACATCATTAGCATATGCCCCATCTATGTACAACAACGTCTTATGTACTTCAAGAAGAGAACTATGACGATCAACGAGACAGTAAAGGTGCTTAATGAGACAGAATGGAAAATACTATACCAATATTTGAAAAATATATATAAATATAGAATGTTATTATTAACAGAGTTTGAATAGTACAATTTTATATTTTAATTATTGTAAAATTATTTATAAAAAACAAAATGTAGGAAGTAATTTTGCCAACCGAGCTGACGGCAATGCCATATAGCTTTTCAAATTCATAAAAATGATTCAATGTATCTTTAATTAGAAAAAAAATAAAATAAAAATGAAAATAAATACATATTAAATGATGTTTGCTACAGCTACTGACTCTTCTGCCTGCTTATTTGGATATTTGTATAAATATAAACAGTGCGCCATCGTCAGGTGCTGTATTAGCATAATCGTAGTGCTTTGTTTATAAATTTAAAACTTTAGAGCTGCTATTCCATCCGGCTCCTTTTAAAAACATTTTACTTATTTGTCGGCACTATATACATACAACAAACATAAAGACTTTCAAAATAAAATTGGTCAGGGCAAACTTCACAAAAGACTTAAGACACAATCCCTCAGTTCAGCTATGCGTACAGCCGCTTCATCACCATAATCGTCATCAAAACCATGACGATCATAGTCAACGTCACAGGAACCACGAACCCTCGAACAGTTCACACTTCATAGTTGTCTACATCGCGATGATGTCGAAAAGCGTAACTTATTTAACAAGGTATTTTAACAAGAAAGCTAATAAAACTTTTTCAATTCCAAAAGAAGTTTATGTACACCAGAAAATTCCATTTTCGTGTTTTTGTAGTTCGTGTTGTTGCTGTTGTTGTTATTGTTATTGTGAATTTTGTTGTGTACCATGCTTCTTCATAATTATTTAGTCTGCATATCATTTTATACTTTTTCACAAGGCCCCAACAGCAGGGGTAGACAAAAACAAAAAGGGTGTTGAACTGCCGGACGATAGATAGGGTAGATGGCGGATGTCCCTTTTCGGTTGTGTCGTGCACATCTCCTTAATTGAAATGGAATTTTAAATTGTATACATACAAAATTTTTTTATTTTTGCTTTACTTTTTATGAAATGTTTTTGTTTTTGTTTTGTTAGACATGACATTTCAGAGAATTTGAATTTTATAAAATTCTTTTCCTGTTTTTTAATTAAGAATGAAAACCTCACCAGAGGTTTGTTGATTTTATTTTTGTCTCTGTTTTTTTCAGGTATGTGGGTACATACCTGAAAATATTTTGGTTTAAATAAAGAATGGTACCTATTTGCATTGCACATAGCAATTTAAAGTTTTCTTCACAAAATGTTTATGTAGAGAGAAGATTTCATTGGACTTTTGTTGAGAGCAATTTTTAGTTCTGCAGTTTTGTGGCCAATTCTTAAAAGGAACTTACCTGTGTGTATTTTGTCTTCTATCAAATTTCTGAAAGAAATGTTTTCAAATTCCAGTATCTATCAATTCCATATTTTTATTAACCTCTTTTTGTTAGTTCTTAAGTATAAAATAAGAAAAATGAATAGGGTGATGCAACAAAGCTATACCCGTGAAAAACACTTTTTTATATGATATTTCTGGGATTCGAACCTTGAATGTGCCACGTAAGAGGCAGTCATGCTGACCAATAGGCCACGGGTACCATATTTTCTTAAGACGTTGATTCAATTTTCTTCCAAACCAGAACCAACTTTTTGCTTTGAAATATTTCCGATTTTATTATTTGAACTCTTTTAGTTGAGTAGTGAACTTCAGTTCACTTTAAGAATTTGGTAATAGTTCAGTCTTTACGTCTAGTCACTCCATCTTTGAAGTGCAAATGAACGGAGAAAGCTGAATTTTGGATATGATGTGGCAGAGGCATAGCTTAATTTTTTAATTGTCTTGGAGATTACTTCACTTAACTTTCAATTTGATAAAAGTAGGGCCTGAGCTACGCCGCCGGGCGGGTCAGCTGGTTTTATATAAAAACTAGCTGTGCCCGTGTACCGTGACCTTGTCCGCGTGAAATAGTGGCTTTCGGCAGCATTATTTTATTTTGTAGGCTATTATAGCTAGTAGCTATTAATATATTTTGAAGTCTTTTTTTTTTTTTTTTTTACTTTTTTACTATGTGTCTCGATGAATTTCAGCGTCAGGGGTGAATCGCAAATAAGGGAAAACGATGTGTCCGACGTGATGGGTAGTTACCTAATCATCGCGCCCTACCCTGAGCAGTAAAATATGCTTTTAAGCTCTTCCAACTGGTGGTATTGTGTTTAAACATTTCATGTTATAAAAAATTATTTACTTACTTAATTCCTACGGTTTTCACAGTTCCTTAAATTACATAGCCTTAAATCATAATTATTTAAAGTTTCGATGAAGCACTCATTTTTTTATGATTACTGATAAAACAAATCCATAAATTCCAAACGCGTATGTCTGTATGTTCGACAATTTGATTCAATATTTTATGAATAGGTACCAACCCACCTACCTACACAGTAAAATTTTAGAACAAAAGATATCGAAAATCTCATAAGGCAAATTTTAATCTCATTTTCAAAAATTACCATAATCAGTTTCCGTAAAAAACACACACACAAAAGGTTGGGTGGTGTGGGAGTAAGAAATTTAATGAGGCTGCATTTAATAACGACAGGATGGTATTGATTGATTGTATAATAAAAGTCTCTGAATGAATGCCTGATACCGCTGGTTATGGTATGACACTGCAAAAAAAAACCAATCGTTATTTGCAAGGTTTTGAAAGGACAATGGTGATGAGGATTTTTCACAGAGTATTGGAAATGAAATTGAATGAACAATTTGATTAAGCTCGTACAAATCAAATGAATACCTACTCGCACACAAAATAAAATTTATAATGTACTTGGCTGAACATTTTTTTCTTTGTTTCATTTTATGTGAAAGAACACACATAATTATGTAGGTAGGTATAACTCGTTCTAGCAAACAGAATTAAAAATGAAAATTGTAAGCTGCATTTTCAGTGCATTCAATTGCTAGACCTGAGCTTAATTGTATATTTGAAACTATTCTTCATTTTGTGTTTATTGTATGGTATAATTAATTGTGGAGTTGGACTATTTCCAAATGTTTTCAATTAATATTTGAAAAAAAGAAAACTTTATCGCCAATGATTCGGCATAAAAGCTTTTATTTTCATGGCCCGCTCGATTGGTTGTGGGAAGCAAATTTGATAACAGAAAACATTTATTTCTACCAAAAAGGAGCAAATATAGTTATTTGTGTTAATTGAAGCCGCATTAATGTGCTTAATTTCGAGAAATTATTCAGAGAATTTAATTTTAATTTCTTTTAAAATCAACCTTATCTCGTTTGCTTTTATTGCACCGTTGCATATTTATTCCAGTATGCTGATTCCATTTCTGAACAATGATTAAGTAAATGGCAAGAGGCATCCACGCACTCTTCAAGAATGTAATGAATGAAAGAAAATTTAATCGAAAGTCGGCTGAAATGGCTGCTTTCGGCATGTTCCGTCACGGTTTTCACTGGCCACTCTCTGCTAACATGGATAGCTTCGTCGTTGGTTTAGAAGACGATGTCTTCGTCCAAAATTGTTGTCACACTGACATTTCTCGCGCTAGGGTGTTGACACTAGGGCTGGTGATTCCTTCCAGGTAATCACCTACCTGAGCTGCTTGTACCCGGGTAACTTCTCGGGTACTTGAGTTTTGGGGTATAATATGTGCTATCTGGGTAGCCGCGCATCCGGTTGGGTAGTTTTTAAAGAATGGAAGATAGTAAACGAACTATTTGGCAAAAATAAAATGTCAGATATTCCTCCTTTTCTTTCGTAAAACGCTCAAAATTTAACTGATCTTGCTGAAATGACTGAATTCTTTAATGATTACTTTTTTAAAGTAGTAACCAGTTAGCATACATGCAGCAAGCCTTATGTCGGCGAGCAAACTCCTAAAGAAAGTCAAGTTTAAAATAAACAAATACATCTTTCTTTGCATATGATGAGGTTGGCAACTCTGCTATAAAAGTGATTGTATCAATTGTAGTTTCACTCCGATAATTTTTTTATTTTTTATTGGAACAGTGCATGTAATTAATTTCAAAATAATATATTCGTGTTTTTCAAGTCAGTTTGAATACGATCACAAACAATATTTTGCTGATTCTAAAGGTAAACAAGAAAATAGATATCAATAAAATAAAATTTCTTGGCTGTCACCGGTTTCATATGTCCGATCACAAAAGAAAAATTAACCAAACTTCCCCCGAAAATTTTCCCACCCCTAAACCAAAATTCTCCAATCGTGTAACAAATATATGCCCTTCTGCCAAAAACATGATGCTGACTTCGGAAAAATTAAACAAATCATCGATTCATCTCTGCAGAAACAGCTCACTGTAGCGACTGCAAAGCTTGTCACAAAAGATGACGTACTCAAGTTGTTCTGAGCATGCAAAATGAAGAGCTAACAAGAAATTTACAACATTTTGAAGAGAGGTGCGAGATGTTGGAAGGTGAGCTAGAAATGCAAAGTCGCATCCTGCGAGGAAAGAACATCATCTTCACTCTTTCAAGTAAAGTCGATGCTAGAGAGAAAGTGGAAGGCATAGGACACATTTTACTTGGCGACTCACAACAAATCACTGAGATGACGAAAATTAGTCAAAACAACACTGTAGTTAAATTGAAAATCAACACCAACGATAATGCTACAAAAATGCTAAGAAATTCAGCAAAACTTAAAGGAGCAGGTGCTTTTATTCAACGAGACCCATCAAAACAAATGCAGTTGAAACGTCTAGTTCTTCTTGCCTATAGAAAGGTCATCAAAACAAAAAGACCGAATGAATCCATCCATTTTAAAATATAAAAATGAAGATGGCGAAAAACAACTTCACGAAATTTGTGGCGATCTAGATTTTGAACGTGTCAAGATGCTGACACTGTCAGAATGAATGGTATAAACGAGTCAATGGAAATATACGAGAGATGCCTTTGTACCAAAATAGTACGAAGTCTACGATAGTACAAAATTGAAATTGTGATGCCGTCAGCTCATTGCCTTTATGTTATTGTAATATTTTATCGTATAATGTGTCAGGTCTCAATAATAAAATATTTTTTATTGATTTTTTTAATTATGTAAAAAGCTTTGATTTGTTTTTTTCTATATGAACTCATATAACACTAACATATTTACCAAATACTTTAACGGCTTCAAATTAATATAGAAAGCTGCAGTGAAAACATATATACCAAAGGTCGTGCTAGTAGTGGAACTCTCTATGGAATCAAGTCAACGCTTTTAAAATACTACAACTTTGACGAACACGAACACTGTTTTTAAACTAATCCGGAAGCCTAAATTTATCATCATTCCCTGTTATTTCAACTGCAATAAATGGAACAAAGACTTCGATCGTCTTAACAGTATGATGATTTAAACATCAACCATAGAGTATCAATGGATGAAGTATGTAATCAAAATGGAAAAAAATTAATGGAATTCATGCAGATGTACGACTTTGAAATCTTAAATGGATGTACTAATGGTGATTATGAAGGCAGGTTTACTTTCCTTGGAGGACAAGGAAAACCGGTCATCGACTTTTGTATGGTGAATAAATAACTGGAAAGATGTAGTGAAGAAGTTTGAAGTTCAAAGTAAAATATTTTCCGATCACATGCCAATATTTGTGGATCTGAGTAGCGAATATGCAGCTACGGGAAAAAACCTTTAACTCTTTCCGCGGTTATAGTGGAACCAGAATAATGTCTATTCTTTCTAGTAGAAATTTCATGAAAATTTAACCTCAATCGATACATTGGCTGAGTCAGTTGAAATAACTGCAGAAAAACTCGTCCAAGTGTTAAAAAGCTCCCTAAACAACATTTTTCAAAATAAAGCTGCAAAGTACAAAGCAAAATGGTTTGACAAGGAATGTATGATGGCCCGAAAAGTGTCTTTCGACTTGTTAAATGCACTGAGAAACTCGTATTCTCAAACCCTTAAGAAATAGTACAACGAAGCGATGTGGTACCCGTGTTGTGATGTTTAGGATGTCCACCTGCTAACCCAGAGGTTCGAGGTTCGAGTTCCAACCGAAGCAAAAATGTTTTTCCACGGGTATTGCCTTTCGCGAGGAATTGGCAAGTCCTCCGATCGTAAATTAATTGCCATGAAAAGCGCTTTCTCGATTAGCCGTTCGGAATCCGCAGAAAATTGTAGGTACCCTCCATTCCCTCACAAGGCAGGGCTGTTAAAAATGGTGTAGGGATTAATAATTCCATAGGTTCGGAAGCTTGCTTCAAAGAAAGTTTTCAGCCTCGTAGTTTCCCTTTCGACTAGTTTTCTCCTACTAGAGTACTTAGAAATATTGAAAATTGTATTCATCAACATTCAGTGGGTTCTCGAATAATTTAATTTAAAAAATTTGTCTTAAAGGGGTATTCTGGTCCAGAAACTTAAATTTTAGGAATTCTTCATATTAGGATAAAAAAATTAATAACAATTTTTATTAACAATTTTTTATAAAATTTTTATTGTGGTTTAAATAAATTTTAAAAAAATAAAGCAGTCAAATTTCAGGCCGGTGAAGAGGGGACTGAAAAAATGGTGCTTCATGGTTGACATGATTTCAACGTTCAACCCTTGTAGTGATAAAAAAAAACTAACTAAAAAAATTCTTCATCAGTAAAGATGTCGCTATCGTAGGTACCTACTGAACTTTGCTGAAAAAAAATTTTCGACGTCATAAAGAAAAATAATCTTTTTTGGGCCCCTTATTTTATATTTTCGAATTTTTTAAATTCAGACAAAATTGTGTAACACACTTTATTCACAGTCTTGATTTATTGTTATCTCGAATAGAATTTTTTAAGGAATGCAGTTGCAAATTCACATACCCCAAATATGCCATGTAAATTTGCATACTCACTTGTCCTGCGTTAGACTTAGTCGGTGTTTAGTCTTTTAATGTTTATAAAATTTGATGTCCAACCATAATAACAGCTTTGTATCGCAAACGCTGCATTTATCCGAGCCACTATCCGACAAAGTCGGGTAATTGCACACCCAGCTTGTACTTGGCATGATCCTTTCTTAATTTGTTTTATTTATTTTTGTTTTTATATCATTTTATCCCTTCGTGGCTCTTAACTGAACTCATTTTGTTTAACTATAACGCTACATCATTCACCAATTTAACCAAAGAGAGCTCAGTTTTATAAGTGTAGCTTGTTCAAGTACAAAGCTTGCGTTGTTAAATAAAAAACATCGACACTTATCAGCAACAGACCAAAATAATTTTCATTCTCTCTTCTTGAGTTGAATCATTTGACAAACTTTAACAAATCTCTTTGTTGTGATTTCTTTGTTGTGATACTTTCGACGCTGACTTTGAAATAGTGGGCAAGACAGGGCGGCCGTAGTTGAGTATAGCAGCATATAAGCAGCTGCTTATACAATATGAGCTTTGCTGATACTGACTCAGTCTTATCCTTTTTCTCAAGGGAAAAGCCGATGGAATGCGAAACTGGCTTTCTTGAGAACAGCGGGATAAATTTCAACACCTCGTTCAAGTTGATGTCTAAATACCTATACATAGTTTTCTCTTTGATAAGCAGTCAGCTTCCATCAGGGAGCGCTGATTAAAGCTTTTAAGGTATAGTAACTTTCGACTAAACGAAACCAGTCGATTTGCCATTTTGATTAGCTCAAAATACGCATTTCATGTTTGAGAAAAACTTGTTCTTTGAAAAAATCCCAAAGAGCAATAATTCATGGACTGGTCCCATCTGTAAATTCAAAAAAAAAAAAAAGCACTCCGGGAGTGCCGACAGAAGTGAAAACAGAATTGAATTTTCAGCAAATATTTTGATGTATATACAGGAAAATCTTTTATAATAGGGCCCCTACACTACGCAAACACGTTTGCACAAACGTTTGTCTGTGCAAACATAGTTTCGCCACACACTACTCAAACATGTTTGAGAGATATTAGTTGCTTGACGTTTTTCATATCAATAAGACCTACGGAGCAATGAGCGATTTCGCATGTGCTGCTTTAATTAATTACTCGATTACAATAACCTTTGCTTTTAACGCAACACAACACCGGTAAACTTTTATATAATTCAATAAATTCCGTCCAAAAAATTAGTTTCACTTGTTTATTCATCTTTACTCCTTGAAAATTGACACGTGTTTGAGCAAAATTCCCCACACACGTCTCAAACATGTTTGTGCAAACACGGAAAATTCAAAATTTTTAGAATTTGTTCAAACGGTTTGCGCAAACACTCAACATCGCTACACACTACTCAAACAGTTTGCACACACATTTTTACAAAAACAAAATACATATGTTTGCGCAAACGGTTTGAGTAGTGTAGGGGCCCTATAATATATGTAGATGTACATATACATAGAAGAACATCAATAGCCGCGTTTTATTGGGAATTTTCTATATTCAGTTATGTTCATTTAGAATAAAACGATTTTTTGGTTTATATTCATTTAGCACGTCACTTTCAATTTTAACTTTCAGAGTTGGTACCCTTGGCACTTGTTCTAAGGATAAGAAACATTAAAAATTAGCATTCAGAAGAATATAAATGCATACCTTTTATTTTCCATTTCTATTTTTCTCTATTTAATTCTCGATTCTCAATTTATTTGCCGCATTCCAACATTTTTACTTTCGAGGTAAACAAACAAATGTCACTTTAATTTTTTTTTCGCAATGGCTGTGTTCAATTAGATTCATTTTGTGACTCATGTTTTTGGTTGCCTTGGTTCTGATGTTCTTATGTGTTCTGTCTGATGTTCTTTTTTTCTGACCGATTGCGAAACTTTCCTTGTGTGTGTGTGTTAGTAACTGCGTGTCTATTTATGTCCCCACCAAGTCACCACCTGACTCTTCTATTAGCTATTAGGTGTGTTTCTTTACTGAAAATTCGCACGAAATGCACCGAAATTCGGCGAAAGTCAGTCTAATCCCGTTCCAATTTTTCGTAGCAGTGCACAAAAAAGAGAGTGCTCTCGAGAGAATAAAAAAATTTCCCCGTCCTGCGAATTTCCGCCACCAAAATTTCTGTGGACAGAAATCATGCACAGCCAAAACAAATACCACAACTGTCAAACAGACGTTTTTCCAAGCGTTGCGTTGCTGCGAATGTTTTGTTCAAGGCGTTTCTTTACTTTTAAGACAATTACGCTCTTTCAGAGAGTTTCTGAAAAAATTTTACAACCACTTCTTAAAAAAAAAATTTCTGTGCACAAAAAGTAAAGAAACAGACTTATTCAATCTGTTGTCGGAAATCAGAAAATATGAACGAACACAACCCAAAGACTGCCAACCTTTGGGTGCCAAAAAAGAAATTTAACCAACCATCCCTGTTGTGCAGTTAGCTAACTGCGATATTTATGTTCATTTAGGCTATTGACATAAGGAGTTGTTGTTTTTCCATGAGCGATGTTTTACTGAAATGAACATAACTTCACATAGAATTTCGATAAAACGCGCCTAATGAAACTTATGAGTTTTCATTCACAATTTCATCTCTTCTATTAGGCGTGTTGACAAAGTGACAAATGTCACTTTAATTTTTTTTTCGCAATGGCTGTGTTCAATTAGATTCATTTTGTGACTCATGTTTTTGGTTGCCTTGGTTCTGATGTTCTTATGTGTTCTGTCTGATGTTCTTTTTTTCTGACCGATTGCGAAACTTTCCTTGTGTGTGCGTGTGTGTGTGTGTTAGTAACTGCGTGTCTATTTATGTCCCCACCAAGTCACCACCTGACTCTTCTATTAGCTATTAGGTGTGTTTCTTTACTGAAAATTCGCACGAAATGCACCGAAATTCGGCGAAAGTCAGTCTAATCCCGTTCCGATTTTTCGTAGCAGTGCACAAAAAAGAGAGTGCTCTCGAGAGAATAAAAAAATTTCCCCGTCCTGCGAATTTCCGCCACCAAAATTTCTGTGGACAGAAATCGTGCACAGCCAAAACAAATACCACAACTGTCAGACAGACGTTTTTCCAAGCGTTGCGTTGCTGCGAATGTTTTGTTCAAGGCGTTTCTTTACTTTTAAGACAATTACGCTCTTTCAGAGAGTTTCTGAAAGAATTTTACAACCACTCCTTAAAAAAAAATGTCTGTGCACAAAAAGTAAAGAAACAGACTTATTCAATCTGTTGTCGAAAATCAGAAATATGAACGAACACAACCTAAAGACTGCCAACCTCTGGGTTCCAAAAAATAAATTTAACCAACCATCCCTGTTGTGCAGTTAGCTAACTGCGATATTTATGTTCATTTAGGCTATTGACATAAGGAGTTGTTGTTTTCCCATGAGCGATGTTTTACTGAAATGAACATAACTGCACATAGAATTTCGATAAAACACGCCTAATAGAAGAGATGAAATTGTGAATGAAAACTCATAAGTTTCATTAGGCGCGTTTTATCGAAATTCTATGTGAAGTTATGTTCATTTCAGTAAAACATCGCTCATGGAAAAACAACAACTCCTTATGTCAATAGCCTAAATGAACATAAATATCGCAGTTAGCTAACTGCACAACAGGGATGGTTGGTTAAATTTCTTTTTTGGCACCCAAAGGTTGGCAGTCTTTGGGTTGTGTTCGTTCATATTTTCTGATTTCCGACAACAGATTGAATAAGTCTGTTTCTTTACTTTTTGTGCACAGAAATTTTTTTTTTAAGGAGTGGTTGTAAAATTCTTTCAGAAACTCTCTGAAAGAGCGTAATTGTCTTAAAAG
Source organism: Melanostoma scalare (assembly GCA_949752695.1). Classification (NCBI taxonomy): domain Eukaryota; kingdom Metazoa; phylum Arthropoda; class Insecta; order Diptera; family Syrphidae; genus Melanostoma; species Melanostoma scalare. The sequence continues at coordinate 133,469,462 of OX456986.1, read as the reverse complement.
TAAAGAAACGCCTTGAACAAAACATTCGCAGCAACGCAACGCTTGGAAAAACGTCTGTCTGACAGTTGTGGTATTTGTTTTGGCTGTGCACGATTTCTGTCCACAGAAATTTTGGTGGCGGAAATTCGCAGGACGGGGAAATTTTTTTATTCTCTCGAGAGCACTCTCTTTTTTGTGCACTGCTACGAAAAATCGGAACGGGATTAGACTGACTTTCGCCGAATTTCGGTGCATTTCGTGCAAATTTTCAGTAAAGAAACACACCTTATGACTTCTGATCACAGAGGTGATACAAACTGACTTCACAAACACCACATTATTTTCAGCTTTCAAAACCAGTTTGAATTCCGAAAATAAAGTGGTGTTAAGTTGGTGGTGGCAGGAGAAGCAATGGTTTTCCCTCTTGTTCTTTATTCTTCTAAGCTTTTGACTTATTTAATTCGTAAGTCACTCACTAACTCATGACTTAATGAGTTTTTAATTCACAAACTAGCAACTGAAATAAATACCTGCATCGAAATCTGAATCCTAATTCGATTCGATTATCCGATCCTAAAAATAAAAATGAATCTCATTAAACACAGCTATTGCGAAAAAAAATTAAAGTGACATTTGTTTTGTTTACATCGAAAGTAAAAAGTTGAAATGCGGCAAATAAATTGAGAATCGAGAATTAAATAGAGAAAAATAGAAATGGAGAATAAAAGGTATGCATTTATATCCTTCTGAATGCAAATTTTTAATGTTTCTTATCCTTAGAACAAGTGCAAAGGGTACCAACTTTGAAAGTGAAAATTGAAAGTGACGTGCTAAATGAATATAAACCAAAAAATCGATTTATTCTAAGTGAACATAAGTGCACATAAAAAATTTTCGATAAAACACGCCTATTATCATCTCTACAATCATCGTATTCTAATACTGAAATAATAGGTCTTCTCTATGGTAACTTAAATAGGAAACGAACAATTTTGTCTCGAATCTATTTAAATATATCGCAAAGACTGCATCAATTGTCGCTTTACATTTCGTTGTACTAAGGCTGCGGTCATTCGTCATTGTAAAATAGTACCTATTCTTTTTTTTTTAAATTTAAAAAGTGGCAAATTTGTAGCATCGGCGAAGTTGATGTTAAAATCACCACTCAAAATCATATGCAAATCATCAAATCTCTCCCCAATTTACCTTGAAAGTATGTATGCAAAAGCGTCGTCAGACTAAATAAATAAATTTTTATATAAAAACTGTCGTAATACACTTGAAGACGTATTCGGTGAATTATAAACGCCTACTGTTATAACTTGATGTCCATTTCCAGAGTGGCAACGACAAACACACAAATCGCCGATATCAAAAACATTAGTACTAAACATACTAGTGTACCTCTTATGCAAATCCATATGATTTGAGCAAAATATGGCAGTTGTATCAGACAACCTTTTACAGATAGCTACTCCTGCTGCTGGACGATCGTGCCTGCTGAAACTTGCAACTAAATTGAAATCTGGAATATAATCCTAACTTCCTAACTACATATATATTTATATATATATATTATAAAATATATTATATATATATATATATTATAAATGTGAAAGTCACTCTGTCTGTCCGACTTTCTATGTTACCGTCTCCCGTCCAAATTGCTGAACTGATTGATATGAAATTTTGTACAGAGATAGTCTAGAACTTGAGGATGGACATAGGCTATTTATTTTATCCCTATACTCCCACGGGAACGGGAACGTATACGGGAACTTAGAACTGTAGCTTCCGATTTCAAAAGTTCTTCCACCGTTAGAAAGCTACACTATTCCCGAGTAACATAAATTTTAATTCATCCCCATATTCCTACGGGAACGGGAGTCCTTACTAATATAAGAAGTGCGAAAGAAGCTCTGTCTGTTCGTCTTTCTATGTTACCATCTATCGCCCAAGCTACGGAACCGATTTAATTGAAATTATATACAGAGATGATCTGAAACCTGAAGAAGGACAAAGGTTACATTTCATTCGAATATTCCCACGGGAACCGGTCTTCACTAATATTATAAATGCAAAAGTAGCTCCGTCTGTTCGCCTTTCTATGTTACCATCTCCCGCCCAAACTAATGAACAGATTTAAATGAAATTTTGTACAAAGATAGTATAGAACCTGAGGAAGGACATAGGCTATATATTTTATCCCTATATTCCCACGGGAATGGGAACGTATACGGGAACTTAGAAGCTACAGTTCCGATTTCAAAAATTCTTCCACCGTTAGAATGCTACACTATCCCTGAGTAACATAAACTATAAGTCATCCCCATATTCCTACGGGAAAGGTCACCATATTCCTACGGGAACGGGAGTCCTTACTAATATAATAAGTGCGAAAGAAGCTCTGTCTGTTCGTCTTTCTATGTTACCATCTCTCGCCCAAGCTACAGAACCGATTAAAATGAAATTTTATACAGAGATTATCTAGAACCTGAAGAAAGACATAGGATACATTTTATTCGAATATTCCCACGGGAACCGGTCCTCACTAATGTTATAAATGCAAAAGTAGCTCTGTCTGTTCGCCTTTCTATGTTACCATCTCCCGCCCAAACTAATGAACAGATTTAAACGAAATTTTGTACAGAGATAGTCTAAAATTTAAAAAATTACATATGCTATATATTTTATCCCTATATTTCCACGGGAACGAGAACGCATACGGGAACTTTGACATTATAGCACCGATTTCAAAAATTCTTCCACCGTTACAATGCTAAATTCTCCCTGAGTAACATAAACTGTAAGTCATCCCCGTATTCCTACGGGAACGGTCACCATATTCCCACGGGAATGGGAGTCTTTACTAATTATGTCATAAGTCTCAAATGAAATCTGTCTGTCTATTTTTATTTGTTATCAAAAACCGCCCAAACTATTAAACCTATTTATATGAATTTTGGTACAGACAAATAGTCTTGAGTCTGAAGATGGACATAGGCTATATACCTATGTTATCACTGTATTGCTACAAGAATGCAAACGTAAACTAGAACCTAGAAACTACTAAACTGATTTCAAGAATTATTTCCCCGTTAGAATGCTACACAATCTCAAATTAAAATTTCCGTCCCATGGGAACGGAAGTGCTTACTAACATTATTGATCCGAAATCAACTCTGTCTGTCTGTTTTTCTTTGTTACCATCTACCGCCCAAATTATTAAACCTATTTGTATGAATTTTGGTGCAGAGATAGTCTTGAGCCTGAAGAAGGACATGGGCTGTATTTGTTATCCCAATATTCCTGCGGGAACTGCAACGTAAACGGGAACCTTGAAGCTACTGGACCGATTTCAAAAGTTCTTTCACCGTGAGGTGATTTCTGTCAAAATGTCGATTACACAGTTGACCTGAGAAGAAATGTCTATCTTGATCTTGAAGTACATATTGACAGTCGGTAATGACTGTGTGAAAAGTCGATTTCGGCGCCGACAAATGAGATAGTTAACCATATTAACTAATAAATTATGCTAGACCTATTGGGGGATGTTGTCGAATATCTATCAGAAGATAGTATTATGGACACTGAGCAAGTCACATCATACCCTAGAGAGTTTCTCAGTTCCTTAGAATTATCAGCTATCAGGAGTGGCTGCAAGTTGGTGTTCCAGTGCCAATAATGAGTAATCTAGAATTGTACACAGCTACAAATTACACATCTGGGCTGCGGCATTATAAGTTTTAATAATGTCTGAATCAGCGATAGGAGAAAACTATTGATTCCCCGTATTTCTTTAATTCTCACTGATTTGTCATTTTAGTTTAAAAGAGTGTATCAAACTCACAAAACCTTATTATTTGACAAAAGATGGAAAAAGTAAGAACGTCGTGTGCAAAAATTTACTTCAATAAAATATAACAATAGTTTACTAAAACGCATGAATGTGTCTTATTTGCAAAATAAGTAGCCTAAAAAATTAAACATGCTGCCGAAAGTCACTATTCCACGCGGACGAAATCGCGGGCACAGCTAGTAATATCTATATTTCTTCGTTACCCTTGTGAAATTCTGTTAAAATCAATACATTCAGTTTTTAAACGATAGTGTCTACAGATCTTGCAACTGCGCTCGTAAGCTTTGACAATAAAATGAAAAAAAGGACAATGCATTAAGTTTAGAAACGAAATTAATTAATATTTGAATTATGGTTATCATGCAACCATTTCAATTCCATCGATAAATCATCGCGATGAGTTGTTGATCTCTTTTAATTTGTTGTAAAGTTCGAATCATCGACCAGTGCGTCTCCTACTCTGCCTTGATAAAATTTCTAGCTTCACTCATCCACTTCATTGTAATGGGAGCAAATTATTAATTATTTGGTGCTTTTTATTTTTTCTGCGTTGCATAAATATTTCTTCTCTGTATTTCTCCGAGTCGGTAAGTAATATTACTAGGTAATGTAGCTATTACATTCTTTTAAGTCATTTAGCTGCATCAAAATTAAGGTTTTTCAACGACTCTTTTTTTTTTAATTTAATTTAAAAAAAAAAAAAAAATCGTCGTTGGCTAGTAAACTCAGGGTCTCAGGTTCGAATCCCAGCCGTTGCCATAATTTTTATTTATGTTTTAACTTTAAATAAATAAAAAAAAATGGAAGTCATGGCTGGGAATCGAACCTGAGACGCTGGGCTGTGACGACTTTACATACGAAATACGATGACCAAAAAAATGGTGTCGGTCGCGAATTCAATGATTTACCCCCATCGCAAAAGTGCCAAACGCGCCTAAAGAAGTTTTCACTTCAAAAAAAAAAAAAAAAAAACTAATATTACCAGGAGCAACTGGTGCAACTCCACTTTGATTCGATATCATTCTACCGTTTTCAGACGCATACCACGTGCCCAGGCCAACTTACCTACTTCCTACTCGTATCCTTAGCTGCAGGAATTCCACAGAGATTAATTCAACATTTGACATGTGCATGACAAATTCATAAACACGAGCCTCCAACAAGCACTCGCGTACAACGCTTAACACTACATTGACAACTGCACGAACTGCATGACGGCAGAGACAGCATTGCATCAAATTCTACGCCTTGATTTCTCCAATTGTTGGCAACCTATCCAACATCCATTTGCCTTTCGAGGGAATATAACTTCGGTCTGGCCTTTCTATGTGAAAATGAAATTGCAGAACACTTAAAAATTTCGACATGGTGCTTTGACTGACGGATTATTATTTCGTGATAGTTGTCCTGGACATGAAAGTGACTTTGGCGTGTCGTCATCGTGATGGATTCGCGCAAGCAAACATAAAGGAGAATTCGTGAGTCAATCACTGTGCTGAAGTTGAAGGATGTGGTTCATGGTGATGTGTGTGCATGTGTGTGTATAGTTAATTATTCTGAAAGTCAATGAGAAATGAGCGGATGACAATGTCAGTAGGAGGATGAAAGTAAAATTGATGATACTTTGAAAATATGTAGGCTGTAGGTAGAAGGGCAAAAGAATTAAAGAAAGTTCATTTTAAAAAACCCTGTTGAATTTACACATGAAACACAGAAATGATTGATGAGTTGTTTGGTGCGCAGTGCTTATCTATTCCTGTTATACGCGTACTCCTATTATATTTAGTATGCGAATTGACTGAAGTGAAATATTTTTTCAGAAGCAGTGATTGAGGTTTTGGAATTATCTTGAAATCGATGTTAATCATATACGATTATTTGTAACCTTAAGTAGCCACAAACAAACTGTGTGCTCTTTGGAATAAAAGAAGAGAAGAGCTCAAATGTGAACCCGTATGCCACAAACCATCTTTGTCTTTAAATGGAATGAAATCCAAAAACTGGCATGCATTCAAAGCGAAGGAGGGCACTTTGAGCACTTGTTTGTAATTTTAATGTATACAATTTTATTTGTATAAAATACATAAAAAAATTACTAAAAGTGCCCATATTATTGTTTTATTCAAACAAACCTCAAAGCTAAAAATCTTTTTTTTCTTTAATTTTACCCATTTTGTATTTTTTGAAGTATTATAAAATGTATTTGAGTGAACTTATTGTCATTCATAAGTTTTTTTTATTATTGTTTTGTTCATCTGTAAAAAATAAAGAATCTCTATTTTTACCAGGCATTTTCTGGAAAAAAATTACCTCAAAGTCAAAACATTGCTTGGAGAAGAAAATTTTGAACAACATTTTAAAAAAATCTGGTAACCCTATACCTATGGAAGCTCAATTTAAATACAGTCTTAAAGGTTGTTATTTCTACAAAAAGTTAAGCCTAAGATTAGGTCTCTATCATTAGTATTGACGGAGATATCGAATTTAACACAGATCAGGGTACACCAAAGTTAGTCTTTTTTAAAAAATGTAAAAAAAGTGATGTCAAAGTTGAGAAACGGACTTTACTGTAAAACAATTTTTTTCTTAGAATATGACCAAGAATAACATCCCAAAGTATGTAATACAAATTACGGGACACATTGTATATCAAATATTGCAAAACAAATGAGCTTTTCAATAAAAACTTAAATTGTAAAAAAAAAATCTGTTAAATTGTCAATAACACAGATGACATAAAAATAAATGTTTATCCTGATCTTCTGATCCGGGCAATCGATAGTGTGAAAGGTCAATTTTGGCGCCGAATAATGAGATAGTTAAGCATATAAAATAAACTAAAAAATTATATCAGACGTGGAGGGGCTTGTTGTCGAATATCGAGACAATGTTATGGACAGCAAGTCACATCATACCCTTAAAAGTTTCTTAACTCCTGTGAGGATGCTTTTTGTCAAAGGCTGAGGTAGGCTCTAGTGGGAGTGGATCCAAAGTCTTCTAAAGAAGCAGCAAGACTTTAGTTTATTGAAGTTAGTTTTATTGCCGATATTCAAAATAATAATTTTCTTATAAAATTTAGTACAATGGTTTAAAGATTTCATTTAGTTTCATAAAGTCCTCCAAAGTATTAGGTAGGTCTTGATAGGTGAGAGTGGGGTTTCTTCTGATTAGGACGGTTCCACTCTGAGGTCTGGTTGGGATGTAAGCGAGTCCGGATTCTACTGCTTGGCTCTTGGATGATGTGCAGTTGGGGTTCCTGGTCTTGGGTTTTCGGACTCCAATGGTGATGGTTCTTGGTTCTGGGTCTTCAGTTCTCGGAATAGCGCAGGATCTCTGTAATCCTCTCCTGGTGTCTTGATTCCTAGAATGAGACTAGAACACGTTAGGGTTTGCCCTGAGATAGCACTGGACACTAAATTCACAACGAGACAGCGTTGGACACTAAGTTCACAACGAGATAGCGTTGGACACTAAATTACTCACCTGAACCCTTCCTAGATGACTTGCCACGGTCGTCGGCGCAGTCTGACTTTTCATGTTTTGACTTTGTGTTCTTATACACCTTTCGGCGTCAATTGGGTGTGAGTTATACTGATGAACGAACTCAAATGGAAAATTTCATTCAACGCACTGAAACTGAAGTGCCTGTTGTGATGTTGTGCTGCGGTATGTATTGGGCACCGTATTGTAATGTACACCCAACATTAATACCAATTTCCTAATCGAAAACGTTCAACCGAAAACAAAAGTGGCAACACTATACCTAATGGAATGGTATAATGGAAGACGTTGGTTGTGAGTGTGGGTGTGTGTGCAGAAATATACCGGGAGGGGAACTTGTCTAGACATCATGGTTCATAGCAAAACTACCAGAAAGCTCTCGATATTTCACAGTTCTATATAAAGAGGGAGCTGACGCAACCAGAGGTCAGTTTTATTTAGAGAGTGATAGTGTGAATATTGAATAAACGTAATTGAGTTGAGTTCGAATAAAGTGTATATCGAAAGTAGATACTGAATAAAAGTGGTAGAATTAAATTGAAAGGTAGAGTTTTATTTTTGCGAACTAAGCGCACGTTACAGTATGATGAGGTTGATTTGGTTGTGTAGCATAGATGCTATGGGGGTGAATTTGCAATGGCTCATTACACTCCTTAGAATTATTAGGGGTATCATCTCATAAGTTGAGGCTGCAAGTTAGTGTCCCAGTTCTATTAATGAGAAATCTAGACGCACTAAGGCTATTACACGGTAGGGTTTCCAGGATACTTCTTTTGAAGAACATGTTCTCTTTATTGACTCCGATCTTTGTTATTACTTTTCTTCTTTTCATCAAATTCTTTTTTTTTTTCTTTTGTATTTGTGCTCTCATTTTTGTCTCTGTTTTATTCTTTGAGCAAAAACAGGTGTTTTCTGAGAAGGTACCTTAAGATTTTTTGTCAATGACTCAGAACAAGCAAAAGGATTTTGAGAAATCTCTCAAAGAAAACCAATTGCAGTCGTTTTAGTTTGAAAATGTTATTAGTTTTGTCATTATCATTGAAATGCAAAGTTAAAATGATTTTATATTGTGATAAATTTAATTTATTCGGACGCGAATTTCAAACTGAGAATGAAATTGTTTTAACTTTTTTCTTCAGTGACAAAACTAATACTACCTAAAACTTGCGCGAATTCTGGCAATGACATGAGATTGTCAACTTAAATGACAGCAATAAGCAGGAGGAACCAACAGCAGCCTTCGAAACTTTTTTTTCAACTTATATTACGCTACACAAAAGTATTTGGTTCTCTTTGAAAGATTTCTCAAAATCTCACCGACCTATACACCTACACCCCCTACACCCCCAACTACGGTGCATATAGACATATCTTTGATGATAACTTTCAGTTTATACAGTTTTCATAATTTGGTAAAAAAGCTAATTTGTTTATTTATATTGCCATATTAATTTCACTCAAGAAAAATTATATATGTACTCTTACTATTAAAATATTAATAGTCATTTTAAAAGCAACCTCACTTTGCCAATACCAAAATATTTGAGGCTGCTTTGTTAATTCGTATCGTAAAAAGTTTTTCATCATCAATTAATTGTGACAGACCCGTTCGTGGATTGACGGACTATTGATGTACGCTTTATGAGTATGGAGTAAAAAGGTACTTGCCAGTTAAATACAACTTATTTGACGAAATAATATATTAAATTATGGAATAGTATTTTTGACTTGTTGTTGAAGAACGCACATCATAAGGACGCGTTCCAGAAAAGACCTTCTCTGTTTTAATATTTGTTTAATTTAAAATTTACTTCTTCAATGAATTGTATCGTTTCACGTACAATGTACATGTACATACCTTGTCCTTGTTTTTTTATTAATTTTTTTTCTTCTGTAATGTAAGCAAAAGAAAAAACACAGCCATTAAATTAGTTCTTAAAAATCCCAACAATCTCGTGCTTATGTAAGTTTGTTTTGCAATTAGGGAAAGAATTCAATGTTTTAAAAAAGTTCTATGTTTTCTCAGTTGAATCTACGGCAACATCTATGTAACTGATATTGCCGTACCTGGGCGAAACGCAAAAAGGAGTTTGTTGAGGATTGAAATTGAAATTTATCTACACGATCTTTCAATTTTTCTAATAAGTAATTTATTTCTTTTTAAATTTTATATTTTCAATCCTATTGTGTGCAACTCCAGGACAAAAACGAGACAGTAAAAAAAATTTTGTTATTGTTTAAATTAATAAATAATCGGCATGTTTCTAAATGTCAGTGGGTTTCTTTTGGTATAAACTTCTCACCTGTATTCTTTGAAAATAGTTCAAACAATATAATTTTAGAAAGAGTTTTTGGTAAAAAAAACGTGGTGTAATTTTTGACTCAAAATTAGACATGTCTGAGGACAACCAAATGCAAATTTCGTTGCACCAGGAGCATGTTTTGGTCTGACTTTTTCTTCTACTTGCGATTAAAATTGATTCAAGGCAAGTTTTGCAAACGTGCATAAAATTTTTTTTAGATAACAATTAAATATGACAGAGAAAACAAAAAAAGTGGGTCCTGCAATTCTGTCAGTCTGTCTGTCTGTTCGTGTATGGATCTACAGCCTAAACCGCTTGACCGATTTTTTTTTTAAATTTACAATGAGGCTCTGTTGTCTGTAGGATAGCCTACAGAGGTGTTTTTGAACTTGGTTTCTAGGTCTTAAAATAAGGATGCCTGCTATGCAACCGATATGATAATACTTATTCCTCTCAAAAACGGCTCCAACGATTTAAATTTCATTTTGTGTGAAGGAATAATTTTAGATTGTCTTTAGTATGATGTAAAAAAAATTTTAATTAAGTTTTAAATTAATGACTTATAAGATTTTGATAAAATTTTGTAGAAGTCAACATTTGAATAATTTAAATATTTGAAATTTTTATACATTTTTTAGAAAATTTTGTTTTTTTGAAATATGTAACTTTAAAACCATATACAGGGTGATTCGTATAAGGTGTGACAAAAAGATAGGGTGTGTAGGTTGGACCTAGACAAGCAAAAAATCGTATGGGAGGGGGGGGGGGTCCATTTTCCTCCGTTTAGGCGGGAGGGGCAATTTAAGAAAAAAATCACTAAAAATTTAAAAAAAATAAATTATTTCAAAATAACGGTAATACCTACAGAGTCGTGCTATAGCATTTTGAAAAGCCAAAAACTTATACATTAATTTAAATTTAAAAATAAGTTGTTCAAATAAATAGTTTTTGAAATATTAATTTTCAAAGTCAAAATTTTGAAAAAAGAAAAGAATCCAATAACGAAAAAAAAACTTTAAAAAAAAAAAATTTTTAAAAGTCGTTTTTGTAATTTTTGGTTTTCTCAAAAACTAAAGGTTATTTTGACATCCGGTTTTTTGTGTTTGATCAAAAATAAATAAAAGCATTGAAAATAAGCCAGAAAAATACTACTTAATTACGGTGGTTTAAAAAAAAAAAATTAAGTTTTTTTTTCAAAATTTTGACTTTGAAAATTAATATTTCAAAAACTATTTATTTGAACAACTTTTTTTTAAATTTAAATTAATGTATAAGTTTTTGGCTTTTCAAAATGCTATAGCACGACTCTGTAGGTATTACCGTTATTTTGAAATAATTTTTTTAAAATTTTTAGTGATTTTTTTCTTAAATTGCCCCTCCCGCCTAAACGGAGGAAAATGGACCCCCCCCCCCTCCCATACGATTTTTTGCTTGTCAAGGTCCAACCTACACACCCTATCTTTTTGTCACACCTTATGCGAATCACCCTGTAGTGTATATATTTGATTTTTTTCAAATTTTTTGTAGAACAAATTCCGGCAAGATCTTAAGTTTTGCAATGCATAAAGCAATGCAATGCAAAGTTTGTATGCTTGACTTTTGAAAAACAAAAAATAGTTTTGAAAAAATAGGTCCAACGATTTTGATTATATTGGAACGAAATTCCTTATCGCGCGTTGTGAAAGGGGGCTAGATGGAAAAAATTCTCACGAAAAGTTGTCACGACACTTTTTGCTATAGTAAGCTATTGTAAGCTGTGCCTGTGCGGCGTCGCATGTTTCTCTGTCTGTCTGTCTCTCTCTCTCTCTCTCTCTCTCTCTGTCTCTCTCTCTCTTATAGAAAAAAACTTGTAGTGGAATGTTTCTCTGTCTGTCTGTCTGTCTGTCTCTCTCTCTCTCTCTCTCTCTCTCTCTGTCTCTCTCTCTCTCTCTCTTATAGAAAAAAACTTGTGGAATTTTATTACAATTCCTTCACTAATTAATCGAAAGGAACTTCGTTCCATCCGGGTGTCCCTTGACACCTCTCAAGTTTTTTTCAGTGTTTATATGTACTAGAAACTAAAAAAGAATGGTGTTTTTACGTTTTTGCTTACATCCTTTGGAATATTTAATTTAATTTCTTACAATTTTTTTTGTGATTTAAATCAATTTTCATTATTATTGTAGAGTAGGCAACTCTGTATTACTAAATATATTATGAAGTGCTAACACTAAAATCATGTACTCAGCCTTAAGATTTTGATATCGTATTAAGCACATAACCGCAAGTTCGTGCCATGTCCATTTTTTCCTTCGCGATTGCGTTCAGCGTTGTATGACATTGCTTTTTTGACGGGGTTCTTTGGATCACTCCTTTGAACATAAGAGTAACAACTCAGCGGGCCGTGGTCTATTTTTTCCAATATGGCTTTATGACGTGAACGTTTCCATACTGATCTAGCTATTGCAAAATTAACATTTTATAGCATAAAAGTTACCTACAATAGAATTTTTCGCGTGTTTCTTGAGCTAGCTAGATCCATAATTTTCGTTGATTTTCGTGAATTTTTTCCATTTCGCCCAAGCAAATGTAGTCTATTATTTACGAGTTTCAGTGATTTTCTTAGAAAACCTGTTTTTAACAAAAAAGAGTGCATATGGTTGAGTACAGAATATTAACTTTGTTACATGCCATAACTTCGTTAAACTTATCCGTATTGAAACTTAGATAGAACGACATCAAAATAAATTGCACCCGATCAAATTTCGACACTGCAAATTTCGACATCCTCATTATTATCATCATCAACTGTATAAAAGTTATTATTATACTGGCAACGTTTTGTATGTCGTCAGTCTATATTAAATTGAAGTAAGTTTCAGAAAACAATTTAACTCACAAAAAGGGATACTTTCATCAACGCAAACATGAATATTTCATAGACTCGTAACAAAAACACCTTACTCACTATCTGATAGCATAAAAAGGTTTAATGCCTCTCTTCACAGAAGGAATATTGTTTATATTTTCTGTTGGGACAAGTAGTATGTTTGCGAGACGTGACAGAATTTTAAAACGACTTGTCTGTGAAATTGGAAGAATTTTATATACCCTAGCTTCGTATTACACTTTTTTTTTGGTTTCCGTTCTTCGACTTAAATTTCTATGCGTTTACTTCATCGTCGTTTTTACTTTTGTTTTGTTATGCAAACGAAGCCAAACCTATGTATATCGTTTGGGAAGACGAAAAATAATGAGAGTGTGTATGAGCTCACGTAGAATAAGATAATCTTCTATTTGTTTCCGCGAGAGCCAGTGCGGCCAAGTTTAACCATTTGCTATTATTGCAGACGCCTGTAAATATAATGACACATAATATTTTCCACTTGTCTTAACATTAAAAATAAATTAATATCACACCCCAGGGATGCTCGTGGGGAATTTAAGGATAAAGTAGAGACATTACAAGAACGAATATGAATACTGTACGAGTAAGACACGCTGATGCCACAGTACTTGCATTGTTATACAGAAGACATTATCATTTTTGATAAGCACTCACTTGGGTCAATGTTGTTTGCGTTGACACGTAGTTGACAAAATTAAAAATGTATAAGAAGAAGCAAGGAAGGCAAATGATTGTTTTTGTTTTTTGTAAGAAATAGATAAAAAGATGTTAATGGGAGTTGTTGGATTAGAAATAAGCGCGACTAGAATCGTTGGAATTCAAATTCATTCTATAATAAGCCTAAGAAAGTCTAATAGTCTTTTAAGAACTTAAAAAAAAACGAAAAAAATTATCATGTCAGCACTGATCTTTTTACTTGATAATAAATTAATTACGAGTTAAACTGCTGCCTATTTAATGAAACGAACGTGTCGTTGGCATTCCCTAACATTAGGGTGTCCCTTATTTTAGAGGTTTTTCTGACTAGATGCTTTGATTACTTTTCATTTGAAATCAGTATAGTTATTACTAAAAAACTGAGTCTGAGATTATTTAAAGAAAACCTTAAACAGTCAGAAACCACTATGGTTTCCGTTCGAAATGTGGTAAGTTGCCATCTACCGACAAATGTACAACTTGTATACAAGTAGGACAGGGAGTTTTTTTTATGAAATGAGAGGGTATGCGCTTCAATATCTTGGATTGTATGTTTGGAGTAGGCATTCATTAGCCTGACGGGCGAGCTTTGGTTCTTGGTAGGCGAATTCGTTGCCTTGTATCCCATTAAGACTAATAAAATTATCTTAACACAACGTACTGATAAACGTAACTCAAGCTGTACCTTGCATTATACCATATATGACAGTACGCGGCGCACTCTTCGCAATAAAAACAAAGTTGTAGGGAATTTTATACTCTACAACTTTTATAAAGGTGCAAATCTCATTTAAGCAATAGAATGCGAGATATTTACGATTTTTGATTTTTTTTGAACTGATTTTTGTTACCTTTGACCTTCAATATCTTAAGACGTGGAGACGATAGAACTTTCGACTTTTGAGACAACATTAAGAACGGCAAAACAAAGACTTATGCCAATTTGCAGCTTATTATCTTTCATTCAAAGGTGAAACGCCTAATATGACTGGGCTATTATATTGTAACGTGCGCTTAGTTCGCAAAATAAAACTTCACTTTTCAATTTATTTCTACCACTTTTGTTCAGTACATATCTATACTTTATTCGATCTCAACTCGACTTTTGAACTATCACTTGTTCATAACAATTCACTCTTAACTTTATCACTCTATAATCAAAACTGACTGCTCGTTGCGTCAGCGGCCTATTTATATAGAACAACACTCATCTAGAGCGTTCCAGTTTCTTCTCCATGGTTTCCACATTTGCTGTCAAGCATCTCTACACTCACACACACTGGCTTACAAGCAATGCCTGTCATTTATACCATTCCATTAAAGTGTTGCCAGTTGTGTTTTCGGTTAAACGTTTTCGATTAGGAAATTGGTATAAATGTTGGGTGTTCATTACAATATGATAGGAAACGATATTTTTCACTTCCAATTGCCAAAAATAAGAAAAATATGGGATTATCTTTCAGTCTATTTTGTTGCATGGATGTCCAGCATGGGGAAGTTGTGCAAAATGTCACTTAAAAAAGCTCCAAATATCACAAAATAAGATTCTTAAAATGATGTTGAATTTGCCATGGCACTATTCAACACACGAGTTGCATGAACATGCGAATGTTGAGTTGATTATTGAAAGACTTTCAAAACTTTCCGATAAATTTCTTTTGAAATGTGTGTTTGCTGAAAATTACCTTATTCACGAATTGAACTTATAAACCTTTAACTTATAGTAAAAATTGTCATCTTACTTCTTATTTTTTTATGTTTTTTTTTGTTTCTTTTCGCGGTCTATTGACATCTCTAAAATTGTTTACGAGTAACTATTTATTTGTGAAGTTATCGAAGTATATTTAGTCATTTATTGTTATTGTTTTTTATTGATTTATATTTATTTATTTATTTATTTATTAATTTATTTATTAATTTATTTATTAATTTATTATTAATTTATTTATATATTTATTTATTTATTTATTTATTAATTTATTATAAAATTTTTTATAAAGTAGTTAATGTGATTTCTTGATTATTTCATGGTGTACATAGCTCACAATTAGCATTGGCTTTTGCCGTCAGCCGTAAAAAAGAGTTTTTATTCAATATATACAATAAGCTGAAAGTTTGTAATTTGTAATTTCTTCAGTAGGAATGGATCTAGTAAATACAACCTACCCCACACGTTTTGCGAAAAATAAAGTGCCTAGTCTCCTTGATCTTATAATTGTTTCGTGTTCGTCGCTTGTTAAATTATTCGACCAACTTTCATTTGATGTTTCTGATCATGATCTACTTTTTTGTTGTTATGACATCAATTTTTCGAGAGCTGTCATCCCTGACACCTTTACCTTCAAAGACTTCAACTCTATTGATGTTAGTGTCCTCCAAGCTGCGACAATTTGTGCTCCATGGGAGCAATGCCGATTGGCTAGTGATCCAAATGAGAAATTAAGACTGTTTCAATCAATACTTTTAAACTTGTACGACGAATGTGTGCCTTTGAAAACAGTGAAAATTCAGAACAAAGCTTGTCCTTGGTTCACTCCGGAGGTGGTCCGCTCTATTAAGACGAGGAACAAGTTATATAGCAAATGGAAGCGTAGACCATGTGAGGTAAATTGGTCCACATACAAAGTGGCTCGTAATTACTCAGCCACAGTCCTCCGTACGTCAAAGAAAAACTTTTATGCGTCTAAGCTAAACTCTTCCCTTCCTCCAAAAAAACTTTGGAGCAACCTAAGGACGATCGGAATGTCTGCTAAAAAGACCAACTCTGTGTGTGCTTTGGATCCAGATGATTTGAACAATTTTTTCTTGGGTGATGACCCTACTGCAGGCAGCTCAACTTCTAATCGAACAGTAGATTGTGTAGCCTCTGCACCAATTTTCGAAAGTGTTGAAGTAGCCACGGAAGTCGAAATTGCTCAATGCGTTGCGGCCATAAGGTCCGATTCGATAGGTGAGGATGGCTTTCCAATTCGATTTGTTAAGCTTATCTTACCTGAAATTGTCTCGCATCTCACTCATATAATTAACTGGTGCATAATTACGTCAACTTTTCCTCTGCACTGGAAATTTGCAAAAGTTTTGCCAATTGCAAAGAAAACAAATACATCTACACCTGCTGATTTCAGGCCGGTGAGCATTCTGCCATGTCTATCAAAGGTTTTTGAAAAGGTTGTAGCGAAGCAGATAACGAAACACTTGTCCCTGAACAAATTGCTGTATGCTCAACAATCTGGTTTTAGAGCTAACCACAGTTGCTCTACAGCTATGGTTAACCTTTTTGAAGAATTGAGACAAGATTATGACCGGGGTCACGTTTCGCTGCTGTGTTTGCTGGACTTTTCTAAGGCTTTTGATAAAGTCAATCATAAAATTTTGTGTTGGAAGCTGAAGAATAACTTTGGTTTCAGTGAGAGAACTCTGAAATTGATCAGTAGCTTCCTCTCTTGCAGATCGCAAGAGAACGTGAACGTTTTTCACAGTTGAAAGAAATAAAGCAGGGAGTCCCTCAAGGCTCCATATTAGGCCCGATACTATTCTGCATGTTTATTAACGACCTCCCTACAGTTTGCAAATATACTTCAGTACATCTTTATGCAGACGATGTCCAACTACATCTAGCAAAAGCTTCAGGTAACCTTAATGAACTAGTTTTTCTCATGAATGAAGACTTAAAACATATTACAACATGGTCTGAAAACAATGGGCTTCTTCTCAATCCATCAAAATCCCAGATAATACCCATATCAAAAAACAATTTTGACCTTTGTCTCCTTCCTGATGTTTACCTTAACAATAATAAAATTAAAGCAGTGGAATCAGTCACTAGTCTAGGTTATGTAATCAACCGTAATTTGTGTGGTTACAATCACACAAACGTTGTCGTGGGTCGTATTTACGGATGTCTTCGTAAATTGTGGATTAGTGCTTATTTTACACCTCAAGAAACAAGACGAAAGCTGGTACTTTCTCTAGTCTTACCCCTCATAACATATGCTGAGGTGGTCTACAGCAGTCTTGACTCCTCGTCCCAGCGAAAACTGCAAGTTGCGTTCAATGATGCTGTGCGTTATATTTATGGTATTCGTAGATATGACCATATTTCTGTGTTTGCTAC
The DNA here is from genome assembly GCA_949752695.1 of Melanostoma scalare. Classification (NCBI taxonomy): domain Eukaryota; kingdom Metazoa; phylum Arthropoda; class Insecta; order Diptera; family Syrphidae; genus Melanostoma; species Melanostoma scalare. The sequence continues at coordinate 133,452,123 of OX456986.1, read as the reverse complement.
GGGTTTGCTTGGATGTACTCTGAAACAATATATCAACGCTAGGAATTGTATGTTTTTGCATAAAATAATTATAACTCGAAACCCGCCTTACTTATATAACAGACTTAATTTTACTCGCTCCTCAAGAACCATTAACCTCATTCCCTACCGTTACAATTACCTTAACTCATCACGCTTATTTTTTATCCATACTGTAAGACTTTGGAACTCTTTGCCCTTTCAATTGAAGAATATTTCAAATCCCAACAATTTTAAAAGTGCAATTTTCCAACATTTCTCCTCCTCATCCATTTAAATTATTTCCCTCATTACCCACTACCTTTCTTTCCTCTATCCTATCTCTCACTCCTTAGATTTAGATAAATATTGTGATTAGATTTAAGTATTTGAAATTATTAACTGATATGAAAACACCATTTACTATAAAAGATCATGTCTTAATGTACAAACCATATGTTAAATAAATAAATTTGATAGAATGCGCCTTGCTACCAATCAAATTTGATTTAAATTTGAAAAAAAAAAAAAAAAAAAAAAAAAAAAAAAATTTAAATTAAATAGTAGTTTTTATTTAGAAGGCTTCATTTAAAATATGTTGACGATAATTAAGTGCAGTTTTTATATACTGACAAAGGCGGTTCCAGTTGTCTCCATTAAGTATCTGTATAATTTCTTCCACTGTGAGCGTACCTTTTCCCCATACGGATGCACGTATCTCCTTGAGAATAGGGCATCTTCCTATAAAGTGCTGGATATCTTCGCGAGTTCTTAGGTTGCATAAGGAACACTCTGGGCTTAGATCGGTCCTGTGGGGCAAATAGTTGAGGGGTAAAAGTTCTGGCCTTGAGTATGGTGGAGATTAGGTACTTCAATGCAGTTTGTATCGCAGAAATAGTTTTTGTTCTCTAGGTTGTGTTTCAGCAACTTATAAGTGGGTCTCGTTTGACTCTCGAGACTTTGCCTCCGAAAATTGTGGCGTGTGACGTCTGCAATCTTCTCGATTAGTTTTTGCTGGTTTCTGTTTAATTCATCAATGTTTGCAACTGTTAGTGAGATTTTATGTTCCGTTCCAAGTCTCAACCATTCGCTATAGAACTGCAAGTTTCTGCTTTGAAGATGTATAGTGGTTGAAGACCAGTCTCGAGATGGAGCATGTAGTATGGGGTACTGTGCGGGAGGCGGAAAATTCTCTTGAGGAAGTATCTGAGCAGCTTTTCCACTTCTTCAGATTGGAAGATGCCCCAAACTTAAGCTACATAACACATGATAGATCTCATCACTGCTTCGAAGATTTTGTACTTTGAACTTGGCGCAATTTCTTTTTAGCCGAGGACTGCTCTCCAACTGCAGTTTATAGAGCGTTTGGATTCCTTCAGTTTTTCTTGGAAGTGTTTCCTGAAAGATATTTGTGGGGTTAAAATGATTCCTAGGTATTTGTATTGTTTAACTTTTTCCAATTTTTCGTTTTGCCAGGTCCATTTCTCTTTTCTAGCATATCTCCCCATACCATTTCGAAAAATCATGATCTTTGACTTTGCGGTGTTGAGTTGTAAATTCCATATACTACAGTATCTTTGCAGTTGGCTTATCATCAGCTGCATCCCATTTGGACTTTCTGCTAGAATGACAATGTCATCAGCGTTTAGTATAGAATTTTTATTTTCATGTCCGCAAAAGATATTCCACCCGGTAGAAAATCTACCAGGTCATCGAGAAATAATGAAAATAGAAGCGGACTGAGTAGACTGCTTCACTCTTTTTTCCGTAGGAAACCATTCGGATAATATGTTTCCATCTCAGACAGCGGTCATGTTTTCGTTATAAAACGCTTTAAGTACTCTTAGCAGTTTCGTTGACACTCCCAGATTACTAAGTTTATATATAGGGTTCTCCTGTCAATCGAGTCGAAAGCAGCCTTGAAATCTACGAAGAAAGCGTAGAGCTTTTTTCCATTGTCTAGGTATCCTTGTGCGATGCTTGTGAGGGTGAAGATGTTGTCAACCGCAGAGTATCCCTTCCGAAAACCAGCCTGATATTCGCTAAGAAGATTTTTTTCGTGTACCCAATCAGTTAGTCTTTCTAGTAAAATACCTAAAATACCTCATTTTGTGACTGTGTTGAGAAAGGATATGCCTCTGTAATTGCTCGGTTCTTTTGGGTCACCTTTCTTGAGGATTGGGTATATAATGTTTCTTTTGAAGCTTTTAGGAACTTCGCCTGTATTGAAGATGAAAATAAAGCTTTTCCGTCGCATTTTTGAAGTACTCGTAGGGGATACGGTCTTCCCCAGGGGCTTTGTTTGCATTGCAGCGGTTAGTTATTCTTGTTATATCTACATGTGTTATCTACCGATCTAGAAACTCGTCTTCCCACAGAAGCATTGCGTACTGTATGTCATTTTCGACAGATGATGTATTCAGCAGATTTTCGAAATATTCCGCTAGGATGTGTACTTCCGCTGTTATGCCTCTCCTAAAGGATGGTCCATTGAGAGTTTTTGCCAATTTTCCAAAATGATCTACTGTCCTTTGTACTCCTGAACATTGAAACAATTTCTAGCGAATATGGTTTTTGTTTCTCCAGGCATGTAATTTTGTATATTTTGTTCGCCTCCCTGTACCTATTTTTTGCCTCATCCGTGTTTTCTTTTCTAAGAAGCCGGAGGAATGTGAAGGATTTTTTTCTTGCTGTTTCACATGCCCAATCGTACCATGGTTGTATAGCTTTATTTTTTGTCTGTGACTGGAGTGGCTCAGCAGCTTTGGATTTTATTTTCTTATATATTTATTTATTTATTTATTTATTTATTTATTTATTTATTTATTTATTTAACTTAAAGCAATTTCTAGTCATTTTTTTTTATCTTTCTAAATTGAAATGGAAGTTTCTCGATCGTAGTTTCTTCCAACAAAATATCTCTTTTTTCTCTTAGTAATGAACCTATACATTGTAATATAAAGATAGTAGCCGTGTTTTATTATTGATCTGATCTGGATCTGGATCTGGTTGGTATCATTTCCAATATTTCCAATAACAACAGTACTGCCACATGAACATTTTTATCTGTGTGAAATGAAATATATTTTAGATAGATAGCGAGAAACTTCACATTTATTCATTTTTGAATAATACATGATATAATGAAAAAGTTTTATAAAACAAAACATATATTCTTGAAATTTATAAAAATTAGTGCAAAAAAATGTATATTTGACAAAGTGCATGAGTATCATTTTTCCCTAAAAAAAAGAACAAAAAATTAACCATTGAAAAAAAAAGTTCGTAGGGCAACTCTGCAACTCCTTTGAAATGTCAGTTGATAGAGCGAATTTCTCACAACTTCCAACTGGAAATAATAAAATATGTGATGATTTAGAGCTGTTTTATTATCAAGATCCGATCCGGATTGGATGATTGTCATAATAAAACACGGCTAATATTTCAGAAGAATGATCATATGAATCAAATCTTTGAATTATATTATGTGCGGTGGCAAACCTTTTGTGTAAAATTTATACGAAATAAAGAAATATATATGTATCTATCTAAGAAAAATAGGGTCAATGGGAAAACAAAAAATCACAGCATAAAGCACCATTGTTCAGTTTCAAGTATAAAACGTTGAACCACAAAACTGATCAAATACAGTGAATAAAAAATTTGCACTGTTATGGTAATGAATTCTCTGAACATAAAATGTGATTTCAGAATTTATTTTATTTTGAACTTATTCTAATTCGAAAGTAGCTTTTTTCAAGTAAAATTGCGCAGAGTAAACACCAAACGTTTGCCGTCTCACAGTAGTTAGCTACACATAAAAAAAAAACCTCAAAATCCGTTGAAAATTGCGGTTGGTAGAAGGGAAACAAACTTGCGGAACTGGCAGAGCCTTACTCGAGTTATGCGCTTATAGCAACACATTCAGCGATTCATTTTTATAATTTTTGTATAGATTGAAAGAGAATTGTTTCAAAGTTAACTCTGGAGGCTAATGTTTTGATAAGAGTCCATCTTAAGTAACCTTCACCGAAAAATACTAATCAAACAATGCAAATTTAGGCAGTAACTTTGTAAACACCTTTAGCTTATAGCTTCCCTAAAGCTATAAGAATTCCAACTCAACAACTGAAGTATACAAGAAAAACCAAAGCCTGTTCATATAAAATGCAAAGTTTGTCGATCCAAATGGCATTTCAATAAGAATATTCCAAGAGAAAACTGCTAATAGCTTGCGGGAATGGCAGCTTAATTTACAAAACAAAGCAGTGTATTTATTTACTTTATATGTTTTTTTTTTTTTGTTTTTTAATCAACCTCCGGAAAATTTCGCTATAGGAAACTTAAATCTTTGCCTTTTAAACTTTTTAATTAGTTAATGACTTATTGAGTTTGCCATGGCAGGCCATGGAATCCCTTAATTATTTCTACTGAATCTTTTTGTCGTCTTCCAACAAACGCAACGCGAATGAATTAACTATAAGAAAGTTTCGTATCGAATAAGTTTTGCAGACATTAAGCAAGTTGATTTTATCGACATCATCGGCAGATTGAAATAAATAATTGCATTTAGAAGGGTGGATTGGCAGGCAACCCAATTGAATTTTGCTTTGCGGTTCCGGTAAATGAATAAAACGGGTACACTTGATAAGAATTGCTTTGCTTAGAGTTCTTATCGATCTGATGTAACTGACTAGATAGTTCGTTTTTTGTTTCTGACAGTAAAAATTGTATAAGTAGGTAAAGAGGAAGATTCAAAGCGAAGTTTTTTTCTAATTCAGATAAAAGGAAACAATTGCAGCAGCTTTCTCTGGAAAAACTGTTATGGCTTAATTAATTTGAATATCTGCTTAAAGTAAGTACATACAGACTTTTTAGGGTAAATGATGAATCCAGAACCACAGGATCTGATTTCAACTTCTTCTAAGCAACACAAATAAACTTTTATCGAAAGTAACAACACTTACAGCCATATTACTGAGAGTTCGTAAAACTAGAAATGAAACTAGTTTCTGGTAAAACTAGTTTCGTTTCAAGTTTTACAAAAAATAATCAAAACTAGTTTTAAAAAGAAATCGGTATTATTGATTTCTGGAGAAAAACAAGTTCTAGTTTTGAAAATGGATTCTCGTTTTGAATATCGAAACTAGATTCATATCAATATTGATTTTGAAAACAAAATAGAGAATTCAAAGAAGTACCTACTGTAATTTGCAAACGTTTGATTGTTTGTATAAATATATGAAAATAAAATATAGGTAAGCGTTGAACTTACCATTCTTTTTCTCAAGAATTAGAAGTATTTGGTTCAAAGAGACAAGTAGACAAGCAAAGTGACTCAAACAAAAAAGATCATTCAATGGATTACTGTCCAATCAGTGTGCAACACATTAACATAATTCAGTAGGTATAAAAATAGCACCTCTTTTAGTTCTGTATTAGATGCACCTACCACGAATCATATCCGTCCTTCTAAGACACTTTAAATTCATTTTGATGCATTTGCGGATAGTGCACGAGAACGTCGTAATATGATAACAACGGGGGGCTAAGGTTGATAAATTGAGGTTTCAGGTGACAAGCCCACTGTTAGATCTCGAGGATCCTTTTCATCTTTTGGTTTAGATGGTTTTGGGTCAGAGTCAGATATTCCAAATTTGTTGACTGGCACAGACACCCTGCCAATTACTTTGACTGTGGCAGATAAATATCCAACGGCAGCAGTAGCTAACTCTTTCCAATATTGCATCGCTGAGCAATGGGAAAATCTTTTGAATGCTGACTTCGAAGTCCGCAAAACAGTCTGTGAACCTTGCTCAAAAATCTCTGTAGCAAGCCGAGTTTCCTTGCACAGAAATCGAAGCAATAAGTCCAATTAACGTTGTCTATCCAGCGACATGCAGTCACATGCAGTTTTTCCGTAGCAGAAACCCGCGAAACTACTTCCAATCGTTGTAGTTGGAGAAACACAACAAAGAAGTTCTTTTTAATCAGCAAGTACAGCAAGTTGATTATCGGTGCACACAATGCATTAGCTTGGTCCTGCAAAATGAGTGCTGCAATTATTAGTTTCTGAGCCATATTTCACCTATGTCGCAGTACCGGAAACCGGCCTTCACCGACTTTTGATTGGGTCAATAGCCTATCCGGGGTGATTTACTGTATATGGGGTAGCCAAATACGGTGTATGTGAATAACCTGAATCCCCTACTAGGACGTACATACTTGCCAAACTAACCGATGCCGAAACGAAGATTCAAAATGAAAGCAGAAAATGATGTGATGTAATAAAGTTTTGATGAATAATACAAAAACGTTTCATCTTTACGTCTTCGAAGCAGTCGTAACATCTCTTATGTGCTACGCAGCACAAGTTTGGGGTATCTTCGAGTTCGACGAAGTAGAAAAGCTTCTTTCATTTCATTTCATCAAGAAAACCTTCAGACTATCAGAAAATACACCAACCTACATGTTGCACCTCGAAACTGGTTTACCTACGTGATATTTACACACAGTTCAGCTGCATTTCTCATATATTGGGAAAATCATGAATCAACCAAATCATCAACTCACCAATAAGATAGTTTTGTTTCTAAAAGACAGAAATCTTCAATTCTTTACGGAATCGACGAGATTGAGTGACATCCATGATGTTCAATTTCTCCAACACAATGGAAGATCTTTTGGTGGCACAGATGCTTTTAGAAAACATTGAAGAATCAATATGGAATGCTTTCAAAGAACAAAGTCAGCAAAGCCAAACAAGGAGTACCTATAGACTAGTGAGTCATGACCAAGGTGATAAAAATTATTTCCATGACCGAAACAGTCTGGATTTCATATCAACAATCTTTAAAGCCAACTACTTTGTGCAACCTACGATGCAGAGAAGATATATGTCACTTCATTGGTATCTGCCCCATCCAGAACTCGAAAAAAATACTTGGGAAAAAATACTATTTCATCAAATGAAATCATAAACATATTAAATGGAGAAAATTGGAAAATCCTATACAACTACCTGAAACCCGCTCTAAAATATCGACAGCAAATTTATTAACGAATCATTTTGATATTGCACTTTTGTATATATAGTTATGTATTTTTATTTCGTGATAAATAAATCAACAAAGAAATTTATTGCTACATAAAATAACTCTTTTTTCGGCTGACGGCATAAGCCGCAATGTCTTTTTGTGAAAATTGTTAACAAAGAACTCTGTATGTAACTATAAAACTATTTTTATTTATATCTCAATAAAATCACACTATACTACTACTGCTACAAAAACCTTTCAAAACTAGTTTTGAAGTCTTCAGAACTAGACATTTCCAGTTTCATGAATTTCTAGTTTTATCAAAAACTAGTTTTACGATTTTAAGTTTTATGTGTCACTTTGTTTTTCAATAATACCGATTTGTTCAAAACTTGAAACTCGAAAACTAGATCTACGAAAAACTAGTTTCAAAATAAGTGAATAATATGGCTGTTAGAGAGTTGACTCATCGTGGGGTTAAAACAAATAAACTTCGACATAAAATTCATTGCAGTGCGTTGCCTCTGGCGTAGTCCTTAGAATTTCTGTCTGCTACGTGGCAGTTTAATGTTTGATTCGCAGAATCATTCAATCGTTTTCTTGCAGAAGTCGTATTTCGTGAGGAATTCGCAGGTCCACCGATTTTGATTCGGTAAGGCTCGTAGCCGTCGAACCAAATTGACCATGTTGTGATCGACGCAAGATATTTTCTAGTGTGATAGATGTCTGAAATTTTCGAGGCGCCAACTATTACTCGGACCACTACCTTGTTGTAGTAAGTACGAAAGAGGACCGCGGAAGCATGGACCTTATCGAAAGCGGATGAGGAAGCTCTTAGTCGTTTCGAAAGAAAAATTCTCCGAATGATCTTTGGTCCCGTATGCGAAGACAATGTGTGGAGAAGAAGATACAACAACGAGCTGTATGAGCTGTACCGCGATTTGGGCATATCCAGAAGAGTACGCATCGCAAGGCTACGATGGTTGGGCCATGTAGAGCGGATGGACCCAAACGATACGGCAAGTCGGGTGTTCGAAAGCACATTGCAGGGAAATCGTGGAAGGGGAAGACCTCGTCTTAGGTGGCGCAATCAAGTGGATGAAGACCTCAACCGACTTAGAGTGCAAAACTGGATCTCTCGCCCGAAATCGAAGTCGTTACAGAAAGATGTTGGTTGAGGCCCAGGTTCACCCCGAACTGTAATGCCCACCTAAGTAAGAAAGTAACTAAAGTAATCAAATGTAACATGATACCTGTTATGCAATACAAAGAAAGCTGATAAGAACATTTTTGAGAATTTTATTGAATCTTATACGTCTCTTCCTGCTTCGTTTGTATAAAGACAAATATAGAAAATTTCGCTATATTAGTCAACGCTTGACAAATCTTTTTGTAATTAAGTTTTTTGGTTGATTCGCCCAAAATCGCACTCTTTATACATCGTTCGATAATCATTTCGTATCCACTGGAAACAGTTTCGCTTAGACTATTGCCTACCTACATTTCCTTTTCTTTTTTTGAAATACAGTCTTTGCCAAGCGTGACATTCCCATGAAGGCTTACTTTATATAAACCTAAACAATATGTTGAGTCAGGCAGCCTTAGTAAAATGAAACCTTTTATTCTGTATCAAAAAAAAAAAAAAATAAATAAAAAACAACACAAACCCTTCAAGCGCTTTTTGTGTCCTTCCAAAAAGGAAAACTAGTATTACAAAAATGGCTGCCATTTACAGCAAAGCCTTTACTTATCTTTTCCCCTTGTCATTTTAGGTCACTGTCATTCATACGCATTGTACGTCGTATAACGCAAAAAGAGGAAGTCCGGAAAAAGAAAAAAATGTGAACATAAAAACATAATCATTATGTCATCATATAACCGTAGGACATATAAAATTCTCAACTCAGTGAGTGGGTTGAATGAAAATAGTAGTAAGCCTGTCTAAACAGGCAAAAACAAAAAACAAAAAAAAAAAAAAAAAACAAACCAGTAAATATTGGCCACGAGTACGCGTATAGATCCCCAGAACCTCTTTGTTTACAATAGGATAACCACAGGCTTAAAAAGAAATTTACACACTGTGAATCTGGGTCGTGACAGTCTTGCATTACATTGTCGTCTTTCATATCCAATGTCCTTGCTCTCTGTGTACTGTTGTGCAGCGGCCGACATTGAAATTGAAAACCTCTTTTAGTTTCGTCTGTTTGAAAAGGATGCTTTTTGAAATACAACAACTAACAAATAAAAAAAAAAAAATCAAAATGAGAAAAACTTCAATCCCTCTACTCTATCCTGTCAGTATGTATGATGGGACAAAGAATCGGATAGTGGGGTAGTCTGTTTTTATTTTCTCACATCTGAAAAGCCCAATGTGGAAAGTAAAATGGATGGTTTCGAATTTTTTTTTTTTTTGCTTTCAGCAAACTCAAACGAAGGGCGAGTTAAGGGAATGTAAATCACAGGACTCGATTCATATTTTGCAGTGCTTGCTGTTAAAACATGTCTTTAAGGTTGCCATTCAAGTTGTCATGCTGACGCCGACGGCGACGCAACGTTCGTAAAAAACAAAGCTTTTGATCGGTTACGACAGGTTCCATCCTGAACGGGCTGAACTGTTGAAAACCTCTGAAGATAGATTTCGGAACATCGATAAATTATGAATTCATTTCCATTCGTTTATCATTCACACTCACATTAAATTTTTCGACGAAGAGCAGGAAAGAAAGTAACGAAGTGTTAAAGGACATCTATAAACAAGGATATTCCCTAACCTTCAACATATTTTATGAAAATTAAAGCATAAGGCTTAATGCGTAATGGGCTATTCCGCCAAAAAATTGCGGTCTTATAGCCTATTCACAGCGGAACAAAAATGTGGCTCTGGTGAAAACTCGCAAAACCTAACAAGTTTTTCCATAAGTCTTTCTGAAACCAAATGTTTTCATAGACTTTCACTTCAATAACACTAATTTATGCTCGACTTAATAGCACAGATTAATTCTTATTTTTAAATTACCTCAAAGTCAGGCTAAGTGCCTCACTAGATTAAAATAATGTCTGAATCAATTTGTAATTGATTTTAGCTTCACACTTTTTACAGTCAACCCCCCTTTTAATCTTGACGTTTCTCATTTGCTTGACATTTCATGTGATTTTTTACCGAACTAATCTATGTTCTGAATAAAGTATTTCTGGAAAAAAACAATATCTTCATCGCTAGGTTCAAGCAAAATTTATGCTATTTCACCTTTTGAGGCGATTCGCGATCTCGGAATCATTTGCGACCAGGCCCGCTATTTCATCTCACATATTCATGATATTATTCTAAATTCAGTTCTTGGCTTCATTATGCGAAAGTCAAAGGATTTCACCGGCACGTACGTCACCCGATCTTTATACATTACTTTTGTTCGCCCGGTCCTTGAATACGCGCGTCATGTGTGGTCCCTGACCAACAGGTTCGCATTTATAGAATTGAAAATATTCAGCGCTGTTTTCTTTACTTTGCTCTCAGAGCTCTTTATTGGAATACTTTATTGCTACTAGATTCTTCCTCCTTACCAAGATCGCATCAAGCTTCTCAGCACGAAAACGTTGAAAGATCGAAGATAAATATTCGATATTCTCTTCATTTATTGGCTTTTTTTCTGGAACCGATGACTCCACAACCCTTTACAACTTTGTCTTCCTATAAATACTAATCCTCACAACATTCGAAATCCTCGCTTCATCTTGTCTGCTGTTATATGCGAACGTCTGAAACCCTACGTCAACAATTTAATAGGTCCTTAAAAATGTGGTTTTAGACTATAAAAGTCCACAATAGACGACATTGTCACATTACGGCAGACCTTGGAAAAAACCCGAGAATATAATATCGATATACACCAACACCATCACTTTATAGATTTCAAAGCCGCGTATGACAGTATCTAAAGAGACGAGTTGTAAAGAGCCATGAATGTCTAGTTTCGGCATCCCTGCAAAACTCGTACGTCAAGGTCGGTAAAGAACTCACCGAGACCTTTGATGTCGAAAAAGGCTTTTTGCATGCCGACAAACTGTCATGCAAATTCTTCAACATCATACTTGAAAAGATTGTACAAAAATCAAATGTCAATTCCAGAGTAACAATCTCTCGAAAGTCTGTACAATTACTCGACTACGGAGACGATATTGAACATTGAAGCAATGGGAAGAAAAAAGCGTGATGCCATAGGTGCTTATGCGAGCATTGAAACAGAATTGGCAAAAATGAGTTTAATGGTGAATGAGGGTAAAATGAAGTATACATATATTGTCACGAAACAAGGACAGAGAATATCGACGAATTTGGCAAAACGTCACAATAGACAGTTATAACTTCGAGGTAGAACTTCGTCTACCTAGGATCCGCTGTAGACACGGAAAAGAACATTAGTACAGAGACCAAACTGAGAACAACTCTTGCCTTTGCATTTGTTTCGTCTGCTACACAAATTAATGAGGTACATATTTTATGTAGTAAAATGTAGTTATCGTAGTTAGATGTAGTAGATGAAGTGTTAACTGTTAAACACAACATTCGAAATCCTCGCTTCATCTTGTCTGCTGTTATATGCGAACGTCTGAAACCCTACGTCAACAATTTAATAGGTCCTTAAAAATGTGGTTTTAGACTATAAAAGTCCACAATAGACGACATTGTCACATTACGGCAGACCTTGGAAAAAACCCGAGAATATAATATCGATATACACCAACACCATCACTTTATAGATTTCAAAGCCGCGTATGACAGTATCTAAAGAGACGAGTTGTAAAGAGCCATGAATGTCTAGTTTCGGCATTTCTGCAAAACTCGTACGTCAAGGTCGGTAAAGAACTCACCGAGACCTTTGATGTCGAAAAAGGCTTTTTGCATGCCGACAAACTGTCATGCAAATTCTTCAACATCATACTTGAAAAGATTGTACAAAAATCAAATGTCAATTCCAGAGTAACAATCTCTCGAAAGTCTGTACAATTACTCGACTACGGAGACGATATTGAACATTGAAGCAATGGGAAGAAAAAAGCGTGATGCCATAGGTGCTTATGCGAGCATTGAAACAGAATTGGCAAAAATGAGTTTAATGGTGAATGAGGGTAAAATGAAGTATACATATATTGTCACGAAACAAGGACAGAGAATATCGACGAATTTGGCAAAACGTCACAATAGACAGTTATAACTTCGAGGTAGAACTTCGTCTACCTAGGATCCGCTGTAGACACGGAAAAGAACATTAGTACAGAGACCAAACTGAGAACAACTCTTGCCTTTGCATTTGTTTCGTCTGCTACACAAATTAATGAGGTACATATTTTATGTAGTAAAATGTAGTTATCGTAGTTAGATGTAGTAGATGAAGTGTTAACTGTTAAAATGTGGTTTTTGTTATTTTAAATTCAACGGCTGTATGCAATTTGCTCTGTAGTGCAAATGCAGATGCACTTTTTTTCTAGCTACCTTTTTAGACTAATTTGTTTGAAGATGAATTTTTCAATTGCAATATTATTAAAAGTGAAAGGTTAGGTTAGGTGGAAGTGGCTGTCAGCCAATGAGTACATTGCCTGACACACTTAGGCCGCAAGGGCCCATTGTGATACCACAGAGATCAGCAAGTTAATCACCTACTGATCTCAGAAACCCGATGTAAGATTAATGAGTTGATCACTTATTAATCTTCCATTACGGGACTAGCCGGTTAATTACCTGCTAGTCGAACCACGTGGAACTTTTAATGTATTTCGAAAGACTTTTAGGGTCTATGTAAGCTAAGTCGCTAGTATCATCGAAGAAGAATTCACCGGGATGAGTTTTCCTCTTATAAGGTAGTATAGGGCATGAGCAAAGAAGGTGTTGAACGGTTTCTTCCTCCTCCTCGTCCATGCAGCTTCTGCAGAAATCATTGGAAAACACACCAAGTCTTTTGGCGTGTCTCCCTATTAGACAGTGTCCCGTAAGAACACAATTAAAAGTGAAAACTATTGAACAAAAATGAAAAATGAGAAGTGAACAATGAATTTTATTGTGTTTTTTATTTGTAATTTGTTTATATTGATTAACTTTTTAGTTTTTTATAGATGAAACATATATTATTTTAAAATTTAAATAGCGAAGCGTTTCGGAGATCACTCCATCTTCGGGCAACTGCTAAGCTCACTGTTTTTTATAAAAATTAAATTAATTTGAGTGTTAAGAAAAAGTATATGTATGTTCGCCATAGTACGAACAATATAAGAGGCCAAAAACATTAAGCCCAGTACCAGTGGCCGAGTATAAGGGCAAAGTCAGGCCCGGCCTGAGGTGGCAAGCGCCTGAAGGGGCCCATCATTTTTTTATGTTTTATTTTTTTTTAAGCAATATACATAGCACCAAAAAATCTGGTCACGATTTTTTTCTCATCGGAAAAGTTCTACTTTTTTTTAGGAATTTTTCCAACTTCGAAAAACAAAATGGCGAAACAAAATTATTCGAAAACTACGAAAAAATTAAATTTTTCAGAACGTTTTTTTTCTAAGTTTTTCTGAGTTGGAAAAATTCCTAAAAAAAAGTAGAACTTTTTCCGATGAGAAAAAAATCGTGACCGGATTTTTTGGTGCTATGTATATCGCTTAAAAAAAAAAACTAAAACATAAAAAAATCACATGTTATTTAAATTTAAAAAAGTACAGGTCCGGCGGCACGTGTTAAAATTGAGATAGGGGGGTGAAATTTTGGGAAATTTTTTTTTATTTATTTGCAACATTTGTGAGGGTTGCACTCATTAAAATTCCGACCTAACCACTTTAAGGACCACTCTAATATACATACAAATATATAATATAGCTATATAATATATGTGGTAAACATATAATATACCATGTATTTAGTATAAAAAAACCTTTAAATATTTAATTCGAAAAAATATTTTGAAATTGTTCCGATAAAAAAAAAAAAATGTGAATATCTTTGGAGAAGGAGCAGTTAAGGCGGTATTACACTATCATATATATATGAACAAAGTTGTCATATAATGTATGGCACACTTTCTGTAAATATTGCAAGTGATATTACACTATGCCATATATATATGAACAATTTGTATGGCAAACAATAATTATATGACAAAGAAAAGTATCGCTATCACACTTATATGACAACCTGTGCCATATAAAGTATGGCAAGCATGAATATAATGAACTAGCCATATAAAAATCGATTGATTTTATATGACTTGCGCTTGTCATACAATCGGCATCCTATGTTTTTTTATTTTTATTTCTCTATTTGTATTTATTTCTTTATTTCTATTTGTACGTTGAATGCATGGAGTGCTTATGTAATCTGAAATGTTATTACACATGCATACTAGTACATAGATTTAAATTTCAATAAAAAGTGACAGAGATAATAATAAATAAAAGAAGAAATATATATAGATATATATTTCTACACTACTTGAAACAAGACGAACATACTTATATGGTGACGATTATGATTTAGTATTACACTACGCCATATATATATGGCCCTAGAATCATTGTCATATATATGGAGACATACAAATACTGCCATACATATATGACTATCACACTTACCTATATGACGATGTCATGCCATATTTTTTTTGTCAACTTGCCATATTTATATGATAGTGTAATACCGCCTTTAGGATTTCAATTCCAACGGACTTTGAACCTATAATCATCACCAAATACAACCCCATTTACAGTTTTTGTCGAAATTTTTGTGAAACCTATCGATGCTTCCTGCCTATCGTGTCCTATCTTTCCCTTTCCGGTGGTCCTGCATCCTCTTACCGCTTTTCTGCTTTCAGTTGTTTTACCTCTCCCATCCTAATGTCATCCTTCTGTCAAATTTCCTTTCTTTCTTTTCACTTTTTCCTTATTCTCCCTTTCCTTTCCATATTCCTTTCCTACCTTATCTTCTACCCTTTACCTCTATGTTTCCCACTACCCATTCCGATCCTAATCCTTCATCCAACTACCTTTACAAATGGCACCCTAACCCCATATTACAATTGGCATAAACAAAATAATAAATAAAAACAGGACAGCAATATAACACATAATGAACCAAAATACACAACCACACTCAATAACAAGCAGAAACACAATTAAAAGCTTTACTTTAACAACAGTGAGCTTAGCAGTTGCCCGAAGATGAAGTAATTTCCGAAACGCGTCGCAATTTAAATTTTAAAATAATATATTTTACATCTATAAAAAACTAATAAGTTAATCATTATAAACAAAGGAGAAAATAAAAAAACACAATAAAATTCATTGTTCACTTTTCATTTTTCATTTGTGTTCAATAGTTTTCACTTTTAATAATGTTACAATTGAAAAAAGTAACATGGAGACAAATACACAGTATTATAATAAATTTTTCATTTGATTTCGGAATTTCCGATGTGCTCAATAATTCATATTTTCTCTTTTTTACATAAGTTTACATTTTTATTTTAATTAAATATCGGAATCTAAATTATCATTGTCATATGTACTGTTCCTGAAGCCTATGTGCGAATAAATATGGACATGTACGAGGGAGCAGTTACAAAAGTGAGATGCCCAGCTGGAGTCACCGAAGAATTCCAAATAACAGTAGGTGTACATCAGGGAAGTGTCTTGAGTCCACTGCTCTTTATTGCTGTTGTGGATTATTTGCTCGAAGGAAAAGTAACGGACAATAAAGTACAACAATTATTCTTTGCTGACGATGGAGCCATCATAAGCGAGGATCCTACATCCCTGCAACGAGCACTTGACGTTTGGATTGATGTTCTGGAAGGAAATGGGTACCGTATTAGCGCTAAAAAGACTGAGTACCTGTGCTGCCCTTTTTCTGATCCAGACAAGCCTATTCCAGACATTTATTTGAATGGAAATGTGCTACCCAAGTGTGAAAAGTTTAAATATCTGGGATCTATGATCAATAGTGAAGCAACTTGTGATGACGACATCAATTATCGAGTAAGCGTAGGGTGGATGAAGTGGCGAGAAAACTCCGCTATCTTCTGTGATCGAAAAATGCCCCCTAAGCTGAAGGGAAGACTCTACACAGCAGCTGTCCGTCCAGCTCTGACATACGGTTCACAATGTTGGACAATGTACAAAAATTATGAGAGCAAATTGACGGCAGCCGAAATGAAGATGCTTCGGATGACAGCAGGAGTAACAAAGCTTGATCGAATTAGAAGTACTAAGATCCGTGGAAGCCTTCATGTCAAAAGTACCATCTTGGACAAAATTCAGCACAACCGGCTCAGTTGGTATTGTCATGTTCAAAGGAGAGATCCGCAGAACCCCGTCCAAAAGGCAATATCGTACAACGTTTCAACAAATTCGCGACGAAAAAGAAAAGGCAGGCCAAAACACTCCTGGTACCTGGTACAAGCAAATGCAAAAACAGCAGCATTTGGTTGGCCTCAGACATGGAACAATCCAAAACCGGGAGGCTTGCCGACGCTTTCTGAGGTCAACGCGGCGTACCCCACAGGCGGATCACTAGTGTGAAGCAGAAAAGTGGGAGAGTTGTGATCGCTTCAAGATCACTACTCGTAACGCCAGAAATGGAAAGAAGAAGAAGAAGATGTACTTACATTCAACTGTTTTAAGGTGGTAGTAAACGTAGGTATCAAATGAAACAAATCGGGAATGTAGTTTACCCGATTAACTACGCTAATAGTTATTCGAGTAAACTACTCTGCCATCTCTGCTTCCTTGGGTTAAGAAGGCAATCGAGAAAAATCAAAACCATTTCTATTAAAACCAAGGTAACCCTTAATAATGCCAGTCCTTTCCTTCCACGCGCGGAAGCGTGGGCTTTATCGAAAGCGGATGAGGAAACCCTTGGTTGTTTCGAAAGGAAAGTACTCCGAATGATCTTTTGTCCCGTATGCGAAGACAATGTGTGGAATGAATTGTCGAGATTTTCATGCCCAAAACCGCACTCCAGATAGAGGATTGAGTGTGCCCTTTACAAGAAATATTAAGCGGTGGATATGTTCATCGACATAGATGGTGCTTTTGACAATGCTAGCTTTGATGGCATGTGCAACGCTTCCAGAGAAAATAGTCTGAACGAATCACTATTCTTGTGGATTAAAACAATCCTATTGAATGGAGCAGTAATTGATAAGGCGGAGTGCTGACAATATGTTACAACAGGAGTTAATAAGAGCCGTCCGCGAGGTGGTGCTCTATCACCTCTTCTGCTGCTGATCGACTTTCTTAAATTGCTCAAAAAATCTAATGAAGTCGACTTAGTCACGCATGCTTTGCTTCTGTTTCATCTGAAAATAATATTTATTATTAAAAACTAAGTTTGATGTTATTTAAAGAATACCTTGAACTTTAAAAAAACCGCACCAAAACCGAAGTCCACACGGGCTGCCATCATCGTAATTTGGTGTAAAAGAGGCACAAGGAGTTTTCTGTTTAATGAGGGGAATGCGTTTCAATATCTTTGTTTGTATGTCAAGTATCAGACACTTAGAGAGTACAATTAGTAAAACAAAAGTATCAGAGAGGAGCCTGGTGCTTAACATCAAAGAATGATACGCTATTACAAAAGATGGTTGTTGTCTGGTAGTACCTACAACTGACCAGTATTTAGGTCTGAGTGCTCCATTTAGTGTTTTAAAAACCTCCGACCGACAAAAAAACGACGTGATCAGTCTACGTATAAATAAATGGAAAGGTTAATGAAAATGATATGGAAATTTGAATCTTCATTTATCTACTTACTGTCAAAATTCATATGCTAAACGTGTAGATCTTCACCTCTTGATGAAGCCTTTATAAGTTAGAGAAAAATGTAAAACACCTGCAATATACAGGCCGTTTTACATAAGATGCGACAAAGTTTCAGGACGGAGAGGCTGAAGACAAGAAAAAAATATTGTTGAGGGCGAGGTCTATCTCCCTCCTTACAGCAGGGAGATAGACCTCGCCCTAAAAAAAATTGACTTAGTTAAAAAAAAGTTATTTAAAATCAATTAAGTCAAATTAATTATGTAATTCGAATAAATTTGAAAAGCTAATGCTTTTTTCATTAATTAGTATTTCAGGTCAAGTTAATTTTTGTGTAATCAAGTCTTAAATTCAAAATTTTTTTAAATGAAGTTTCTATAAAATTATGCTTCACTAAGGATCACTTTTTCTTTTCATAATCAATGCTCTTATGAACTCTTACTCAAACACAGGAAACGATTTTTTTTCTTGTCTTAGCCCAGCCTATCCGTTCAACCGTCCTGAGCTTTTGTCGCACCGTATGCGAAGCACCCCGTATAAAATTTAACGCAATTATTGTCCCATAACTACTACAATATATGTATTTCATTCATCAGAAACACAATTCACAAAACTAATCTCTTTTCAAATAACCATCACATGGCTTATCTGGTTTGTTAAACGACATTGGTCCACTTTTATTGCATTCAGATTGTTTGGGCTAACCATCAAAGATGAAAACAATCAAATGTTTTAATTGTCTTAAACTTTCGAGTTACTATAATAATAGATACGAATAACGCCAGTTTGTTTCCGTGTCAAACAAAACAACGGCACCATAGGGGAAACAATAAACGGAATGTGGGTATGATGTAAACTTTTAACAATTATTCGAATCAAATGAGGAGTTGAATTTCCTCTCTACAATCCGGTTAAATTGTGTTTTATCAGAAAAGTTTTTAGGTTGTTTTGATTTGTTAAATTGCTTGTAATGTGGCACTTAGTGCACCATTTGTCAAAAGGGATGAACTGTACTAGTTCTTCAGAATAGAAAATAAATAAATAGAATTAGAAGGAGTATCGATCATCATTCTCATCGAACTTAGTGCCGTTTAAAGGGAAAGCAAACTATTTTTTTACGCTGAACATTGTGCAGTTTATACTGTTCGGTGCAATTAATGCAATTTTGTTAGTGGTGCTAGCTGAAGTAGCATTTTTAGTTTATTTGCTCCTTTGAGTGCTCTAAAACTTAGGCCAATACTATTTAAATTTCCGAACAGGTGAGCTTTTAAGTGATTGTTGTAAGCATTTTGATGAAGCAAAATATTCCTTAGATACAAGTTTGAAAGAGGGTTTTAAAAAATTATTGATGGTTCTCTTAGCGCATCCATACCACACTTAAGAATTACAAATGTACTGAAGTTGCATGCAATACTGTCAACATACATACATAGATAGGGTGGCGTAACTGAGCGGGGAGCCCCGGGGCCTAGGGCATTTCTAACACCATGCCTTGTGATTGAATGGAAGTTACCCACAGTTTTCTGCCGGTTCGGAATGGCTTATCGAGAAAATGCGTTTCATAGCAATGAATTTAATTTGGGAGGACTTGCCACTTTCTCGCGAAAGGATATTCTTGTGGAAAACCATTTTATGGTTTCTGTTGGGATTCGAACCAGAGATTAAAATGAGTATTTTCAAATCAGAGATTTCATCATTGTCCACCCCTATATTTACAAGCAAATAGCTCGAAAGCATATTTACTCACAAGCCAAAATGCTTGTATGCTTTTCTGTATTGCACTCACAAGCAAATTACTTGCAAGCAGATGACTTGTTTGAACTTACTTGAACATGTTCAAATGGTCATGAGCAGGCAAAATGTTATTGAACATTTGTAACCATGTTCTTATTGAAAAATAAAGAATGCTCAGGATTTATTTGAATCGGAAATCAGCGAATATATTGCAACCGATACAAAAGATCCTATCAAAAGTCTTCAATGATGTTTCGAAAACAAAAATATTAAATGTTAAATTGCACTCCTACAACATCAGCCCCTTCAAAAAGAGTCTTCTCTCAAGCCGGAAACGTATCACCGAAAAACGAACCAGGCTAAGCCCGTAATAAATTAAATGGTTGCCTACTCAAATTTGAAAATTAATAAAATTTGAAGTAATAACAGTTTTTCATAAATCTTTTTTGTTGCATTTTTGTCTCTTCTTTTCATATTGCTTACTTAAGTTGATTTTGTTATGCTTTTTATTTCTTTACTTCCTGTTTGCTTGAAATTTTTGGCATCTGGCAACCCTAAGTTTACAGGAGCCCAACTCAAATACAGTTTTAAAGATTATCATTTCAACAAATTAAGTCTAAAATTAGGTCTCTACCATCAGTATTGACAAAGAAATCGAATTTATCACAGGTCAGGGTACACCAAAGTTAGCCTTTTATTAAATTGTCAATTGTTTTCATTAAATTGTCAGAAAGTGATGTCAAAGTTGAGAAACGGACTTTACTGTAAAACAATTTTTTTCTTAGAATTTGACCAAGAATCACATCCCATAGTATGCAAAACGAATTACGGAACACGCTGAATAGGAACATCTAATAAAGTGTTCCTTTTCATAAGAATTGTTAAATTCACCTTTTCTTGGTAGCTTATTAGACGAATAAAGACCAAGAAGGTAAGCCTCCCACACCACTACATCTGCACTTTAAATTCAGCTGCATACTTTTATTACTGATAGTTAGGGCTCCAACGCATTGCGCTAGCGCAGGTCGGAGTTACCCATCTTTAAACGAAATGCAGCATTACCTATATTTCTCCAAAAGACACTTGGCAGTATTCGACACCAAGTAGTGTGGGATTCTTACCTCACTAAAAACTCCTCGTAATCAGAACCAAATTATGAACGATCGACAACAGATTTTTCTTTCTCAATAATATAATCGCTTTAAGAGAGAGAAGCTTATACTTTTAATGCTTCCCATGACTTTTAGACCATTACCTCGTGTGGCTTGGTTCTTCTTAATCTCCGAACATTGCATCTCGTATTTAATATGAAATCCATTTCAGAGTTGATATGACTATGCAGTCGCTGATTGTGTGATACAGCATGTTTTCTTACTTCTGTAACCGTTTCTATTTGAAGGTCATGATGTAAATCGCTATTTCTTATATACGATGGTGCATTTACTATTCCACGAAGGACTTTGTTTTGGAACTTTTGGATGATTTCAGTATTTGTTTTCTTCGTACATAGTTGGATTCCACAGGTCCAGACAGGTCTAACTATGTACTTGTATATAAAGCATTATTTTATTTTCGACAGATAAGTCAGAATTTCTACCGAGTAACCCAGTACATTTTTCTATACTTCAAGTTGAGTTCTTCCCTTTTCTTTTTGATATGCTCTTCCATTTTAGCTCTGCATCCAAATTCATCCCAAGGTATTTGGCCGTTTTGGCGTAAGGTTCAGCTTGATTGTTTATGAATATTTGAACGTAGCTTAACTTTTTATTTGTAAGGTTTATTTGTGCAGATTTAGCTTCATTGAGCTTGATACGCCATTTTTTGGTCCAATCACTAACGGTGTCGACGGCATTTTGCAATTTCTCAGCAGCCTTGACGACGCACTTACTGGATGCCAAAATTGCAGTATCATCTGCAAAAGTAGCCATAGTGGTGTCTGGTGTTGTTATCCACTGGAATATCCCTTGCAGTGGCGGATCCAGGATTTGGGCATGGGGGGGGGGGGGGGGGGGGGGTCTATTACTCAAAATTTAATTTATATATACAAGGTTTAGAAGATTCAATCAGAAATTATTTACATGATGTTGGCGTCGTTTGCTCATATATGTATGGCCAAGGATTCGACGGAGCTCCGGCAATGAGTGTCCAATTCATTGGTGCACAGGCTCATCTGAGATCGTATTTCCCCTTGGCAATTTATGTATATTGCGCTGCACATAGCTTTAGTTTGGCAGTCAATGCGGCATGCGAAGTGTCAGGAATCAAAAATGCGTTAGGAACTATCTTAGCGATTGAAGCATTTTTCACTGAAGCGTCATTCACTGGCCTAAAAGACAAGACGTTCTAGACCAAAATATTTCAAAAATGACAAACAAAAGTGAGAAAAAAAACAGAAGTTGAAGTCTGTTTGTCCTACCAGGTGGGCCCAGTCTCATGAAGCAGTTGGAATGTACGTTGAATTGCAACCGGCTGTTAATGAATCTTTGGAAGAAATCAAAACGTGGAAAGATCGAGATACTTCGCAAAATGCATTGCATCTTTTGACAGCAATTTCGAAGGTTGAATTCCAAATCGCCTGTCACATTATGGAATCAGTTAATTCGATTGTTTTGCCTTTGAGTCGGGAATTGCAATCTAAAACCAAGATCTGGGTGAGGCTACTAAGCTGGCAGATAACGCTTTGAATGAATTTACGTACAAACGCGAAAACGCAGATTCTACTTTCCACGTTATTTATGAGCATGTTGCTAGAATTTGTTCTGAATACGAAATCGCAATGAAATTGCCACGATGCCGCAGTTGCAATCAACAAAAAAATCGTTGCAACGTTCAAGCACAAGGTATTGAAGACTACTACAGAATTTCTTTCTACATTCCGTTTCTTGATACGTTCATTTCTCAACTCAAAAGTCAGTTCTCGGAACACAAATCCATTTTTCAAAGTTTCGGGCAACTGTTTCTTAAACAAGAATTTACCGAAAAGAAAGGGGGGATCCGTGGATCCGCCTATGATCCCTTGTATATAGCAAATACAGGGTTTGTATTCTAGCCCCTCATGCCATACCTTGTCGAATGCTTGAGCAACATCTAAAAATATAGCCGAATATACTTGTTTTTCTTCTAATGCTTTTTCAACTGCATTCGTTAACCTACACTTAACAACCTACATATGTGATAATACTTATATTTCTCGAAAACGGCTTTAACGATTTCTATAAAATTTTATGTGAAGGATTATTTTCAATTTTGTATTTCTTATGATTTAAAATATTTTTTTGGAAAAAGTCTTAAAACGAAAGACTTTCTCGGCAATGGCTGATACAATTTTAATGAAATTTCATATTTAAGAAATCGTAAGTGACTTAAGAAAGATTGCATACATTAAAATTTATATATATTTTTTTAAAGTATTTGATTTTTTGAATTTTTTCAAAACGGTATTGTTGACTTATTTCAATTTTCAAGTTCAAGTTTTTTCAAGACATCTTCTGGAAAGATCTTAAGACTTGCATACCTTACTTTTAAAAAAATGAAAAATAAAAAACCAGATTTTTTAAAAACGGCTCTAACGATTTTCGTTAAATTTATAATTTATTTATAAGTATATAAGTATTGCAAGAGAATGGCGTTTTCAGATTTTAGATTGAGACCTTTGGAGTATTTAATTTAAATTTTTTTCAATATTTTGCGTGATTTAATTAAATTTTCATAATTGGAGTGTAGTATGCAACATTGAGCCCACCAAATATGTTTAGAGCGAATACTAAAACCTTTTACTCAGCCTTTATATTTTTGCACACAATCGCATGTTTGTGCGAATTAGTCGTGCCCATTTTTTGATACACAAACCGGACGACCGAGCCAGCAACCGTTGGAAAGAATCATCCCATAATACTTTTAACGCCCTAAGTCTCTGAAAACGATGTACATATGTAGGTATACTGTTTTTAATAAGACATTTCCTTTGCGCTTTACTCTTTGCTCCAAAACAAGATCAATGAAATAAAAGCAATAACAATTGCCTTTTATAGATCTCCACTTTTATCTGCACTCTCTTTGCTTTAACTTTATCTTTCAATGAATACAAACATCCGTCTTTTGCAAATACCTTTTATTGTGTACGAATTTTTTATATTGAAAATCAGGTTCCTCTTTAAATTGCTTTCAAGCAACTTTATGACATCTCTATATTCACAAGTCTCGCCCACTTCGATTCACAGAACAGAAAAAAAAAAAAAACCAAAAACAAAAGAAGACAAAATGCAAACACTTGGATGAGGAAATAAAAATCTATAAAATACCATAGCTGTAGAAAAAACTTTTTGTTTCCAAATTCATTTCGAAACAAACCATGAGGGCATGAAAATAATAAAATATAAAAAAAAATAAACCGAGTTTTCGAATTCATTGTAAAGAAAGATTCGTACCTAGGAAATTTATTCCATTCACATTTTGAACACTTCTCTGGTGCCCCGGACAGAAAATTGTAGGTGCTCTTCTCAATAGGACACGACCTATTGGATGAATCAATGTGCTGGCGAAAGGAGACACTTGGACGAGACGGTTGGAATGAATCTGAGCTCTGCTATGCCAAAGCCAAAGTTCGATTCTAGTAAAGTAGAATAAAAAGCGATATAAATTGATTCGAGTGCGGAATTTCCCCAGTGACAATAAAATAAATTATTCAGAAGCGGCACTTCTCTTTGTATGTTTATAATATGATTTGACCCAATCGACATCCTGGCTGGGACTTGGGACCGGAAAAATTATCAACCGGAAACTCAAGCATCTATGTGGAATATTTCTGTTTTAGTCAAGTATCATAGCTCAGACCAATGGTTGAAGAGTCCATCGAGGAGAGTATAGCAATCATATATATACATATATGACCGTGATGTGCAGAAAATAGTAGCTTGTTTTTTTTTCATGAATTCGAAACTTTCAACCCAGACCCACGATTAAATTAAAATTCAGTCGAAGTTTAAGATGATTGATTAGATCAACTACAGAATTTAAATCAGATGTGCTCGCACTATGAGCCTACTCACACAGGTTTTTTCAATACTTTCGGATTTCGGTAAAGGCTTTTGGTTATATTGAAATATGGTCTCCCGGAAATTGGACCACAGGTACAAAAAAGAAAGGAAACAAGATCCTAAAATCATTTGAGTAGAATAAAAACAAAAATTGATTTAATTTTGGGTGGTTTGTTGATACGCTTTTCTTTTACTATTCTATTTTCCGACAGTGAAATGATGTAGAAAGAAGTCCATGCCAACCGAATTATCCAAGAAAATAAATTCGTTAACATCTAAGATAAACTTTAATCACTGCAAATATTTTTTAAAGGCGGAGAAAAGTGGGAAAAACCAGGTCAGATCGAGAAAAGTTTCAAAAATGGTCGATTAGATATGGAATACCCTTCAAATGTTCGCACGAGCCTTCAATCTACTCTCCAAATCAGTTGACTTTACTTGCGCTTTAACTGCACCCCACGGGTGGATGACTTGTGTGAAGACGGAGATCTTAGAGATCATAATGCTCTCATCGCCTTCTAAGGAAAAGAAGAAGATGATATTAAACGTGAAACAACTTCAAAAGATTTTATTATATGTAACAAACAACAAAAATCGTATTTAATAAAAATTCCCCTGAAGAAGTCGAGAAATTACGACGAAACGTAGGGAAAATATGAAATAAAGTTTTTTATTTGCATATTCAAAAGTAAGTGACCAGAAAAGCCCGATTTAACATAAAAACAAACACTTCAAAAGACATTTTCGAAAAGTACCCAAATGTTATGAGCAGGGAAAGGATTTTGTTGTCCTTGAAAATTAAGAATGCAAAATGGTAAAAATAGGCATTTATTAAATAAAAACAGCAATTAACTATACCAAAGGCTTTATGAAGTTCTCAGATAACCGCCTTCTACAATTGTCTCACAAAAGCGCCTTAAGGACCCTTTCGACTTTTAAAAATTTTTGTTTATGGTTTCTAAAATCGGAATCTCTCTTGTCCAATTGATAATCCTGGACATACATTTTCTTGGTTAAAAATTATATTAGATAGTTATATAATACGAAGCTTCCGCAAGCCAAATACCCTAGCGAGTCATGTGCTTTAAAGTATGCTTTAAAGTAAATACAATTTTTATTTCAAATAAACTGACGCGTTGAGATGTTAACGAAAGTTCAGGTTCTTTTTTCTTAAAAATCAAGATCCCAAATGTGCTTTCTTCTTCATATTTGCAAAAAATGCGTTAATTTTCATGGCGCAGCATCTGCCACAAACAAAAGAAGTTCCTCGCTCTTGAATTCATATGGCCGCAGCTTTTGCAATTAATTACAAAAAGCTTGGTTATGGTTGTGGAATTCACTTTCTCCAGACCTTCAGACGTTAACAGGTATCCTCAAAAGCGCATTTCTCACTACCATGCATTGTGAGGGAATAGAGAGGACCAACAATTTTTAGCCGGTTCCGAACGGCTAAACGAGAAAGCGCTTTTCATGGCGATGAATTTACTAACGAAGGACTTGCCAATTCGTTGCGAAAGGCGACACCCGTGGAAAAACAGTTTTGTCTCTGTTTATATTCGAACCACGAACTTGTGGGCTAAAAGGCGGACATGCTAACCATCACGGCATCACGCCACTGGTTTTATCAATGGAAACAACAATGTTGTTCACCTAGTTCAGCTCGGATTTTTGAGATGGTTATGAGCCATCATTTATTAAAAAAAAAAGTTAATCTGCGCTTGTAAACCATATAGCGAATATCTTCTTCTACTTCTTATTCCTTTTTCGACGTAACGTGCATCATGAGATATATGTAATGTATACGTGACTGAATTATGTGTTTATGGCATTAATTCGCACGTCATCGAGCACTTAAGTACCACAATTTGACATTCTTTTATCAGTGTTTGAATGAATCTAAGTCGATAAATGACTGATGGGTGTAATATAGAGGGTGTTCCGTAATTCATGTTACATAGGTACTTTGGGATGTGATTCTTGGTCAAATTCTAAGAAAAAAATTGTTTTAGAGTAAAGTCCGTTTCTCAACTTTGACATCACTTTTTGACAAATTAAAAAAAGGCTAACATTGGTGTACCCTGACCTGTCTGTCAAAACTGATGGTAGAGACCTAATTTTAGACTTAATTTTTTGGAGAAATAATATTTCTTAAAACTGTATTTGGATTGGGCTCCTATAGGCTTAGGATTGCCAGATTTTCAATTTAAAATGGTAATCAAATTTTGCTAATACATATAAATTCTAAACTTGTTCTAAGAAAAATTTAGGAGTAGGTACCTACATAAATTTGTTGTTTTTTGCTCTTCTCTTTTTCGTTGATTGGTGGGACTTTCGTTAGCAAGTCGCCGCCGCCGCCCGCTGGCCAGACAGAGCGCACCGCACCGAAGGTGCCCTGCTGTGGAGCATGGTATCGAAGAAGACCCCAAAGAGTTCATCGGCCAGCGGGTGCAAAAATTGGAGCTGTCTTGGTTTGCTGCCTTCCAAATCCAACTCGTGCACAAACGAACAGCAAGTGTTTAGGACGTTCGGTGAATGGGTACAAAACAAGATGGACACTGGTCCCGATTTTCACTAGAAAATTTTGGTCAACGGTGAACCTCACTTTTGGTTGAATAGTAACGATAATAAAATAAGTTGTTGTATTTAGAGTCATTATTGAGACGTCGCGCCGTTATATCCCCAAAAAGTCGCTGTTTGGTGTGATGAGAATAAATCATTTATCCATATTTCTTTGAAAATGAAGCTGGCCATAATGTTACAGTCAATGGGGAACGCTGTAGAGCCATGATTAGTGCGGAGGATGTTGATGTGGACGACCTTTTGTTCCAACAAGACGGCGGCGGCGCTACATGCGATACAGCCGGCGAAATTATCAATTTATCGAAGGAAACTTTTGGTGAGCGCATTTTCTCGAGTGAACCTGTAGCGTGGCCTCGAAAACTGTGCGATTTAACACCGTTAGACTATTTTTTGTGGGCTTATGTCAAGCTGTTTGCTTACGCAGATAAAAGCCCAGACGATTGACGCCGTGGAAGACAAGACATCGCGTTATTGCTGATATATGGCACCAAATGATGCAAAAAGTATTCGAAAATTATTCACTTGCCCGAAATAATTTTTAAAACACAATGGCCGACCCTAAGTTTTATAACAAAGCTAGACTCTGGGCCATAACATAAATATATATCTACATTTTATTTCTTCATGAAAACCACAATTCTAAAAAAAATGTTTAAAAGCTTTAAATATTTTGTATATGATTTTTTTTTTGTTTTTCATATCAGAATTTCGACAGTAAACTATTGTTTTAACAGCGATTCAAGTTTCAGCGTTGATATTTTTCATTTGTATTCGTGCAGCGTCAAACGACTTCAGATAAATTTTGGTATGTCCAACACTATTTTCCACTCAAGGACTCGTAAGTCGTAACGCAGACGCAAGCGTATATATTATCTCGCTTTGAAAGTTAAATTATATTTCAACATGGATATACCAGCATTAGATTCTAGTTGTTAGCGATACTTAACCAAATCAGAGATACGTGCCCTAAGGTAATTCTCTGTATTCCTTCCCAGCAATAGCACGTAGAAGTATACGAACAGTCGGGCAATGCTTAGAGCATAGAAATTGGATTTATAGCACGTGTGCGGACAGCATTCAGCCCAAGATAATGGAAATAATGCGACGGCAACAATTGACCCATAAATTAGGTCAATCGAAATTCATTCAGAATTCCTCTTATCATTATAGTCATCCCGATTTTCAACATCTATTTGGTTCTATATTCACTTGCATATTATATCCAATGACAAGGAAGCACTTAAGTTTAGTAGGGCCTTATGTATGCTGCACTATTAAGCGGATAAGATTAATGACATTTCTATAGCAAGGATTTGTCTTGTGATTCAAATCCAAATAGATGTAGAACACTCCAAGAGAGGAATTCCTGAATGTGTTTTAGTGTCTCCTTTTCTCAACAGTTCGTGTCCTGCGGACAGAACAATCAATGCGTTAGCATGGATAATAATTTATGAGGAAGGTATTTTATGTCCAGTTTAAAATTGAAATCATTTTTGAGATATTGAGAGCTTTAAGATGAAGTGTTTTAATGGACGTTTCACTGTACATAAATATATGACATTTAAAAGCGCTTTTTGGAAATATATAAAACTTATTGTGACGTTGCAGTTGTGTTAATGTGTCTCCGAAAGGGCGTCTTACACCCGTTAGCTTGTCTGTACGGAATAATCCCGATGATTAAACGTTTATGGAACGGTCCGTACGATTTAACTCGAGGAAACACAAGCTCAAAAAATAGCAACCTACGTTCCTTAACATAAAGGTTAAGGAGGAAATTTTCATCACTATGAAAAATGTCAGGTAATTAAGGATATTGTTGATCAATTCGATCACTGAAATTAAACTCCGGCATTCTCGAGGCGAATTCGTAAGAATACTGCTACCGCATCATTGACTATGATTAAAGAATAAATTGGCCTTAAAAGTGGCTCTATGAAAAGGGAAATTATTTATTTATCTTTTATCTGGCTTAGTTCAAGCAACATACAATACTTATAAAAAGAAAACTTAAATACTTACAAAAATTACTTTCCTATGTACTTAATACTATTTACAATAAATATTATTAAATTAAATATAATTGAGAAGCTAAGGGAAATTTAATTAGGAAGTTCAAAATGATTAGAGGATAATTTTTTTCTAAAAGATGGTAAGCTTGCGTTGAAATCAAGAATATCTTGTGCACCATTGGCTAAGCGCAACATTCGAGTAATGGGGTTATAATGGCCATAGTTAGTGCGGTGAGTGGGAAGGTTGTAAAAAGGGATGGACCGTAGACTACGAGGATTGGTATTAAGGTAAAAAGGGATGGACCGTAGACTACGAGGATTGGTATTAAGGTAAAAAATTTCAAGGAGAGCGGGAGATTCAATTGCACATTCATTATTTGGTGTACAAAAAGTATGTCAGCAATTGCACGACGTTTGGCGAGGCTTTGTAACTGAATTAGTTGTAAACGATCTTCGTATGGAGGAAGGATGAGAGGGTTTGACCACGGTAGATGGCGTAAGGCAAAGCGAGGGAATCTACGTTGGACGGCTTCAATTCTATGTGACTGAGTGATTTGATATCGAGACCAAACCTGAGATGCATACTCAAGGATAGGTCTGACAAAAGTTATGTAGGTATGTATAGTGATTTGGTTACATAAGGGTAGGAGAATTCTTTAGACCACCGTTTTATGAAACCAAGGGAAGAGTTCGCCTTAGCGATAATTTGGTCTTTATAGAAACGAAAGTTGAACTCCTTATCACAATAAACTCCAAGGTCTCGAATAGAAGAAACAACTGGAACGGGTACCTCACAAAAGTCATAAGTCCGAGGGAGAGTAGGTATTCGTTTTCGTAAAAAAGTAATGAATTGACATTTTCTCACATTAAGATCAAGCAAATTCTTATGACACCTATTAAGAAAAAAATATAATTCATGTTGAAGTAAAGAATTATCACGAGGTGTCGATATTGACTTCATAATTTTTATATAATCAGCATAGATTGAAAGATTTGAGTGCGAAATAATCATAGGAGAGGACCGAGATGGCTTGAGGCACACCGGAGGAGGCAGAAATGGGAATAGATAAGAATCTTCTAAACAATACTTATAGATGCGGTGTTCTAAATAGGATTTCACCTATTGGATAAAATGCGGGGGAAATCCAAAAGCACCTAACTTCAGATAAATTATATGGTGTGAGATTTTATCGAATGCTTTCGAGAAGTCCGTAGTGATTACGTCAACCTCGTAGCCATGTTCAAAAGCATAGAGCGTCATAGAAACAAATTTGGTTAAGTTTGTCGTGGTAGATCTTCCATTTAGAAAACCATGCTGCAGTGGAGAAACAATAGACTTACAATGAAAGTATAACGAGTCATAGACAATGCTTTCAAAAAGCTTAGGAATAGAGGAGAGTTTAGCATTAGGACGGAAGTTGGAGATATCACTTTTACTGCCTTTCTTATGAATTGGAAATATGAACGAATCTTTCCAAAATGTTGGAAAAATTGATTGCGAGAGTAAGAGTTGAAATAATGCTTTTAGGGGTTGACAAAGTACGTTTTTACATTTTTTTAGGAATACTGTCAGGACCGGGAGAAAAGTCATCGGCATTGATTTTATCATACACATTGTCGAGACTAACACTAATAGAAACAAGAGAGCTTTGAGGACCATTTTCAAGATAACTGAAGTATTCAAGGTCAGGTAGAACTTTTTTAATGTTATATGATTGACTAAAGAAATTCGAAAATCGATTGGTGATTGTTTGAGGATCTGAAGAGGAAGTATTAAAATGGTTGAAAGAGGAAGGAAGCCCATCCGATTTTCTCTTAACGTTAATAAATTGATAGAAACGTTTAGGGTCATAGATAAGACAAGTCAGCATTTTATCAAGATAATTGTGGTAAAGAACTTCGGATAAGGATGAAAAGTTGTAGAAAGATTGCTGATAATTTATGTAATCAGTAAAGTTTAGTTTAGTTTTGTTTAAATTTATTGTAGTAAATACTCAATAAGATACAATATCTTGTAATTTAGAGTAAGTTTCAGTACCCAGTAATATTTGAAAAAAAAAAATGTAAGATATATTGTGCTACAAATATTAAAAATTAGAATTCATTTCATTTCAGTTAGTTTTAAATAACAATTTATAATTTGCAAAAAAAAAAAGAAATTAAATATTTATATATTATGTATACCAAAAAAAAAGATTTTAAATTAAAATAACATCACAATCGCTCAGCATCAGTATCGTCATCACCATATGCCTTCCTTTTCAATTAATACATCAAGTCGCTTTATAGAATTTTTTTAATGAATTGTTAAACTGAGTTTTGCAGGCTATCATTTTTAGATAAGTAGGGAGAGAATTCCATAGTCGAACAGCATTAACATAAAACTGGCGCTCAGAAACGAGAAATGAACAACGCGGAGGAACAAGGTTGCAAGACCTAATAGATCGAGGGAATTGTATTCTGTTAAAAAGATATTCAGGTTTTCGAAGTTGCATAATATTGTGCGTTATAGTTTTGAACTTGAAGAGATTGGCGAGTGTCATACCATATATTGACTTCGAATAATTAGATATGTGATCTCTCCTTTTTATTCCGAAAACATGCCGTGCAATGCTATTGAAAGCAACATTTAATTTAGTCTTATGTACATAGTCGCAATTGCAATAGATTTCACAGCAATAAAGTAAAATTGGAACTAACAACGTCTTCGCCAGGATCAATTCGCGTTCTAGGAGGAGTTATATGATGAGAAGCCCAGAGTAATCGTAAACCTCCATAAACTTTTCCTAAAGTAAGTCTAATGTGATCATTCCAGGTTAAGGTACGATTAAATGTAAGTCCCAAGTTAATTGCAGATTCAGCAAACTCAATCGGGGTGTTATTCAAAAGAATGCGAGGGAATTACAAAGTTATGTTCCATAACTTATTTCTACGGTTGCGAGGTGTACGCAATATTTTAGTATACCATGGGGGAGATGACATACAATTTTTTTGTGGTAAATGAAGAACAGTCTGGATGACACATCATATGATAAATGATACATTATATATATACACTGCCAACAACTAGGATGAGGCCACAAATTTTGCAATCGATTTTCGCTTTTTATAACTGGTGGAAGTTTTGTACCCGGAAAAGTTTATTACTAGTTAATAGATACGTATTTTCCCATAAGAAATTCATAAAATTAAAGGGTTAATTCGAAACGACCGTTGGAATTTCCCAAGATCAATTAATGAACTACTGAAAATAGGTATAAAATGGTGCTAAACTAGGATCCCCTATAGGGAATTTTGAGTAGATTTTTTCAAAATAGTATACTAAATAGCGTTGGTACTTGTCTTGAGTGACTGATTATGTGTGATTGTGCATATCATGACTCATAGAATCGCGCTATCCCAGGAATGATAAGTCTTAGAAAGGAATCAAGATTTTATAGAGAATTTTATGACCAACAATTGTTTGAGGCTCTTTTTTTATAAAACTAACCGTTTTTGAGAAAAATCAAAAAACCTCAAATTTTGACCTTTCGCAATAGCTTTTGTCAAAAATAGAGGACTTCAAGACTTTGTTTCAGCTAGTCAGCTCAAGCTTTTCACAAAACTTTGTCTCTGTAATAGGAATTTTGTTATTTCGAATGTCTTAACTGACAGAACTATTTGAGCTAAATGCTCAAGGTATATTTTTCTTACCACTTTTCCACGGACATTCTAATATTCTTTACATCTTTACTTTACATCCTTACTACATCGACTAATACACTCAGTATTAGTCGATACCTAGACACAGCAGATTCTTACCACACTTAAGACACCGGTTAATCATAAATAATAAATGAAAGATCGACAAATGATTTTTCTTTCTTTATTTATAGTTCACAATAGTAAAAGTTTATAGGTACTTTGAAGTCATAATACCTTCCCATAGCTTTTAGATCATCAGCTCATGAGTATAGGCAGCACTTGCCAATAGGTGCCGTGAAATAAGTTAATTCAATTTTGTTTCAATTACGAAATCATCATTTTTAGTCAAACGGTCTATCTATCTAAATCTCCAAACCGTCCAAAGAACTCTTGCTGGCATCTTGCTCAAGTAGCACCTCCAGAAACTTGAAAAAATTCCCCCTTTTCGTCATCTTCGAGGACAGAATGCTATTGAATTCTTCCAAAGAGCTTATTGTTCGGTTCATTGTCATATGGCAGGATATTCCTATTTGATAGTTAAAAGTAGTAATAAATCAATTGCAGCGGTATGGACAACTTAAAACACATAGAAAGTGTATATGTATATTAATGCATGTCAATGCCAATAACTTCTTTCTTCTTTATACAACAGAGTTTAGTTCAGAGTTCGTTCCTAGCTTAGTCATTCCAAGATATCTGGTAGTATTAGAGTAGGAGATTACTCAATTGCTTATAAAAACTGGAACAGGGTTCATGTTTTCGTTTATAATTTGAATGCTTCGCTTCTATTTCGTTTCAATTGATAAACGGCATGTTAGAGTTTAATCACCATCTTTTTTGACTTCATTTCGCAATTTGTATGTAGCTTTCGTATAACGGCCTTATCAGGCACTAATGTTGCAGAATCACCAGTAAAGGTGGCGATGGTAGCCCACTGAAATACCCCTGCTTTTTTTTGACGTGTTGTTTTCAATATCTGTTAATACTATTTCCGGAGTTGATCTTTTTGACAGGAAGTTGATTTGGACGACGAATAAACTCCCAATTGCCCTAGGTCATTCTAGTAAAATGAGACTTTGTTAACGATTTGTTTTACAGAAAATCCTCTTTTGATTTTCGAGGGAATTCCTAAACGCAAGCCTTGCACAAATTATGCAAAACAAGAAGTTCTGTAAATGTTCCAAAATTTTCCTAAGGAAAGATATTTGTCTGATCTGTCCATAGAAAAAAATGTCTTTTTTGTGCTGTTTATAATTCGAAAGTTATAAGCTGCAATCCCACTAAAAAAAATATCTTCATTTTTCTTCCATCAAATCAAGCTGAACTGTTTCGACATCTTCACAACCGGTTTTGGAAATATTAAGAACTTATTACCAGATAGAGTCGTTCACTTTTAGCTCAAATTGAGAAAAGGTCATAAGAGATATCAACTTAAAGTTTTCAACATTTGATTAATCTATATTTCTATATTTCTCCAAAAGAGTAAAGGTTGATGAAAGTGTTTTGTATGATTTTGTTAAAAACCCAAACCAAGTCAGCTTGCGCACTCTTGCCCCGAGGTCAGGGTAAGATCGCGCAAAATGTCGGGTAAGAGCGCGCAAATAGTTTGCATTGGAATCTTAGCAGTTTAAGTCAAACAAAAATTTAAAAACTTAATGTAATACTTTGTGAAACAATCAACATTTATTATTCCACAGCTTCAACCTTTTCTATACACTCAAAAGAAAAATACTAGAAAAGAGACAACTTAAATCAATTACTAACAAGAAATAAAACTCATATCTTATTCCTTTTGAACTAATTCAATTCAGAAAACAAAACAAAAATTACTTACTTATTTACTTACTTACTTACTTACTTAAGGTGGCGCTACAGTCCGGGTCGGACTAGGGCCTCAACCAACATGCTTCTCCAGCCAGCTCGGTCCCTAGCTAGCTGCCTCCAGTTTTGCACGCCAAGTTGGTTGAGGTCCTCTCCTACTTGCGAGCGCCACCTGAGCCGCGGTCTTCCTCTACTGCGCCGTCCCTCGGGGTTGGATTCAAAGACTTTCCGGGCCGGAGCGTTGGTGTCCATTCGCTCTACATGACCCAGCCATCTAAGCCGCTGGACCTTGACTCGTTTGAACAGATCAGTGTCGCTGTGCAGCCCGTACAATTCGTCGTTAAATCTTCTTCTCCACTCTCCATCTATGCAGACGGGACCAAAAATCACCCGAAGAATTTTTCTCTCGAAGCATCCTAAAGCGTTCTCGTCTGCCTTTGACAAGGTCCATTTGCCTCTACGCCATATGTAATAACCGGGATGATAAGTGTCTTATGCAGGGACACTTTAGTTGCTCGAGAGACGACTTTACTACTCAATTGCCTTCTTAGTCCGAAGAAACAGCGATTGGCAAGAGTTATTCTTCGTTTGATTTCAGCGCTGGTGTCGTTGTCTGAATTAATAGCGGCGCCTAGGTAGACAAAGTCCTTAACTACCTCAAAGTAATAGCTGTCTATCGTGACGTTCTGTCCAAGACGTCGGTGTTGGGTGTCCTTTCTTGATGACAGCATATACTTGGTCTTGTCCTCATTTACCACTAAACCCATCTTCTTCGCTTCCGTCTCAATGCTCATAAATGCGCCATTGACATCACGCTGCGTTCTTCCAATTATGTCAATATCGTCGGCATATCCGAGCAATTGAACGGATCTTTGAAAGATTGTGCCTCTTGTGTTGACGTGGGAGTTTTGCACTATTCTTTCAAGAACGATGTTGAAGAAGTCGCATGACAGTGCATCGCCTTGCCTAAAACCTTTTTTGACATCGAATGTATCGGTGAGATCTTTTCCTACCCTGATGGAGCAGCGTGCGTTCTCCATCGTCATCCTACACAATCGGACAAGTTTGGTAGGGATGCCAAAACTAGACATGGCTCTATATAACTCCTCTCTATAGATGCTGTCATACGCGGCCTTAAAATCGATAAAAAGGTGGTAGGTATCGATTTGAAGCTACCGGGTTTTTTCCAAGATCTGCCGTAGTGTGAAGATTTGGTCTATGGTGGACTTTCCTGGTCTAAAGCCAAGGAAGATAAGGACCTATCAGGTTGTTGACGAATGCCTTCAGACGCTAACACAATACGGCAGAGAGGATCTTGTACGCGATGTTAAGAAGACTGATACCTCTGTAGTTGGCGCAGTTCAGAGGGTCTCTTTTCTTAAGGACCGGGGAAACAATACTGAGGTTCCATTCATCGGGCATGCTTTCTTCCGACCATATTTTGCAAATGAGCTGGTGCATACTCCTGACTAGGTCATCGCCTGCCGCTTTAAACAATTTGGCAGTGAGGCCATCAGCTCCAGCAGCTTTGTTGAACTTCAGCTTGGATGCTGCTGTCTTCACTTCGTTCAGGTCGGGTTGGCGGAATTCTTGGTCTACGTCGTCTAAATCGAATGGTTCTATCTCTCTAACAGCGGAATTGGGTTCATCATCGCCGTTATAGAGCTTGGAGAATAATAATAATAAAAATATGGTCTTTCCATATTCTCAGCATTGACTGCGGTTCCACCACGATTTTCCCTTGATCGTCTTTGCAGGCTTCGGCTCAGGGCTTGTAGCCCGAGGCTGTTGTTTATACCTTCTGGTAAAACTACCGAACCTCATTCCTGCTGTGGCACCCTTCTATCTCCTCAATCGCGCGCTTCTCATGCTCTCTCTTTTTGCGTCTGAGAAGCCGGTGTTCGTCTCTCCTCTTCTGCTTGTAGAGCTCGTAAGCAGTTCTAGTCTTTTTGTGCAGCGCCGCTTTGTATGCTTCCTGTTTAGCTGCATGTGCTTGCCGGCATTCGTCGTCAAACCAGGGGTTTCGTTGTGGTGGCCGTGTGAAACCCAGCACTTCAGAGGCGGCATCTCTGATGGCTGATTGGCAGTGCTGCCACTGGTTCTCTATACTTGATGCTGGCGGCATAGGACTCCTTAAGAGGTTGTAAGAGACTCGATCGGAAAAGGACTTGGCGATCTCTGTCGTCCAACGTCGAATTGTCTCACAGTATTTCCTTGTTTTGGCTTAGATCGGGGTATCCGCAGTCGTACCTTGGCTACAACAAGGTAGTGGTCCGAGTCAATGTTGGCCCCTCGGAATGTTCGGACATTCTCTATACTGGAGAAGTGTCGTGCGTCGATCGCAATGTGGTCAATCTTATTGACGGTTGATTGATCAGGAGATTTCCATGTCCCTTTGTAGATATTGAGGTGCGTTCTAGCTACCAGAACTTCTCGCCCCGCAGCGAAATCGATCAGCCTAAATCCGTTATCGGAGGTGTTGTCGTGCAGGCTGTATCTTCCGATTATTCCACCAAAGATATCCTCTCTTCCTAGCTTGGCATTAAAATCTCCTAGAACAATCTTAATGTCATAGCCAGGGCACTGCTCATATGTTTTGTCCAGGAGCTCGTAGAATACGTCTTTGGTGTCTTCATCCTTTTCCTCTGTGGGGGCGAGTGCGCAAATGAGGCTTATGTTGACGAATTTAGCCTTGATGCGGATTGTTTCTATGCGCTCGTTCACATAGTTGAAACTCAAGACTTTTTGCCTGAGTCTAGTTCCAACTCCAAATCCACATCCAAACAGTCGCTGCTTTTGTTCTCGGTAGCAATCGCCGTAGTAGATGTCGCAGTCTTTTTATTTGCGTCTACCTTGTCCATCCCATGGCATTTCTTGAATAGCGGTAATATCTGCTTTGTAGCAGTTGAGGGCTTCCGCTAATTGTTCGGCTGCACGTGGTCTATTAAGGAACCTAACATTCCACGTACAGATCCGAAGTTCGTTGTCCGTTTTTCGTTTGCTAGGTTCGTCATCAGTAAATCCGTCCGTATCCGAGGCTTGTTGGTGCTTCGCAACTAACAATTGCTTTACGTGGCCGGGAAGTCACCCCGACAGCACGACCCCCAACCTGGAGGGCCAGATCCTTGTATAACTCCAAAGATGGGGAGCCGGATTAACCGTTCCTTATAGGCCTGAGCTCCAAATATGTTGTAGTAGCCCTATAAGGTGTTCACTAGACTTACGTGCTGATCTATTATCGAACGCGCAAACACGCGCCGCGCTAGTTACCGCAAAATTAAAATCTGTGCTGCCCCTTCCTCCATACAAAAAATACAAAATAAGAAAAAATAAAATAAAAAATAATAAGAAAAAAAAAAAGAAAACAATCAAATCAATAACAATCAAACATAAATCTATTAATTTTTTCATTCCGTGCCGCCGCAAGAAAAAAAAAAAAGAATTCTCGTGCAAAAACAATTCAGTGCGCTGTGCCTGTGCTGTGAAAATTAATCAAAAAAAAAAAAAAAAAAGAAACTGCAATAGACCAAACACTAGTGCCCACCTTCTTATCTTCTCCTCCCCCACACCACTCGCATAGTCTTGTTGGCTGCACACATTTCTTCTAATCGATATTTCCTTATCGCATCGAAGCAGTGTGTGCAGGCAATGAGGCTGTGGGTTTGCTAGGCGGATAGTTTGATCAACGGTGTCGATCCCGTTGGTGAATCAAATCAAGTTGCTGGCTGGGCATAACACCGCTAGTAATTTGGTTTGGTTTCCTATCGAGATATGCACTTGTTGATTATACTTAGATAGCGTCTGCGTTCGATATTTTGTTTTGTGTGTTTTTGTGAATTGTAATGTCGGGTAAATTTCGGGTCGATTTTAGCAACATTAGGGGGTTGCGATCGAATTTCTTTGCTGTGTACGCTCACACTGCAAAATGTAGGCCAGCTGTTTTGGCACTGAGTGAAACACAGGTGGGTGTTGACTCTGATCCCACAGAGTTCAACCTGCCTGGATATAGCTTAGTGCCATTATTCTTTTCCTCCCATGGCCTCGCCGTATATGTTCGGAATGATATTGCTTACCAGCTTCTACCACAATACGGCATCTGTTCTAATACGAACTTTAATTTCATGTGGTTAAAATTCACCGTCCGTAAGCATATCATTCACTACTGTTTTATTTATAGAAGCCCCAATTTAGATAGCAATTCAACCTCTAACGAGTTTGATGCGCTATCTGACTCCATAGTAAGAATTGTTTCCCTTTATCCTCACACTGAAATCGCAATTGCGGGCGATTTCAATGTACACAATTCAGGTTGGCTTCGACATTCTGGCCAGACAACACCCGAAGGAAGGTATGTTGAGATCTTTGCTGAATTAAATCTTTTAACTCAGCTTGTTGATGAGCCCACTCGGGTTCCGGATATTTCTGGCCATTCGGCCAACACATTAGATTTGTTTCTCACTTCTCATCCTGAAAAATATAGGGTCAAAGTGTCATCACCTCTAGGCACGTCGGACCATTGTGTCATATCGGTAGATTTTCCGGTTTCCGTCACAGTAAAAAGAGAAAAAGTCCCAAAAAGAACTGTATGGCAATATGAGAAAGCCAATTGGGACGGCTTGAATAATTTCTTTCGAAATTTCAACTGGTCTTTGTGCTTTCTCGACGGTAACGTGGATGCATCAGCTGATATGATATCTAACGTAATTCTCAACGGCATGACTAACTTTGTTCCGCATAGATCAAAGAGCATCATCCCCAAAGAAAATTCGTGGTTCGATTCGAGCTGTAGGGAGATGATTAGGGAAAGAGAAAAATGTTTTCGGATTTTTAAAAATGACCCTATCGAAGAAAACAGAAATAAGTTTAAGTGCGCCAGGAACGCCTGTAATACTCATATACAGAAGACCAAGTTTTTATATGACCAAAAAGTAAGGCAAAAAATACTATTGTGTCCAAAAGGAAGTAAAAACTTTTGGTCTTTTGTTAAGAATATTAAGAACTCGACCACATCATCGGTCCCAACGCTCGTCTTCAATGACTCTCCGTATGTCAGCTCCATCGACAAAGCCAATTTGCTGGCAGCTCAATTTGCTGCCAACTCGACACTTCCTTATAGTATTTTGGCTCCACCTGAGCTCGAGTCTGCAAATTCTTTGATGAAGCAGATATTTTTTCGAACTCGCTCGGTTGCGAGAGTCCTTAAAGATCTCAACATACATAAATCCGCTGGTCCAGATGGTATCCCCGCCGTTATTCTGAAGAGGTGTTCTTCTACGCTGGCAAAACCACTGCGTAAACTTTTCCATCTTTCCTATTCTGCTGGGATTTTTCCGAGCAGATGGAAAACTGCATTTGTCCAGCCGGTCCCTAAAAAAGGCGAATCTTCCTCCCCTTCCAATTACCGTCCAATTGCACTTACGTCCCTTCTTTCCAAGGTCATGGAAACGTTGATAAACCGTCAACTTATGAAATATCTTGAAGAACGAAAGCTTCTTAATGACCGTCAGTACGGCTTTCGTAGCAAACGGTCCACTGGTGATTTGATGGCTTATCTCACCGAAAAGTGAAACCAATCTTTACATTGTTTTGGAGAAAGTAAGATTATTGCGCTTGATATTTCTAAAGCATTTGATAGAGTTTGGCATCAGGCTCTTTTATCGAAAATGCGTGCTTTTGGTATCGATGAGTCTCTTCTTCGTTGGATTAGAAACTACCTTTCCGACCGTTCAATACAAGTTGTGTTGGATGGCTTCAAGTCTGATACCCACTTCATAAATGCTGGTGTGCCCCAGGGCTCCGTTTTGTCTCCGACTCTCTTCCTCATTTTCATTAATGATCTCTTGTCTGAAACTTCTAATCCACTTAACTGTTTTGCTGACGACTCGACCCTCAGCTTTTCATATTCGTTTCCAAATTCACGTCCTTGCTCTTCGGATGTGGAACTGGAACGGTTGCGTATGATAAGCTCATTGAATTCTGACCTTGACAGCATTGTTGCATGGGGTATTATGAACCGAGTAGAATTCAATGCTTCGAAAACTCAATGCTGCCTCTTGTCGATGAAGCTTAACATTCCCCCATTGCCATTATCCATGAATGGTACCTGCATCGAAGAAACCGAAAAGCTGTCAGTACTTGGTATGTGTGTAAACGATGATCTTCGTTGGAATGACCACATATTTGAAGTCGCCAAAAACGCTGCTAAATGCTTAGGTTTCTTAAGACGATGCAGGAAGTTCTTCACCCCTTCTGATCTGGCTATAATTTATAAGGCCTTCATCCGCCCAAAACTGGAGTATAACTCCCATATCTGGTCAGGTGCTGCTCAAACATCTTTGCACCTGCTTGATAGGGTACAAAACAGAGCGTTAAAATTGATAGGTGATAGTTCAATCGTAGAATCGATTGATTCTCTTGAACATCGTCGAAACGTCACCTGTCTCACTCTCTTTTATCGCTTTTTTCACAAACAGTGCTCTAGTGAAATAGCCAGTTGCATTCCTCCCCTGAAACAATTTAGCCGCAACACCCGCCTCGCTAGGAATGTTCATCAGTTTTACCTTGAGCCCAACTTCGGACGTACAGTCAAGTATAGAGATTCGTATTTCAGTCGCACCACCCGAATGTGGAATGCTTTACCTGGCTCTGTATTTCCCCCTCATTACGATTCACAAAGGTTCAAAAGCAACGTGCATCGGTGTCTCCTTTCAAATCCTCTCCTATTTTCCTAAATGCTCGCACTGTGTTCTATAACATTATAAGGGTAGTCATAACCCCTTGATGTGCGCGTTAATTATAAAAAAAAAAAAAAAAAAAAAAAAACTAAGTAGTTCAACCTGACTGGAACTGTAGACGCCACCGTTGATTCCATCTAGGGAATTCCTCCGCTGCCGTCTGGATAAAAGAAGAGGTGCCTTAGTGGGAGCACCTCTCCCTTCCTCTCTCGTTTGCTGCCACCAACAACCTTCCACTAGGGTAAAACAAAAATTAACTTAACAAAAATAAGATATTTTTTAAAATTTTACAGCGTTAGTGTTTGGAAATTCATAGATGTTTATGAAACGGCCTTCACTTTTTTTAATAAAAGACAAATAAGCAAAATAAAATAAATTAAATAAAGTAAATTAAATCTACAATGTAGTTTTTCAATTTAAAGCAAGGTAAGCTTTGTAAGTTCGACCCATTTTCAGAAAACTTTTTTTGAAAGTTTTCCTTCCTTTTAAATGATTTGCAGTTATTGAATATATATTCAATCAAATATAAGAATACATTTTTTATTTAAAAGAATTAGAAAAATTGTTTAAAAAACTTAAAAAAAATACGTTAAATTAGTTTAAAACAATTAATTAAATGCTTAAATCTAACTTTTTGTTGGAGCCGGTTTTTGAAAACCTTGTTATTACTTTTGAACATCGATCGGGATTTGTTTTTGGATGTGCAAAAGTGCCAGACCGCAAATGCGATTTTCACTCATTGTGGACCTTAAATAGGTTTTAAGGCGCCGCAATGAAGAAAAAGACCGCTCTGCCGAAGAATTCGTATCCGTAAGCGTTGCAAGGATTAAACGAAAACTGTGTATAATGCCAAACACATCCTTATTACATTTATTCATCAACCCAAGAGCAGTAACGGGAAGATGGTTGTTTTGCTCCTTTACAGTTAATCATTTTTCCGCCACAACATCAGCTCATCTTTGAGCAAAAAACAGGCTGTGTCTGTATTTTACTCTAAGAGTTAACCAAAGCGATTTATTAGCGACTTAACGGTGGTATCCAACTCATCATTATTATATCGAATTGCATTTCCGGAATGAAAATTGTATGTTCAAATAAATCTAAGGTTTCCGGTCGAAATCTTTCATGCAAATCGGTCAGGATAAAGTCAATTAGAGGTGCATATAAAGAGATTCTATAGTATACCTTAGTGTCAAAATTAACTCGGTGAATTTGGCGTCCACCATGACGTG
The DNA here is from genome assembly GCA_949752695.1 of Melanostoma scalare. Lineage (NCBI taxonomy): Eukaryota > Metazoa > Arthropoda > Insecta > Diptera > Syrphidae > Melanostoma > Melanostoma scalare. The sequence continues at coordinate 133,409,471 of OX456986.1, read as the reverse complement.
GAATACGAGGAATTCTCAACTCAACATTCAACTGATCGCATAAATTCTTTGCATGTTGCGCAAACTGGTATCTATGTTCTCCCGGCGACCTTGAAGAACGGAAATCGTGTTCTTCACCAGCATTGCGCTGTTATTCAGGTCAAGAGATTTAGATTGTAGTAACTTGCTCAAGAATTGCATAAAGATGTTATAAGTAGGGAAGCCTTGCCAGCCGTGCTTGAGTCACGCCACTGCGATATCGTTTCGAATGCTTCCACAATTTTGATGAGGTCCATAGAAAATTGAAGTACACCTTCATGTCGTTCTACCCACCTTGTTTCGCAAAGTGATGTGAGGGCACACCCCAAGGTGTTCATGAGCGCCAGCGTCTCGAATGGCAGGTACTTTTGAACTTTGTGAAGTGGAGTTATTTAGCTTATAACTGTAGCATGGAGTCCTAACAGCATTTTTCGCTTCTCTCTGAATTTCCATGACAGCACCTCGAACTTCTGAAAGCATAACAGCACATCCGTCTGTCCCTAATCCCACACAGCATTCAAGAGGAAGTTTGAGCTTTTTCTTCAGTTGCAACAATACAATTTGGCCGATGGCTTTGCCAGTTAGAGATAACTCCTTAGATTTAAAATTTCCATCCAATTTCTCTTCGGCAGCTAGTTTTTTCTAGTTTCCGTCCAGCTATCCTCATCAGATTCGAATTCTTCATCAGTTCTGGAATAAGCTAGTTCCTGAAATGCATCCATGAAAGAGAAAAAATCCTCACGATTGCTACCATTGTGAACGTAGCGTAATATAATACTCAGTTGGGAGAAGTGAGATGTATTAGTTGTTTCATCAAAAGGTATTGAATAATATTGTGAATCCCGAACGTTACTCAAAATTTGATCAAAAACTTCTTTTTTGTAGCGAATACGTACAGTTTGCTTCAGACTTAACATTTTGATTGACAGAGAAAGGGGGGGGGGGCAATGCCCCCATTGCGCGTTATTGCTGACATATCTCCTCAAATGATGCAAAAAGTAATCTAAAATTGAGCCTGTCAGTTGGAATTTATTCTAGTCAGCCGCGGCTGCTACTACCTGAAAATTATTTTTAAAACATAATGTAAAACCCGTAACATTGAACCGTACCTGTGATTTCAATTTTTTCAGGAAAACCACACTTCTAAAAACACCCTTTTTAGATATATATTTAGATTCTATTTTTTCCTTCTACTTTGCTACTGCAACGTTCTGTCATCTTTCATTATTCTGTCAGTTTTCGTCATCACCATCTACTTTAGTTCTGTTCCTTTTTGTCTCCTCTATCTCCTTTAACCAAAATAGAAATATGTTTTCTATATACGCAATGTAGTTTGAACTCAGCCTTTAATTTATCTAACAACGGGTCCTATATTTTTAAGCTCTTATTGTGAGGAAGATTTGTTTTTGTTTTCGTAATTTGCTTTTTTCCATTTTTCTTTTCTGATTTTTAAGAAAGCAGATTCCTGTCCACATTCAAACTGAAACTTATGTTATCAGAAACCACATTTAGATAGTACATCGTTCACGTAAAAATGTTTTAAAAAAAAAAGACGACAAATTAGCTACTAAACAAAGACATAAAATAAAATAATACCGTGAGGTTTCCATTTGAACTTTAAATTTGGGAAAGTTTTTCTAGCTTTGCCCAACTGTATTGTGGTGTACAATATGAAACTTTTACCAACACCGCACTAAGTTACATCCTTCTGATCTGAGTGCTTCTACCTCATCGGTAAAGTATCCTAACATGTTACAGAGAGCGCATATGCCATCCAAACTACTTATTAAATTTGCAAATAGGTTTTGTGTTCGTTTTTGTTACCTGTACACTTTTCTGGGAATGGCCATTTAAAATCGATTAACTATGCAAGTGTGGTTACCATAAAAAGTTAACAGTTTAAAACTTCGAATGGACTATTTTCATGAAAGAAACTCTTTGTTTGATTTACTTTCCACAATTCTTTGAATGTGAAAAATAATATCGCAAAATAAAAAATTCAAAAATTAATATTAATGCTAAGATTTTTGTGTTTTAAAGCCACATTATGCACAGTAAAAGAAAAAAAAAGAAATCCGTCAAATCTTTCATTCAAATGCGGTTATATTTTACAAACTGACCGATTTTCCAAAGTGCTTATTTCGATTTGCTGATTCTCATTTCTTATAGTAAATTAGCCAGAGAATCTGAATACGCTAAGGACTTCAGCAAAAACTAAGGTTTTTACACCTAAATAAGATGTCCACCAAAGTAAAAGTGTCTGAAATCGTTTGCCAACTTGATTCAAGTTTAATAGGGTGTTACTATACATGAGAATTTTTTCTTACGAAGGATGCTTAGTAATACGAAACCGTGGTTTACTAAGTCTTATATGGTTTGGCCGAAGGCCGTCTACCAGAGTGACATTTAAATTTAAATAACACATTTTCAAAAAATAAAGTTCACATACCTAAACAATTTTTTTTTTTTTCTTAAAAAAGTTTTAAAAGTTTTCTTCAATGATTTGCTTTCTGTAACGAAAAGCATTTAAAATATATCTAGCTAGGGTGTCCCAGCCACGCTCTCCATTCAAAATATTGATCTAAGGGTGTCCGTTGCAAAGAAACGACTTCTAAATTCCTTGAGTATTGGACAGATTCCCAAAAAATGGAAAACATCTTCACGAACCTTCAAGTTGCATAGATCGCACAATAATGGTAGATCAGGTCGATGTGGAATATAAGTAATTCAAATTAAAAACTTCACCTCTTATTTTTTATCTGATTTGATCAGTTGTATTTTGCTCCAGCAAATAAGTGCTGGTATTTAAAAAATGATTCAACTTGCTGTAGTAGGTTCTGTATTGCGACGATTCCGCTTCTCTATTGAACTTATCACACATCATGCTTCCCACTTTCTTCAACAAATTGTTGAACTGTATTTTCAGTGTTTCAGGATTTTCATCAATTGATACTGTAAAATCTGCTAAAGAATCGTCTGTCAATTTTTTCCACTCATTAACGCAAGTTCCCCCAGAATTTAATAATTGTTTCAGAACCAGTCTTGGAATCCTTTCTTCTCCCATCGCCATTACTCTTTCCGCGTAGTCAAAATGTATCTTTAGGGTATCCAAAAATAACGGTGCTATGCCTGTTTCCAAATATAACATACTAGCTGTGCCCGCGACTTTGTCCGCGTGGAATAGTGATTTTCGGCAGCATTTTTTTTTGTTTAGTAAACTATTGTTATATTACTTTATTTCAGTACATTTTTGCACACGACGTTCTTACTTTTTCAATCTTTTGTCAAAAAAAAAGGTTTTGCGAGTTTGATACCTACAATCTTTTAAACTAAAATGACTAATCAGTGGGAATTAAAGAAATACGGGGAATCAATAGTTTTCTAATTTCGCTGTTCTTGTCATTATTAAGACTTTTATAATGCCGCATCCGAGATGTGTAATTTGTAGCTGTGTACAATTCTAGATTACTCATTATTGGCACTGGAACACCAACTTGCAGCCACTCCTGATAGTTCTAATTAATTGAGAAACTCTATAGGGTTTGATGTGACTTGCTCAGTGTCCATAATATTGTCGACTGATAGACATTGGCCAAAATCCCCCAATACGTCAAACATAATTTATAAGTTTATATGGTTAACTATCTATAAATGAATATTGGTATAAAAAATGCAGCCAATGTCCTTTTTTAGGACTATCTCTGCACCAAATTCATACAAATAGGTTCAATAGTTTGGGCGGTAGATGGTAACAAAGTAAAACAGACAGACGTAGTTGATTTCGGATTTATAATTTTAGTACGTACTTCCGTTCCCACGGGAATATGTCGATAAATTAAAGTTAATGTTACTTTGAGATAGTGTAGCATTCTATTTTATTTATTTATTAATATATTTGATGCAATGTTAAAAATTACATAAAATGAAGCAAGGCACTAACAAATAAGCCATCAGCATCCTAACGGGGAAATAATTCATGAAATCAGTTCAGTATTTTCTAGGTTCCCGTTTACGTTTGCGTTCTTGTGGGAATATGGGAGTAAGGACTCGCATTCCCGTGATAATATGGTGACCGTTCCCGTAGGAATATGGGGATAACTTACAGTTTATGTTACTCATGGATAGTGTATCATTCTAACGGACGAAGAAATCGGTGCAATAGTGTCAAAGTTCTCGTGTGCGTTCTCGTTCCCGTGGTAATATAGGGATAACAAATACAGCCTATATCCTTTCTCAGTTTCTAGACTATCTCTGTACAAAATTTCATTTAAATCTGTTCATTAGTTTGGGCGGGAAATCGTAACATAGAAAGGCGAACAGACAGAGTTACTTTTGCATTTATAATATTAGTGATGACTGGTTCCCGTGGGAATATTCGAATGAAATGTAACCTATGTCCATCTTCAGGTTCTAGATCATCTCTGTATAAAATTTCATTTATCGGTTCTGTAACTTGGGCGACAGATGCTAACATAGAAAGACGAACAGACAGAGCTACTTTCGCACTTATTATATGAGTAAGGACTCCCGTTCCCGTAGGAATATGGGAATGAATTTAAGTTTATGTTAATCGGGGATAGTGTAGCATTTTAATGGTGGAAGAATTTTCGAAATCGGTGCTGTAACTTCTAAGTTCCCGTATACGTTCCCGTTCCCGTTGGAATTTAGGGATAATATATATAGCCTATGTCCTTCCTCAGGTTCAGGACTATCTCTGTATAAAATTTCATTTCAACCAGTTGAGTAGTTTGAGCGGGAGATGGTAACATAGAAAGGCGAACAGACAGAGCTACTTTGGCATTTATAATATTAGTGAAGACTGGTTTCCGTGGGAATATTCGAATGAAATGTAGCCTATGTCCTTCTTCAGGTTCAAGATCATCTCTGTATAAAATTTCATTAAAACCGGTTCTGTAGGTTGGGCGATAGATGGTAACATAGAAAGAAAAACAGACAGAGCTTCTTACTATATTAGTAAGGATTCCAGTTCCCGTTGGAATATGGGGATGAATTAATTTTAAAGTTACTCGGGGATAATGTAGCATTCTAATGGTGGAAGAATTTTCGAAATCGGTGCTGTAACTTCTAAGTTCCCGTATACGTTCCCGTATACGTTCCCGTTCCCGTGGGAGTTTAGAGATAAAATATATAGCCTATGTCCTTCCTCAGGCTCGAGACTGTCTCTGTACAAAATTTCATATCAATCAGTTTAGTAGTTTGGGCGGGAGATGGTAACATAGAAAGTCGGACAGACAGAGTGACTTTCACATTTATAATATTAGTAAGGATAATTTGGTGAACAATTAGGCAGCCTAAAGGTGCTTCGAATAAAAAAACGAAGGAATTTTTCTACAGCATCGAAGGAAAGATAGCCCATACTTGGGCCCCGTAAAAGAGAATTGATAATGCAGCTGATCGAAAGATTTTATACTTCGCTATATGTGAAAATGTTTTTCTTATCTAAACATCTTCTCCAAACCTATGACCATGCACGTTTAGCTTCAGATAGTTTTTGTTGAAGGCGTTTATTTAGGTTTAGGTTAGAAGTAATCAACACTTCCAGGTACTTATATTCGTTAACAACCTCTATTGTTTCGTCTTGAAACGTCCACTTTTCACTTCTCGCGTACCTGTCACCTCCACTTCTAAATATCATCATTTTTGACTTTGCCAGGTTAACCGACAGGTTCCAGGTTTTACAGTAGCGTTCAAGTCTATTTATCATAAGTTGCATTCCTTTTATAGTTTCCGATAAGAATACTAAGTCGTCTGCAAACATTAGTCCTGGAATGTTTTTTCCGCTCATTACTATTCCCCCTTTCACACTGTCGATAATGTCGTTAATGTACAATATAAAAAATAAAGTACTGAGAACGCATCCTTGCTTAACGCCTATTGACGTATGAAACTCGTCCGAGAGAGATTTGCCATCCCATACCATTGCGAAATTGTCTTTATAAATTGCTCTAATAACGGTTATCATTTTTGTTGAGATGCATGCCATATCCGCAGAGTTTGTAAAAAAGGGCTTCCCTTGGAATAGAGTCGAAAGCTGATCGAAAATCTACAAAAAATGCATACAGTTTTTTCCCTCTCGTTTTGTAGATGTCACCAATATTTACCAAAGAGAAAATTTGGTCTATAGTTGAATAGTTTTTCCTGAAACCCGCTTGGTACTCATGCAAAATCTGCTTGATTTCGACCCATTCGCTTAACCGGTTAAATAGTATTGCACTAAATATCTTTGCCGCTGTGTTGATAAATGAAATTTCTCTATAATTAGTCGGATCCTCAGGATTGCCTTTCTTGTGAAGAGGAAAAATAATTGCTCGTCGAAAACTTTCTGGAACATTACCTGTTTCAAAAAATCTATTGTACTCCATGGTAAGGAGGTTTACGAATTCTGGTGGTAGGTTTTTGAAATATTCGAAGGGTATTCTATCCTCTCCCGGTGCTTTCCCATCTTTGGAGTTCTCTATAACCTTTTCTACTTCCGCTTGGGTGAAAGGAGCATCTAAATATTCATCCAATATGTAAGGTGCCGCATGCTGATATTTTAGTGATATCTGAGGTGTATTGAGAAGATTCATAAAATGCATTTTTAACTGGTCTATATTGATAGCTGTACAAGTCGTTCTATTTTTCCCACTTACAAGTCTTACTACTTTCCAGAATTCTGCTGACGATTTCGCTTTGTTTATTAGATCAATGTTTCTTCTATCCATTTCTTTCTTTTTTGTATAGCAGAGCGTTTTGTAATACTTATTTGCTTCTGCATAAAGTGTTTTGAAGTAAGGGTTGTTGGTCGTTCTCACTATGTTCAAAAAAGCAAAAGACGCGTTTCTAGCTTTCAAACACTCACTGTCGAACCATTTTTGTTTTTTTTTCTAACAATTTCCTTCCTGACGTTTTTATTGGAGCTGCCCTTTTGATGATATTCAGTAAGGTTTCTATGTCTGGACTCAGTAAATTGCCTTGGACTACCTGGTTTTCCAGCTCTATTTCCAAGTTTCGTTGAAATAACGGCCGGAAGCCATCTTTCCATAAAAGCTTTGGTGAAAGCTCTCGAGCGGGCACGGTGGCTTCACTTGAAACCGTGGTTAAATTCACTATATAAGAACATGAGTGAATCAATGCAGCACAATATAAGACTCAGTCCACCGTAATGGAAAGTGGTAGACTTTTGAAAAAATCTACGCGTTGCAACGGTCTCTGAAGTATGTAAGTCTTTCTTGAATTAGACACATCAAGGCTCACATTAAAACCAATTAACATAGTCCCACAAAAAATAGCCCAGCGGCTTTGAATATGCACGACATATCCACGACGCGAAATAATTCGTTCATCAAAAGGTTCTAATGGTATGAAAAGCTGGGTTGTACAAGTTGGATTTTGTTAGCAAACCAAGATCCTTCTCATAATTTTCCATGAAGTTCAATGGCTTCTATGACGTTTTGTACAACTCTACGATGTCGTCTGTCCTTGTTTGAAGAGGGCATTTACTTCGTTTTGAACTTTTTAATTATCGAAGCCATTTGCGCTGATCGCATTTTCAATGATCGCCAAAGCACATATGACACTACGCTCACATCTTCCCATTAGTTCAATATCGTCTGCTTAAGCAATTAGCTACACAGACATTTGAAATACTATGCGACTGATGTTGACGTTTGGTTCTGCAGTCTTTTCAAGTTCAATGTAAAAGAAATCGCAGAACAGTTTGTTATCCTGAATGTCATCCTGAAATTAAACATTTCTCTGTAAAGTTCGTCTCTTTAAATATCGGCATATGAGGCTTTGAAATCGATAAAAAGAAGGTGTATGTGTATCAGTTGTTTTTTCCAGTGTTTTTTCCATGATATGTCTTAATATGAAAACTTGATCGATTGTGAAATTTTTTGGTTTAAGACACTATTGACGAGGACCTACACAATTGTTGAGGCAGGGTTTCAGATTTTCACCAAATAGAGCGGACCAGAACTGCGACGTTAAGGAGACTTATTCCTCTATAATTTGAGATTGTAAGATTTTGCAATTTTAGGATCGTTTATGACACTGAGGTTCCACTCATCGGACATGCCTTCTTCCGACCATTATCCTGCAGATCAGCTGGTGTATGCTCTTTTCCAACTATTTAATTTAGGTTTGCATATGGCAAGCTAAGCTTCTAGGACGGGAGGACAGCATTGTTGATCATCGCTCAAGTTGAATGTAGTATTCTGCTCGATAGCAGAATACCGCCGTTAAGCTTATTCACTTAGGTGGCCATTATAGTTCGAAATGAACCTGGGCCTCAACCAACATCCTTCTGTAACGACTTCGATTTCGGGCTAAATCTCTCCAGTTTTGCACTCTAAGTCGGTAGAGGTCTTCTTCCACTTGATTGAGCCACCTAAGACGAGGTCTTCCCCTTCCGCGATTTCCCTGCAATGTGTTTTCGAAAACCCGTCAAGCCGGAACTTTTGGGTCCATCCGCTCTACATGACCCAACCATCGTAGTCTCGCGGTGCGTACTATTCTGGCTATGCCCATGTCGCGGTACAGCTCATACAGCTCGTTGTTGTATCTTCTTCTCCACACATTGTCTTCGCATACGGGACCAAAGATCATTCGTAGAGATCATTCGTAGGCGGAGCAAAATCGCATCGTCACCTCCAAGTGGTGCCCGCTGGATATCCAACTAACGACGAGCGTTGGATCAATTGATCCACGAGCTGTGTCACCTGAGTTATCTTTTCAGGAACTAGGAGCAAAGAAAGAAAAATATCACTCTGAATGTACCAGCTCAACAATAAATCCAAGAGCGTCTGACACATATTGTGCGGCACACTGGTCAGCGTCTGATCCTAGTGGGACGGCTGAATTTAAAATGCGAATAGAAGTAACTGACCTATTTGTATCATAAAAAAAAAGTTAAAAAAAAATTTATGGCAATGAACAAAACAAACAGATTTATTACCCCAGGTGGCAGTCCAGCAAAACTGGAAAATCCACTCTCTAAAGAGATCGGTCCTACGGATTCTGGGGAGGACCACTTATTGCTTAAAAATTTTGGAAAACGGAGTACGAAAATACAGAGAACTCCACCAAAAAACTACTCCCAAAGGGTTACACCATCGAAAACCCCAACTAAGACAAATGACGTAAAAGTCATTAGCCAAAAAGAAACCAATGTCTCTGAAATGATCGACACTGCAGGACAACAGAGTTTCAAAGAAATCAAAGAAAACTGCCAAACCAAATCAAAAGATTACTATGATGAATGGCAAAAGGAAATAGCAGCAAGAAAGAAACTTGAAACCTTAGTTCAAAGTCTTCAGGATCAAGTAAAAAGACTCGAAGAAAAGGTGTCCCTATTTGACAAGGAACACAAGTCTACGGTTCAGACAAGTCAACAAGATACTGTTACTGTGTATCAAACTGACGAAGAAGAACTTTTATTTGAAACTGAAAGAAAAAGAAATAAGCGCACTGCTAAAAAACGAAAAGCGGAAGGTAGCCCCGAATTGCATACAAAGAACCAGCAAACCTCGAAAAATGAAAATAAAAAAGACTTGGGTACTACAAAGAATAATGCAAATAATGTGCTAGCCAATGCTAAACAGAAGTCTTTGTCTAAAGGCAACAGAAAAACTGTACCACCACCAATTATGATCACAGGATTCCCAAATTTTGGAGATCTTAAGAAAATGATTGAGAAATGTACTAAAAAAGCTTGCAAATATACATCGTATAACAAAGACAATTGGAAAGTCAATGTCGAGGAAGATGATGACTATAGACTGGTCACTGAGGAACTAAGCAAACATAAAATCCAGTGGCACTCCTTTGAAAACAAATCCACAAGACCAATAAAGGTAGTAGCCAGAGGTCTACATTCCTCATGTTCTCCAAAAGAATTAGTAGAAGACCTTGTTCAAGCCGGCTTCCAAGCCCTTGATGCAGTCAATCTTATTAAGAATGAGACTACTAAGAACTCTGCTGGGGAACCAATAATAATAAGGAGATCACTGCCTTTATTCACGCTATCTTTCGACAGCAAACAAAGTCTTGAAAATGTCTATAATATTCGATCAATCTTGGGCATAAAAGTCAAAATTGAACCACTGCGAAAATCAAAAATTGTTCCGCAATGTAAACGATGCCAAGCATTCGGCCACACCCAAAAATATTGCAACCGCGAGTTTGCTTGTGTTAAGTGTGAAGGAAAACATGCAACTAAAGACTGTCCATCAAGCAAAGAACAGAAAGCAAAATGTGTAAACTGTCAAGGTAATCACCCTGCAAGCTACAGAGGCTGTCCAGTTGCTAAAAGATTTCAAAAATCCAAAAGCAAAACGACATCCGGTGAAATAAAGCCCAGCAATCCAGCAAACACAAAAAGAACTCCTGAAGCTGAAGATAAAAGTAAGAAAGAACTTCCGAAGGAAGCTGTTAAAAGCAAAAGCGACGAAAAAAAATCCTATTCACAGATTGTTAAAAACGTGCGGAAGAATGAAGAAACTTCCATTAAAGAAATCCTTGAACTTATTCTTAAAAGAATTGACAATCAGGATTTGAACATCAAACGGCTAAGTGAAGAAGTCACTCTTAAAAAACAATGATGGACAGAACACTAAAAATTGGAACATGGAATGCAAACGGTCTTTTACACCATTTATCAGAATTAAAAATCTTCTTAGACATCGAACACATAGATATTTGTCTGGTGTCCGAAACTCATTTCTCAAGTGGGCTGGTTCTTAATGATTTAATATCAAACTATATTTGCTACCACGCTCCTCATCCAGCTGATAAGGCTAGAGGTGGATCGGCAATCCTCATAAAAAAGAGCTTAAAACACCATGAAGAAGTTATGTTTACAAACGAGAATATGCAAGTAACAATAATTAGTATTGGTATGAAAAAGAAAGACTTCAAGTTGGCATCAATATACTGCCCGCCGAGGCGTTCCCCGACTGAAGATGATTATACAGAACTGCTGAATGTACTAGGACATAACTTCCTTGTTGGTGGTGACTTTAATGCTAAGCACACCCATTGGGGATCCAGACTTATAACAACAAAAGGCAGAAGGCTTTACAAAGCATGCCTCAAATACAATTGTGAGTTTTATTCATCCAGATCACCAACATACTGGCCATCGGATTCAAGTAAAATACCAGACCTTGTTGACTTTTTCATAGTTAAAGGTATCAAACGAAACCATATAAGAGTCGAAGGTAATTATGACTTATCATCAGATCATACACCGGTGATTTTATCACTTAATGAATCGGAGATAATGGAAAAAAGTAATCCTAAGCTAGTAAACAATAAAACAAACTGGAGTAAATTCAGAGAAAAGCTTGAAAGCTATATAAATCTCAGATCCCCTATGGAAACAAAAGAGCAAATCGACCTTGAAGTAGAACAATTCATTGCCGATGTTCAACAAGCTGCAGAAGAAAGTACACCAACTTGCTCGAGTAGGAAGCAAACTGAAACAAAATACCCTGCCGAGAAAAGAGAGTTGATATTGGAGAAGAGAAGAGCTCGAAGAAAATGGCAAAATACTAGATTTCCAGACGACAAAACAGCGTTTAACCGGCTAAGCAACGAACTGAAAAAACAAATCTACGAATTCAAAAATGATTCATTAAGTAGATTCCTGAAAAATTTAACGACTGATGCTTCAACTGATTATTCGCTCTGGAAAGCAGCTAAGCGCCTGAAAAGACCGCAGTTACAAAACCCGCCAATTAAATCTCTAAACGGGAATTGGATCGGAAATCCGAAAGAAAAAGCTAACCTGTTTGCAGAACATCTTGCGAATGTTTTTAAGCCATTCCCGGCAAATACATCTGAAATCAGCTTACAGTTTATTGATAAAGTCGATGAAGTTGACATACCAATTGTCACACTCAAAGAAATAAAAAGTGTGTGTCGAAATCAACTATCGAACAAAAAATCACCTGGGTACGATCTAATAACTGCTCAGGTTATGAAAGAAATGCCATCAAAAGCCTTCATAAAACTCCAATTCATAATAAATGCATGCCTAAAGACCCAATATGTCCCACATCATTGGAAAATTGCTGAAGTAATTGTTATACCAAAGCAAGGTAAGCCACCAACAGAAGTGACGTCTTACAGACCAATATCGCTTATACCAATAATGGCAAAAGTCTTTGAAAAATTGCTACTGAAAAGACTGAGCAAAGTCATAGAAGAAAGAAATCTAATCCCAAATCATCAGTTTGGATTTAGAAATAAACATTCCACGATAGACCAAGTTCATAGAATAACGGATACAGTTGAAAAAGCATTAGAAGAAAAACAAGTATGTTCGGCTATATTTTTAGATGTTGCTCAAGCATTCGACAAGGTATGGCATGAGGGGCTAGAGTATAAACTGCAAAGGGACCTACCCAGGCAGTACTACGAAATACTAAAATCTTATATCTCAAACCGGCTCTTCAGAGTACGGTATGATCAAGAATATTCAAAGCTATGTAATATACAAGCCGGTGTTCCACAAGGAAGCGTCCTAGGACCTACCCTGTATTTGCTATATACAAGGGATATTCCAGTGGATAACAACACCATTATGGCTACTTTTGCGGATGATACCGCAATTTTGGCATCCAGTAAGTGCGTCGTCAAGGCTGCTGAGAAATTGCAAAATGCCGTCGACACCGTTAGTGATTGGACCAAAAAATGGCGTATCAAGCTCAATGAAGCTAAATCTGCACATATAAACTTTACAAATAAAAAGTTAAGCTACGTTCAAATATTCATCAACAATCAAGCTGTACCCTACGCCAATACGGCCAAATACCTTGGGATGAATTTGGATGCAAAGCTAAAATGGAAAGAGCATATCAAAAAGAAAAGGGAAGAGCTCAACTTGAAATATAGAAAAATGTACTGGTTACTCGGTAGAAATTCGGACTTATCTGTCGAAAATAAAATAATGCTTTATAAACAAGTACTTAGACCTGTTTGGACCTATGGAATCCAATTATGGGGCTGTTCAAAGAAAACAAATACTGAAATCATCCAAAAGTTCCAAAACAAAGTCCTTCGTGGAATAGTAAATGCACCATGGTATATAAGAAATAGCGATTTACATCGTGACCTACAAATAGAAACGGTTACAGAAGTTGTAAGAAAACATGCTGTATCACACAATCAGCGACTGCATAGTCATATCAACTCTGAAATGGAGTCCGTATTAAATACGAGAGGCAATGTTCGGAGATTAAGAAGAACCAAGCCACACGAGCTAATGGCCTAAAAGTCATGGGAAGCATTAAAAGTTTAAGCTTCCCTTAAAGAGATAATATTATTGAGAAAGAAAAATCTGTTGTCGATCGTTATAGATTGGTTCTGATTATGAGGAGTTTTTAGTGGGTAAGAATCCCACACTACTTGGTATCGAATACTACTAAGTGTCTTTTGAAGATTTACTCCTGACAAAAAAAAAAAAAAAAAAAAAAAAAAAAAAATTCGTAGAATTTTTACTTTCGAAACGACCAAGAGTTGCCTAATCCGATTTCGATAAGTTCCATGCTACCACAACATAAAGCAGGACTGGGGTGATCAAGGTTTTATACAAGGTTACCTAGGTTTTTCTGGCAAGGGTTTTGTTTCTCTATTGCCTTCTTAACCCAAATAAGCAACGGTTGGCAAGAGTTATTCCCCGATTGATCTCCGCACTGATGTTGTTTTCCGTGTCTACAGTGGATCCTGGGTAGACGAAGTCCTGTACTACCTCGAAGTTATGTCTGTCTATTGTGACGTTTTGTCCAATTCGTCGATGTTCTGTGTCCTTATTTGATGACAGCATATACTTCGTTTTGCCCTCATTAACCATCAAACCCATTTTTGCCGCTTCTGTTTCAATACTCGCAAAAGCACCTATGACATCACGCTTTTTTCTTCCCATTACGTCAATATCGTTTGCATAGGCGAGTAATTGTACAGACTTTTGAAAGATTGTTCCTCTGGTGTTGACGTTTGAGTTTCTTACAATCTGTTCAAGTATGATGTTGAAGAAATCGCATGACAGTTTGTCGGCATGCCAAAAGCCTTTTTCGAAATCAAAGGTCGCGGTGAGTTCTTTACCGACCTTGACGGAACAGCGTGAACTCTCCAAAGTCATCCTGCATAGTCGTACTAGTTCTGCCGGGATGCCGAAACTAGACATGGCTCTGTACAGCTCGTCTCTGTAAATACTGTCGTACGCGGCCTTGAAATCGATAAAAAGATGGTGTACATCGATAGGTATTACATTCTCAGGTTTTTCTAAGATCTGCCGTTATGTGAAAATTTAGTCTGTTGTGGACTTCTCTGGTTTTAAACCATATTGATAAAGGAAGTATCAAGTTGTTGACGTGGTGTTTCAGACGTTCACATATTACAGCAGACAAGATCTTATAAGCGACGTTAAGGAGGCATATCCCTCTATAATTGGAGCAATTGTGAGGGTCTCCCTTCGTTAGGATCGGGCATACTGAGGTTCCATTCATTGGGCATGCTTTCTTCCGACCATATCATGCAGATCAGCTGGTACATGTTCCTTTCCAACTGATCTCCAGCTGCCTTGCAAAGTTTGGCATCAAGGCCATCTGCACCTGTAGTCTTATTTGTTTTAAGTTTGCATATGGCAAGCTTCACTTCTTCTAGGTCAGCAGGACGGCATTCTTGACCATCGTCCAAACTGAATGGGGCAATCTGCCTGACAGCGGAATTTGTGTCTTCATCGCCGTTAAGCAGGCTGCAGAAGTAATCTTTTCATATCCTAAGTAGCGACTGCTTCTCTATTACTATGTTTCCTTAATGCTGGTGGCATAGTCGCACCACCCGAATGTGGAAAGCTTTGCCAGACTCTGTTTTTCCCCGGTATTGATATTCATAAAAATTTAAAAGCGATGTGCGTAGGTGTTTCCTATTCAATCCTCTCCCATTTCACTAAATAATCGCACAGTGTCTTATAACATTATGAGGTTTTATAAAGAATGATTATAATATTATAAAAAAAAACTAACCGGCTGTCAGCTGATAACCTTATCCCTTAAGCAGTTAACCGGGAGAGCTGTCATAACTTTGAGACCACGATTCTCGAAATGTTACGGACGTCAGCAGAACTCCGTATGGAATTCCGCATAAGCATACACGATCACCCTGCAAAATTATGAGTTCGAATTGTCTTAGGCAATCATGTTCGAAAATACTTGACCGGACATCGGTCCATTTTGTCGCCTATCTCGTCGAGAGATCATTCTTAACCTTTCTCTTCTTTCGCTGACCACAAGCTAGTAGGACGTAAGTTCAATCAAGCTCTTCGTAGTATTTTCAAGAAGTAAAAAAAATAAAAAAAAATAAAAAAAAATAAAACCCCTTTTTGTAGTGAATAAGTAAAATCAACATATCCAAGAACCATATTTGCCAAGAAAGGAATTGAAAGAGTCCGAGCTAAATTACCAAGTTTCCTCAGTTTAGTATAAAACACAGGTAAATGGTTTTCCTGCATTTTAATTTTCCTGAATCCAGCCGTTTTCAAAAAGCTTTACTTCCCGTAGTTATTACCAAATAAACAGAAGAAGAGTACTTGAGCTGACAGAAAACGGGGTTTTTTCTCACGCCCTCATCGAGGAGAATACCAGTTACATATATCCCCTCGCTGGCCATACCTAGGGAGCACCAAAGAGAGACTTACCACGACCGCTAATCCGTCAACTATTTTTTTTTGCACTTGCAAGACGAGGCGAAGAACGTCTCAGTTTTCGTTGAACTCGAGACAACGACGCGTCGATCTATAAGTCGTCCTCGAGCAAGGTGCAGTGCGAGTCGTGGTCAAGGGAGTCGTGTGCGGTGCGGGGGTGGATGCTAGGCAGAAAGGGGAGCCTCAGCTAGCCCCATAGTGAAATTCTGGTGTACCCAGCAGTACTACCGAGTCTGCTACATAATTTATCAAAAGATCATAATTTCTACCTATTCAAAATATACCTCTACTGTGTTTTTTTTCATAGATATAATTTACACGCTAAAACATTTGATAGCTTAATCTAATCTTAAATTGCCTAATTTAATTGATCGAATATTAGGTGTTCAATCTTGTCCATGTAGAAAAAAAAGGAAAAGAAAAAAAAGAGAAGAAAGAAATATTATATGTTAATTGTGCATGCGGGTATATATACATAATATAGCGCGTGTTTAATACGTCATGTGAACTTGACAAGCTGCGGCATATTCTTCAACTCTACATTTGCTACGTCATCAAAACAACCAACGGCAGAAATTGTGCACAATATCTGGACTCCGTAAGCGGTGAGTTTTTTTTTCTTTAAACTTTCATTTGATTGCCTCTATGTGAATGAGACAGAAGCTATCTCTTGCCCAGTTCACCTGTCACAAGAAATCGTGTGCATGTTTACATACCTAAGCAACGTCATAACTTTTGTTTACAAAATTAAATAATTAATTACACACATATTGAAAACAAAATTAACACTTCTTATATTGCAACAAGATTGAATTACTAAATTTTCCTAAGTAGAACTTGAATTTAACGTGCATTTACTATTTGCCATTCTCTAAAATCAAAATTAAGTATAGTTACCTTTTTTGCATAAAACATGCATTCATATTATAAATAAAATCGTGAATTAACTACTTGAAATGAACTAGACTTAATTCTTGTGGGGTTATGTGTGGGTTGGTCAGTGGACTTTTGAATCCCGATGGATTGATGTGAGTCATTCTGTCGGGCAATTGCAGGGATAGCGATCTTGTCATAAATAAGTATGGGTACAAGCTATCATGGAATACATACATTGTCAGAGGGAGGGATATCTCAGACAAGGTACCCGGGCCAATTAACACCAGTCGTCGCCCAGAGAACAGAACAGAGCCGAGTGAAAGGTCCGTCTGTCGTCCTTTTTTTTTAGTTGAAATCTTGGCATGAAATATTAATCTTTTGCGTGCGTTGGAAAACTCCCGAACAAAGGACCTCGCCCTCCGACGTTCCTAGCTGTGCCTTATGCAAGCATGCCAAGTGTGGTTCCGTCGAGTTTAGTCCAGTTAATATAATCATAATGAACAGTCGCAACAAAAGAAATGGCGCCCAACCTCAGAGCTTATGTTTTTAAGCCCTATCACAGTAAGATAAAGGGTCTATTACCTTACAGTAAGTCCCGGTGTTTGCCCAGCAGGTGACCCGCGTTGCTACTTAAGATAATAACTTTCAGTTTTGCTGTTTCAGTTCATATTAGTCCGAATATTTTTTCTTTCATCATATGAAAGATTCGTTGCATATGAACTTATTTAATACTCTCCTCATAGTGTTGTCTAATTCGCAGCTTCATTGCTGGAACTACTTTGCCACTATAATTTCACTTGGTTTCAGTTTTGTTCTTCAATCTAACTCGTCCGTCCGTTTATAATAAAAAGAACGAAAATCTCACGAAAGACCAACCACATACAATATACCCCATAACCACCCCAATCCAATTATACAATATAAAATTCAGAAAAAAAAAACAAATTTAATTTCTTCAAAATACTTAAACATTAAAACACTCTAAATATTTAAATAACTTAACATGAATGTTATTAGAGGACCCAATACTCGCTCGAGAGGTAAATTCAACAATTCAAGGGGTCAATACTCTTCCACTACAAATAGAAACTCTTCAAACACATACAAAGACAATCCCCAATCAAACTTAAATCAAAGAGAACCTCTGGTGCAACATACTCCTCCACCAAGAAAAGAACACAATTCAATAGGAGATCTAGGACAAAACGTTCAAAACCAAATCGAAGAACCAGAACAAAATCTATTCCATCAAAACGTTAACCCGGAGCAAATAGTTAATCCTCAGAGTGTTCAAAATCCCAATCAGGTTCGCCTTGGTTCAGATCAGGTTCAAATAAACATTGCCAATAACGAGATGTCAGATCCAGCTTATCTGACACCAGCCCGTAGCAGCAATCAAGCTGCTACACAAAATGCGATTGAGAATGCCAGTCAGAAAGGCACTACTTCGAGATCTGACAATCATGATCTCCAAACTTTGGCATTAGCTTTTGAACGCATCATGGAGGCCAATAACAAGATTGTCATTAGCGAAATGAAGTCAATTAGGGATTCCTTAAGTCATAAATTAGAGCAAATAAATATTCCACCGATTCAACAAGCTCAAACTCAAAATTTTGATGTACCTAATTCTCACCCCAGAGTAGACTTTGAACAATTCCTTCAAAACATGTCATTTTCCACTCAAAATCGAGTACCCGTAAGCCACCAGACTTCTGCTTCACAGCCTTCAATCATCAACACAAATTGCAAGGTTGAAAAGTGGAAGATTTCCTTCGATGGAACCGAAAATGTGTATGACTTTTGGTTTAAAGTCGAAACCCTAAAAGAAAGGTCCCAATCTAGCTGGGATCATGTTCTAGCGAACTTCCATGTTCTTTTGAAAGGTAAAGCTGAGTCCTGGTAT
This sequence comes from Melanostoma scalare, assembly GCA_949752695.1. Classification (NCBI taxonomy): domain Eukaryota; kingdom Metazoa; phylum Arthropoda; class Insecta; order Diptera; family Syrphidae; genus Melanostoma; species Melanostoma scalare. Next base: position 133,390,962 of record OX456986.1, on the reverse strand, counting down.
TGGTTCTTCCTGAAAAAGAATCCAACCGTTTCTCATGACAGTCTTAAATACGCAATTATCAAAGAGTTCAGTAAAACCGAGGATGAGTATGAAAAGATGTTACGAATGGTCTCTCGACGTCAAGGTTTTAAAGAGGCATTTGATGACTTTTATACAGAAATTTTACGACTTAATGCAAGGTTAAAAGAACCTTTGTCGGATACCAAGTTGATCGATTTGATCAAAAAGAATTCGAAAGATAATTTAGGCACCTTGCTCTTTCCATATCAACTTACGGGTCTAGAACAAATGAGGGATGTAGCAAGGCAAGGTGAAGCCTTCTTGCTACACCAATCGTCTCAAAACTCGTTGAATTACAAGCGAAATGTCAGCGAGATAGAACAAGAGATTGACTCATTCGAAGACAAGAAATGTGAGAGCCAAGATTTAGAGGCCTTCTCTAAATTCAACAAACCCAATTTCAAGCCTCTTGATACATCCAACTTCACATGTTGGAACTGTCAAAAGTTAGGCCACTCATTTTACGACTGTCCAAGCGAAAAACGAAATCTCTTTTGTTATCGCTGCGGCGAGAAAAACGTCACAACCGTAACTTGTTCAAAACATGGTTTAAACGGGAAAGGGAGCGAGTTGCCAGCCGGGGGCACTCGTTCCATAAACACGACCCCGAGCCAATAAAAGAAACAGGTGTATCTTTAGAAAGTCAAAGACAATCTGAGGATACAAGCCCAAAAACATCGGATATTTCTAACCCTAATATAAAAACAATTATTAAAAGACCAGATTCTCCAGACAAGGATGTACACGCTCAAGACGTGCCTCGCTTTTCCTTCCATGAAAGAATGAAACATTACCAGCAAGTTAAAAAACGAATATTCACTAAGCCCATTTCAGAAAAAATCACCAAGTGTAGGAATCGTTTTCTCGCGAGAAAAACCCACAGAAAAGCAATAGAATCTACCACTCTTGACGAATTGAATGACATGCGGCCATATCTTAATATTCAAATCGGCAATGAAAAGGTGTGGGCATTGTTAGATTCAGGTGCGGAGGTAAGCGTGTTAGGAAAAGATTGTTTGGATCTTTTGAAACGCAATTCCATTCCAATTAAGCCGTTCAAGTCAAACGTCTGCACAGCTGACGGCACAAAGCGAGAAATCTTAGGCTTGTGCAAGATCCCAATCAATCTAAATAATAGAACTAATGTTATAGATTTTCATGTCGTACCGACCTTGAAACAACAGGCTTATCTTGGTATAAACTTTTGGCAAAGTTTCCACATTAAGCCAAAATTTGAATCTGAAATTTCCTGTTTAGAAGGACAAAGATCTGATCCAAAAACACACGATTTAACCGCGGAACAAAGAGAAAACTTGAACAAAGTCATAGACTTGTTTCCGTCTTACTCAAAGTTAGGTCTTGGCAGAACACATTTGGAAGAGCACGTGATTCACACGGGTGATGCAGCCCCAATAAAGTCTAGACACTACCCGCTCTCACCACCTCGGGAAGCCGATGTCTATGCAGAAATCGACAGAATGTTGCAATTAGGAATCATTCAGGAGAGCAACAGCCCTTGGAGTTCCCCAATAGTTTTGGTAAAAAAACCGGGTAAGAACAGATTATGCATAGATTTCCGGAAGCTAAACAGTGTTGCCAAGGATGATGCATATCCTCTCCCACACATCTCAGGTCTACTGAGTAGGTTGAAGGATACGCATTACATAACCGGCATTGATCTTAAGGATGCGTTCCACCAGATTCCGCTCTCTGAATCTTCTCGCGAAAAGACAGCTTTCGCGGTACCAGGCAGGCCTCTCATGGAATTTGTGGTCATGCCATTTGGCCTTAAAGATGCTTCACAAAGGATGACACGTCTTATGGACAAAGTCATACCATCTAAGTATAGGGAGAAAGTGTTTGTATACATAGACGACTTACTAATATGTACGGAAACTTTTGAGGAACACTTAAAACTTTTGTCAGAGGTAGCAGGATTTCTAAGAAATGCAAAGTTAACGATTAATGTAGAAAAGAGCAAGTTCTGCCAGAGAGAAATCAAGTTCTTGGGATATATTGTAGGCCAGGGATGTCTCAAAACCGATCCCGCAAAAGTGGAAGCCATTACCCAGTTCCCACTTCCACAAAGCGCCAGGCAGATACGACGCTTTCTCGGCATGGCGGGCTGGTACCGTCAATTCATCCCAAACTTCTCGAATCTCTCTGCCCCTCTATCCGATTGCCTGCGTAAATCAAAAGTGTTTTGTCTAACCCAAGAAGCCATTGATGCACTCCAGAAATTGAAAGACGCCTTGACAACCGATCCAGTTCTGGCGCAGCCTGATTTTTCAAGGCCCTTCGTTGTTCAATGTGATGCATCAAGCGCAGGAGTTGGTGGCGTTCTATACCAACTGGATGATCATGGACACGAACACCCAATCGCGTACGTGTCACAAAAATTGAACAAGGCCCAGAGAAATTACACTGTGTCAGAACAGGAGTGCCTTGCAGTAATCATCTCCGTGGAAAAGTTTAGGCCATACATTGATGGGTTGCCCTTCAAAATTGTCACCGACCACTCAAGCCTTAAGTGGCTCATGTCGCAAAAGAACTTGAGCGGGCGGCTGGGTCGATGGAGTCTGCGACTTCAGGCGTTTACCTTCACGATAGAACATCGTAAAGGCTCGCTCAATGTTGTGCCTGACACGCTGTCTAGAGCGGAAATAGCCGAGATAGATATTGTTGAGCAAGTGAAAGAAATTGATCTCAATTCACCTTACTTTCAGTCCGAAGAATACGAAAAGCTCAAACAAAACGTAGCCGATGATCAAGATAACCTCCCGGATGTTATTGTTTCTGATGGTTATATTTATAGACGCGTTAGGTTTCGTGTAGGCTCTCCAAACGAAGAAGAAAGTTTGTGGCGTCTTTGGTTGCCCAAAGAACTCACAGAACAAGCTATTGCAAATGTTCACAACACAAAAACAGGATGTCACGGGGGTGTCGAAAAGACGCTGTTTTGCGTGAAACAAAAATATTTCTGGCCAGGTATGGTCAAGCAAATCAAGGATTTTGTTAAGTCTTGTGACACCTGCAAAGAATCAAAGGCTCCATGTACATCGCTTAGACCCAAAATGGGTTCACAAATCGTGACTGAACGTCCAATGCAAAGGCTTTACATTGATTTGCTAGGGCCATATCCGCGTACAAAAGATGGCAACACATCTATATTCATAGCCATAGACCATTTTACGAAATTTGTCTTTCTGAAGACACTTAAGAAAGCTAGCGCTAAGGCTATATGCAACTATCTCGAAAATGATGTGTTCCAGATGTTTGGATTCCCAGAACACGTCCATAGTGATAATGGTAAACAGTTTGTGTCTAAAGAATTTGCTAAGCTCATGGTATCCTACAACATCAAACACACAAAGACAGGCTTATATTCGCCTCAGGCGAATAGTTCTGAGAGGGTCAACAGGGAAATCTTGTCCAAAATCAGAGTTTTCGTACAGGATAAGCACAATGAATGGGACAAATATATTTCGCTGATAGGTTCTATTTTAAGGAGTGATTTTCATTCGTCCATCAAGTGTTCGCCTTATTATGCGTTATTTGGCCAGCATATGTTGTCAAATGGGTCGGAGTACGCACTTCTTAGAAAGCTCAGCTGTCTGAACGAGCCTGACATACAGACGACTTCAACGACGGATAAGATGCTTTTAATGCGAGAGAGGATTAAAGAGAATTTGCATGCCGCTCATTTGAAAGCTCAGCGTACTTATAATTTGCGGGCAAAAGACATTGCTTTTGTCCCAGGTCAGGAAGTTTTTCGCCGCAATTTCGAACAAAGTTCCTTTGCAAAATCAAAAAACGCTAAGTTTTCACCAAAGTTTATAAAATGTCGAATTAGGAGGCGAGTTGGTAATTGTCTGTATGAGTTGGAGAACCCTAAAGGCAAACTAATCGGAAGATATCATGCCAAGGACATAAGGCAATAGATTTACAGACTTTGATGTTACTGACTTATCGCTTTTCCTTTTTGTTTCTTGCCAATAATGTTGGAAACAAAAAAGGTTTGTTACGGACGTCAGCAGAACTCCGTATGGAATTCCGCATAAGCATACACGATCACCCTGCAAAATTATGAGTTCGAATTGTCTTAGGCAATCATGTTCGAAAATACTTGACCGGACATCGGTCCATTTTGTCGCCTATCTCGTCGAGAGATCATTCTTAACCTTTCTCTTCTTTCGCTGACCACAAGCTAGTAGGACGTAAGTTCAATCAAGCTCTTCGTAGTATTTTCAAGAAGTAAAAAAAATAAAAAAAAATAAAAAAAAATAAAACCCCTTTTTGTAGTGAATAAGTAAAATCAACATATCCAAGAACCATATTTGCCAAGAAAGGAATTGAAAGAGTCCGAGCTAAATTACCAAGTTTCCTCAGTTTAGTATAAAACACAGGTAAATGGTTTTCCTGCATTTTAATTTTCCTGAATCCAGCCGTTTTCAAAAAGCTTTACTTCCCGTAGTTATTACCAAATAAACAGAAGAAGAGTACTTGAGCTGACAGAAAACGGGGTTTTTTCTCACGCCCTCATCGAGGAGAATACCAGTTACATATATCCCCTCGCTGGCCATACCTAGGGAGCACCAAAGAGAGACTTACCACGACCGCTAATCCGTCAACTATTTTTTTTTGCACTTGCAAGACGAGGCGAAGAACGTCTCAGTTTTCGTTGAACTCGAGACAACGACGCGTCGATCTATAAGTCGTCCTCGAGCAAGGTGCAGTGCGAGTCGTGGTCAAGGGAGTCGTGTGCGGTGCGGGGGTGGATGCTAGGCAGAAAGGGGAGCCTCAGCTAGCCCCATAGTGAAATTCTGGTGTACCCAGCAGTACTACCGAGTCTGCTACATAATTTATCAAAAGATCATAATTTCTACCTATTCAAAATATACCTCTACTGTGTTTTTTTTCATAGATATAATTTACACGCTAAAACATTTGATAGCTTAATCTAATCTTAAATTGCCTAATTTAATTGATCGAATATTAGGTGTTCAATCTTGTCCATGTAGAAAAAAAAGGAAAAGAAAAAAAAGAGAAGAAAGAAATATTATATGTTAATTGTGCATGCGGGTATATATACATAATATAGCGCGTGTTTAATACGTCATGTGAACTTGACAAGCTGCGGCATATTCTTCAACTCTACATTTGCTACGTCATCAAAACAACCAACGGCAGAAATTGTGCACAATATCTGGACTCCGTAAGCGGTGAGTTTTTTTTCCTTTAAACTTTCATTTGATTGCCTCTATGTGAATGAGACAGAAGCTATCTCTTGCCCAGTTCACCTGTCACAAGAAATCGTGTGCATGTTTACATACCTAAGCAACGTCATAACTTTTGTTTACAAAATTAAATAATTAATTACACACATATTGAAAACAAAATTAACACTTCTTATATTGCAACAAGATTGAATTACTAAATTTTCCTAAGTAGAACTTGAATTTAACGTGCATTTACTATTTGCCATTCTCTAAAATCAAAATTAAGTATAGTTACCTTTTTTGCATAAAACATGCATTCATATTATAAATAAAATCGTGAATTAACTACTTGAAATGAACTAGACTTAATTCTTGTGGGGTTATGTGTGGGTTGGTCAGTGGACTTTTGAATCCCGATGGATTGATGTGAGTCATTCTGTCGGGCAATTGCAGGGATAGCGATCTTGTCATAAATAAGTATGGGTACAAGCTATCATGGAAGACATACATTGTCAGAGGGAGGGATATCTCAGACAAGGTACCCGGGCCAATTAACACCAGTCGTCGCCCAGAGAACAGAACAGAGCCGAGTGAAAGGTCCGTCTGTCGTCCTTTTTTTTTAGTTGAAATCTTGGCATGAAATATTAATCTTTTGCGTGCGTTGGAAAACTCCCGAACAAAGGACCTCGCCCTCCGACGTTCCTAGCTGTGCCTTATGCAAGCATGCCAAGTGTGGTTCCGTCGAGTTTAGTCCAGTTAATATAATCATAATGAACAGTCGCAACAGAAACTTTGAAAAGGAAGAACCTTATCCATATGTCAAGAGCCAAATTCGCACCCAAATAAACGCTGCTTTTCTTATCTGTAATAATCGCCATAATAAATGTCGCAGTTCTTCATCTTTTTTACTGCCCATTCATGATTGCAATCACATTCTGGGTTGTTGTTATTGGCTTTTTTACAGCAGTTTATAGCCTCCGGTCATTCTCCGGTAGTTTTTTTTAGGTAATTAACAGCAAGCACAAAGCCTAACCTGGAGAACTATGTATTTTCGGAACCACTTTGACATAAGGGCTGGGTAAACCGATGGCATAACCCTACCGCATTCATTTGAGAACTGCCGTTGGTTCGCCAGGAGCTGATCTGCTACCATCTCTTTTCAATACCCTGTTCTAGACCCTTAAAGGCCTTTAACTGCTAAATTTTGCCTGGAGATTAGTTTAAAGTCTTTAGTGAGTCGAATTCATCCGCTGTGATATTCCGCATAAGCTCTGGCAGACCTTTGTGATTCGGGCAGTCATTCATTACTCACAGAGCATTATAGTGGTAGTACTGGCAAATACTAGTCTAGCAAGTCACCTCCTGTTGGACGAAACCAGTAAACTGTGGTTATCTCGATGAAGTATAATAAGCATAAGCACAATCAACATTTAACATCTGGGCGCCGCCGGCCGCCGCCAAGTTACCACCACTTTGATCCTTTCCGCATAGTTCACTCCTAACCACCAATATTATTCATACTGCTGTTTGTTTTTGGGAATACATTAAAAGAATCTACTATGTGATTCCGATTGAAAAACAAATAGCCATTTTGAAATGGTTTATTTTTTAATAGCTTTTGCTTTGAGCATTTGTTGCAAACAGCCCACACTGAACCATATACGCGCTCTTACGTCTCTAACTCATCCACTTTTTAGGGAAAAAAAATTCAATTGCACGATATGAATCTTTCATGAATTCACCCAAAAAATTATTTGAATTGCAGTAGAATATTTGATTTTGTTACCTGCAATTACCTTTTTGATGTTTTATAATAAATTCACACACATTAAATAAAACTGATCCTTTCACGGCTGCAGCGATGACTCTTAGTGCCACATAAACATTTTATTACATGGTCACTCGCTTAATATGTACGTGTGCATATATTTCTGTTGAATGACTTTATAAATATTTAGAATCAAGTTTATCGGTTTCACAAATTACAATCGTTGCAATGCTTCAACTATTATGCTCCTAACATGACCTGCGAACACTTCATTACATATTATGCTTTTATGCAAAATAATGGGTTTGGGTTTAAAACACACACAATGACCTTTTGAACAGTGAGATGTCATCACTCTGCATTCTTTTTTTAAGTTTTTTATGGCATTCACTCCATATAATTTTTAATTTTCCGTGGACAGAGTAACTTAAATTGCTATTTATAAAAATATTTTCAGCATTTTGAAAAATTTTTTTCTTACCACAAGAAATAACTTTTCACAATTCGAACATTTCAATTCTCATTTGCACTGTGGCAAAAGGTGTGATTTCGAAAACTTCAGTGCAAACTCTGTTTCAAGTCTGCAAAGTGCTAATATTGAAATTGAGGGGTGTTGAGATGTGTGGTTTTAAGTCTGGCTATGATTTTTTCAAAGGTTGTCTTTTGCTCAGTTTGGTTTAACCATATCATAATAAATACAATCGTGTGAATTTATTAGCAACCTAATGTTTTGGTTCGCCCGACGTATCGCGCACTGCGCCGAATATTCAGTCAACATAATCGCTCATTTTTACGTCATAATTTGCGAATATTGACGCATATCGTGTAAACACCCTTTTGGGTTAGTCCGCACATGCACGCAAATGGTTTGCGGACGATGTGCGACGGCAAAACCGCACATGAATGTGCGGCTTTTTCGCAAATCTTCTCCTTCGCACATTTCTTGTGACAGTTTGCGTGCATGTGCGTGCGTCACAAATATATGCGTTGAAACGAAAATAGGACAACGCAAATGTGCATATTTTTACGCAAATCAGAAGTGATTGTGAAGTGTAGTTGTGATCGATATTCAATTGCAGAAAGAAAAAAATAATAATTGAGCGAACAAAAAAAGATTTCGAGGGCTCACAACAAAACAAATCACACGGCACAAGGAAATCTAAATCCGGTATTCGAATAGTGCAGCACAATTGGACGCCCAATGAAATTAAAGCCTTAATTACTGCGGTGGAGAAGCGCCCTAGGCTTTGGGATGCGTTCGACTGAGTACAAGCTCGGAAAGCTTACTTTTTGGCGTGAGATGGTTGTCGAAATCGGCTTAAACGTTACTGTTACCTAAGGAAGAGAAGTGCTAGTGGGGCTGTTTGCGTATAATATTTAAGGCAAATTTGGAAAAACTTCGCACCAAAAAGTCAGTCCAGGGCACAAAACCATCCTCCGTGCATTGGCAGTTTTTAATCAAATGATGTTTTTGGAGGCCAACGATGTAAAAAGATCCAATTCATCTCTTTCATGGAAGTTTTTCTAAAATGCTGGTTTTTCTTTTAAGATAAACAATTTACTTTTATTTTACAAGACTTTGCTGCCATCGTTGATGACGCAGTAACAGATGATTTAGCACTGCCAGAACCTGCAGTCGGCCAGCCCCAGCAACACAAATGTAGATTTGTGACAAAAACCTTAACACCGCCTTCGACATCAACGTCGCCATCATGTTCAACAATCGCTCGTTTGGCCATTTCAAGTTCGGCAGTCTTCGCTTTGCAATCAAGCGACAAGAATTCATCATTCAGCGACTATTTATTGTGCCATTCAAGACATCTTCCTGAAGACCAAGCTGGCTGTTTCTATGTTTTTGTTTCTGTATAAAATACCTGCTTATGTACATACTTAAATATTAGTAGATCTTTTTCTGTTAACTGAGTATTTATTTGTCAATTTTTGTTTTTTTTTTTTTTAATTCTAATGAATTTAAATTGAATTTAATTATAAATCATAAATATTTTGTTATGTTTAAATGTGAGCATATTGTCAATTCAATATGGCCTTCTTCGGTGAAGTAGTGCGTGAACTCTTTTCGAATGTCTTTACTTTCAGTTCCATGGTCTCGCGATCGTAGTTCCTCAAGTGGATACATTGTTGAGCTTTGAACATCAGCACGCCACTCACCATCACTCACTATATTTCCTTCAGCATCGTATTGGTCAAACGATATATTCGGTGCGTATTTCGATTTATTTGTGAAAATTAAGTAGTTGTGAAGCATGATGCAAAAGCCAGTCCTTTGTCCACACACTACACATCCGTAACTGTTCCACACCCGATTCTTCGCGAACTTCACTTTTCTCATCTTTTCCAACTATATACAATGCCAAAATAGCAATAGCGGCCTTCTTTCTTTTTAACATGTAGTAAATAATAAAAAAAAAATGAGCTGAACACAACACACCGAAAAATTTGCGTATTCATTCGCGTACATATAATGTGCAAGCAAATCAACGCAAACGGATGTGCGGCTTTTGGGACAGATTCCGCACATCGTCTGAACACCCTTAAGTTAGTTAGTTAATTCACATGAGAACGATCAACGAACGACGACTGAACGAAAATTCGTTAATTTTGACATTTCATTCACATGAGTGTTTTACATTCGTCACGAATAACGAACACAATTTATGTACATGCAAAACAAAAATGGGGAATGATTTTGAGGTTAAGCACGCGCGAAAAATTTATTGTTGGAGTGTGGATTGTATGTGGAACGAGAATAAAGTCTGTCAATTCGTACCTACTAGATGTTTATTCGTAACGAATAAACTTTTTTTCTCAATTTTTTTAATTTTAGGGACAAAAATAAAAGTTTATGCACCTAAAAATAAGTATCATCCATCGTTTCCAAAAAAATTCGTGAAGAATTTATGCTAGTAAGGTAATTAAAATCTAATTTCTTGATTTATTCGTCGTTCGTTGGTCGTGCTCGTGTGAATAGTCCTTTATATGCGAGTTAGCGGACACTGATTTACGTATAGCATTTGCGTTGAATTTACAACTTTTTATGTGACGTCAGAACCTCACATATGTGTGGCACGTCTGCACGTAGACACAGTCACAAAAGTGATTATACACCTAACCTAATTATGTTATCAGACACAAAAACACCGTTAGATACAAATTAATTTTTTTCTTGTCATATACACGATACAACACTGCTGTAAACCAAAGTAACGGACTATTTTTTTTTCTTTGTTGTTATTTCATTAATTCTAGCCAAGTGCAATATGGATAAACGTTACAATTTGGTCTTGTTTCACTTTAAGAAAGCGAAATAAGGCCAAACCTCTTCATTTGGCCTTATTTCACTTGGCCTTATTTCACGGCACCCATTTTTAAATACTTCAGCCAAGATTTTTGCCACAATGATATACAATAGGTTATATGAATGGATTGAAGAAAAAAACATTCTTAAGGAATTTCAAGCTGGATTTCGAAAAGGATATTCTACAACTAACCAGATTTTCTGTCTTACCAATATTGCTGAATCATACATGAGGACGAAGAAAAAGCTATACGCATTTTTTGTATATTTTCGTGCAGCTTTTGATACAGTAGCACGTGAAGCACACTTTTACAAGCTCTACAAATTTGGTGTATCAAGCAAAACTATACAAATCCTGCGAGCTCTGTAGGAGAACAATGTTGCGTATGTTTGGAATGGAGATCTACAGTCGTATTTATAATCCCATTCCAAAGTATGTCTAACTTTGGACAGCTCTTAGAACAGTGTCCAACTCCAAATCGTATTTATAAACACTTTCATAGCTGTCTATGGAACGTCTAACTTTAGACACCGAAATTGGTTGTCTAAACTATGGCTAAAGTGGCATTTGCTACAGCAAAAATCAATTTTGTTGAACATGTTATAAAACATTGTTGAGAGCTCTAAGATCGAAAAAAAATAAGTAGTTTAAGGTGCAAAAATACTACTTTCAACAATTTAATTAATAAATTGCACAAATTTCATCGTTTTATGAGACTAGGAAAAGCTGTAACTCAAAGTCAAATCAGCTGCTTTTTTGGTTTGGTTCAAGTGCTACGCCACACTGTTTCAGAGCCATTTAGTTGTTGCACTCGTATATCAAAACACAAAAAATGGTACTGCACGGATACATCATGAACGCCACCAGTTAGTTTTTCATTCGAAGTTGACAGTTTGAGGGGTTGTTTAGACAACTGTTGGAATGCATTTATAAATACGAAATTGGCTAAGGGTTGTCCAACTCTTTAGACACCGTCTAGTAGAACAGTTGTCTAAGGATGTTCTAAGCAAATTTTATAAATACGACTGCTAATGTCTGAGGAATTCAAAACGTCAATGGGTGTTAAGCAAGGCTGTATCCTAGGTGCACTGCTTTTCATTGTATACATTAATGATATAACCGAGGATGTTAAGGGTGGAATTAAGTTCTATCATGTAACAATTCCTGCACTGATGTATGCAGATGATGATACTATCCAAGGTATGAAGTTATTGATAAACTGTAAACGTTGGAACTTTACTGTTAACCTGAAAAAATCCAAAATGATGATATTTAGAAATGCAGGAGGTCGCCATTCACGGTTGGAAAAATGGAAACTGGACGGTGAAGAAATTAAAATTGTACCCAGATACAAATATCTTTGCATTCTAATATCATCGTCCTTAAGTTTAAAGCCGCACTTTGTCGGAAAACTATCTGATGGTAAGAGAGCTATCTCCGAATTTGGTGCTATTATTAATTTTTCAGTAAGGAAATTTAAATACATTAAACATTATACACTCGCCTTTTTAGTTTTCCTTACGAAATCTTCCAAATGTTCCATGCTTTCACGTTGCCTTTGAAACTATAGCCGTATTTTATTATTGATCTGATCCGGATCAGATCATGGGTTTATTAGCGTAACAACAACAAAGCGAAATCCTGCTTTTTAGTTGGATCTATTTTTGTGATCTAAATATTAGTTCTTCTATTTCACACAAGAGGAGACTTTCCATTGAAAACGTTGGTATCATTTCCAATATTTCCAACAGCAACAGTATTGCCACATGAACATTTTTATCTTTGTGAAATGAAATATGTATATTTTAGATAGATAGCGAGAAACTTCACATTTATTCATTTTTGTACAATACATGACATAATGAAAAAGTTTTACAAAACAAAACATATATTCCTGAAATTAATAAGAATTAGTGCAAAAAAATGTATATTTGACAAAGTGCATGAGTATCATTTTTCCCTAAAAAAAAGAACAAAAAATTAACCATTGAAAAAAAAGTTCGTAGGGCAACTCTGCAACTCTTTTGAAATGTCAGTTGAAAGAGCGAGTTTCTCACAGCTTCCACCTGGAAATAATAAAAAATATGATGATCTAAAGCTGTTTTATTATCAAGATCCGATCCGGATTGGATCATATGATAATAGCCGCGTTTTATTATCACAATGATCCAATCCGGATCAGATCTTGATAATAAAACAGCTTTAGATCATCATACTTCCAGTTGGAAGCTGTGAGAGACTCGCTCTCTCAACTGACATTTCAAAAGAGTTGCAGAGTTGCCCTACGAACTTTTTTTCAATGGTTAATTTTTTGTTCTTTTTTTTAGGGAAAAATTATACTCATGCACTTTGTCAAATATATATTTTCTTGCACTAATTCTTATTAATTTCACGAATATATGTTTTGTTTTGTAAGACTTTTTCATTATGTCATGTATTGTACAAAAATGAATAAATGTGAAGTTTCTCGCTATCTATCTAAAATATATTTCATTTCACACAGGTAAAAATGTTCATGTGGCAATACTGTTGTTATTGGAAATATTGGAAATGATACCAACGTTTCAATGGAAAGTCTCCTCTTGTGTGAAATAGAAGAACTAATTTTTAGATCACAAAAATAGATCCAACTAAAAAGCAGGATTTCGCTTTGTTGTTGTAACGCTAATAAACCCATGATCTGATCCGGATCAGATCAATAATAAAACGCGGCTATTATCTAACGGGAAGACCCGTTACCAAAAACAAAAAAAATTATACTTTGCCTACCAGATCTGTAATGAAATAGGAAAGCAATTTATATACATACATTATATACGCATTATGAAATGATGGTGAGGCAAGTGGAGCGTTGAGTAGCTTATCGAAGTGAGTTTTAAGTTGTGGTGATTTAAGGGACGAAGAAATGTTTGATGTACATCTATTTAGGAGGTACTTCACAACTTTCCAAAACTGAGCAGAAGACTTTGAAATATAAATATTGCTGAAGAAAAATAAAATATTTGTATCTTTATGAAAGTTATTTTTCATTTTAAACGTGAAAGTACAAGCAATATTTATTATATGGTGATATAAAATATTTTTGGCCAGCTTTTACACCGAAATACCACACTGTGCATTTATTGGAAATTCATGATTATCAATTGGCTTAAATGAGATCCCCTGGCTTGTTGATTTGGTACACAATGAAAATCAAAATCATTATAGTCTTTGAGTCTGAAACCAAAATACGTTTGCATTTAATGTGTCAACACTCGAACCATCTAAATTCTAAACGTACCGGGCTTAGTTTTAAATTCAATTCAATGATAATAATCAAGTTTATCTTATCATAAATCCGAGGACTCTTTTTGCCAATAAGAATGTAACTCACCATACTTTCTTCGGAGGATTAAAATTGTTTCCAAATCTAATTAAGCAAGTCCAAGGGTACAATAATAAAAATAATATAATAATATCAAAAAAAAAAAAAGAAAACATGAGGAAAGTTCATCGTTTCAATTTTTCCACTTCCCTTCCCTGGTATTCATCCACATCATAGTCGATGTCCATGGCTCATTCGAGTTCAGCGTAAGAATTACGATTGAAAGCTTAAGTCAACCGTAATTAAAAACCTATTAGAACCCTTTTTGAGTGCAATAAATTAATCGGGTTATTCCCAAGTCAAAAGTAATTTACCCCAGAACCCCACCAATAGATTTTCACAGACTTTTCGCCTATCGACCTTTATACAGCTTAACCCTGAAAATAATAGAAGTGTTCACAAAAATAGGATTCCAGTTGGTACGAGTATATGTAGGTATATTTAGGTGTATGTGTTCTATTCCGGTGTCTACAGGCAGGAAATAACTATAAACAATTTACTTTACTCTCAATAACGTTATGTACCAAAAGGCGGAAGGACAAAAAATTAAACCGTTAAACTAACGAAATCATTTCTGCTCCCGAAACAGTTGTTCACCTTTTATGAATACGTTGTGCACAGGGATTTGTTGGACAGCAAGTATTCTCCCCATCCCTATGCATAACAATAGTCCTTGCTCCTGGTGTTGCTCGCTATGGGCAACGTTACATTCACAAGGTTCTGTGTTAATAATTGCAAGCTGAGCGTTCAGGTAAGTCATGTTAATTAAATTTTAAGCAAATTGTACTGGAGTACGATGGTGGCGTGTGCTTTGGACAGCATTTCGCCATCATTTTGATAAATTTGAGACAGACTTTGTGAGCAGTAAAATTTATGGAAGTTATTACTGTGGCTAGAATAAAACTTCGGAGCTGGGGCTCCGGTTGGTTTAATTTTTTTCTCATGGGATGTCTGCAAGTTGTGAACATTAGCATTTTGTTAATAAGGTAGAACATTTGCCTGTGTCATTTAATTTTTGCCATGGAATTTGGAGTTGTGTTTCCTTTGTGCTTAATAAAGGTGTTAAGGTCCGATGACAACGGAGATTTGTGAACGGATTTTCTTAAAGAGGGGCGATAAGAAGAATAAGTTGTAACCAACCGGGCATGTTTTTTTGTTGCTCTATTTAATAGTCGAAACCTCATTAATCCTAAGCTATTAAGTCAGTTTTGAAAGCTAAGTGATTGGATGTTCAGACCTATTAGGTTTGTTTTACTCAGGATTCAGGAATCGAATATAAATGTGAGCCTAAAGATTGATCGTTTATTTAAATCAAAAAAGGTGAAAAGGACCTCTGTGCAGTTTTAAATTGTTGTCTTAAGGCCTCAACCCATAGAACGCGTTACGCGCGTGCGGCACCACTTCCAACTGACAGCTCGAATAAATACACACGTTCTTATGAGAGGTGACCCATAAGCTCCGCCAGCAACGCGCCGAACGCGCCGAGTAGCCCAACTTTCTACTTTGCCGCGGCTCTCACGCGGTGACATTTGCTGTCAAAACCAATTTGAAGTTCTCTCTTGTTGCTAGTGATGAGATAGGACAAACTGATACCTCAGAGATGTGACTCAACTGTGGTTGCTACTGCTGCTGAAATAACAGTTTAAGTAGCATTTTCAATCAGATTTTATTGTAAAACTATTTTAAATGTTGAAAATATGTTAGTTAAGCCATAACGATCAATTTTCTTTTTGAAAATAATGAAACAAAAGCATTTTAAAGTTTGACAACAGCAAAAAAAGTATTGAAAAACGAATCTTTTGCTATATTTTACTGTAGTCACAATTCAAAAAGCTTATGCTTCATTTGTTGGAAAAAAATTATTCTTCAGTCAAGTGCCAGAACAGATACAATGTTTTTTTTATAGGTATATGATATGTGAATATATGAACTCCGACGTGCACGTTTTAGGCTTATAGTCCATTGGGACAAAAACGTGGTTTTGGTAGCAAATCCCAAATACTTACAAATTTTCACATTAATTTTTCCAGAACCTCATATTTTCATTAGCGAGATGTCTTCAATTCGCTTATGATAAAACCCATATCAAGTAAGTAACGGAATAGAAGCTATTTTATGTTCTAAATGTGTTCACCATAAGCAAATGTTATAATAAATTTTTTCCCTTCACTTCGAACACATATCTAATTTTTTAAGTGTTTTATGATATAAATTAATTTGTGTTTGACTCAATCTTTTCATTCTACAATAAATGAGTGTAAGAATACAATAACATTAATAAAAGTGATTTCTAAAAACAAAAAGTGCAAAAATGCAGAGGCGTCAAACAAAAACTGTTAGGAACGGTTCACTACTTTTCGTAAAAGAATTACGTTTGAGAGCAGGCTATTTAGAGAATTCCCAAATTGAAGCGATTTTGTTGTTGTGACGGCAACAGTTTCACATACAAAATTTTATTTTTATAAAGAGTAGGTAAGTAACCACACAAACATTAAGAAATATTGTGACAACAGCGAAACTGCAGCGTCAGCGGCGTAGCTTCACAGTGTTTTTTTTTAAGCCAGAAGCTAGTAAAGTATTCTAGTTCAAAAAAAACTTTCAAAATCTATGGTGGCGCCATTTTCATTTCCAAATTACAAACTTATATAAATTATTTATTCAAAGTAAATACACCCCCGTTTTTCCTGTGATAAATAGAGACAATAAATTCCATAAGTTGTGATTTTTTTCAATCCAGTATCGAGCAAAGTATTCCAATTAAGAAAAAGTAGTGAAAACGCTGGTATCGCCACCTATATTCACAGCTCCACGAAAAACTTTTTCAAATCAGAAAAGGCGAATCGTAAAACCAGTGGAACGCATAACCAGTGGAACACAACCTTACAACATATTTTGGTTATTAAAGTCAAAAACTTTGCTGTTTTGTTTTTAACGTATCATAAAAAGGTATAACCTGAAACTAATTCGAACTGAAACGGGATTCAATCGTAAGTGAAAATGAGATATTAGAAGCATTCAAGAAAATATAATCCTTGTACCAGTGAGAACCTCACTCACCTCTAGTTATAGTGACTCATTGACTCATCCCTAGTTCGTTTGACGTTTGTGTTGCCTATTGAAAAACAATTCTAGCAAATAAACAATTGTCAGAACACCGCGCCGCGTTCATTGGGTCACCCCCATCAGTTGCGCGCGGCAAAACCCACCGCATCAGTTGCCGCGCCGCTCCTACCGCACGCAACGCGTTCTATGGGCTGGGGCCTTTAGGCATCTGGCACAAGAATAAAAGTCAAATTTGGCAGTGGAGTTTGAAACAATTGTTACAAACTTTGCAGAATGACACAAGGTTTGAAGCAATGAAATTTTTCCACTCTACTTAGGGTAAACGCACTAGTATCTGGAGACAACTTTTCTCAACTTTGGCTTCAAACCAATTTGTAACCATAAATGCTACCGCTACCTTTTTTTGATTGTAAGAATATAAACATTTCTCAATAATAAAACGTTCAAGTAAATTGCAGAGAAATCATTGTTAAAATTAATAAAATAACAATTCAGAAAAGTTCCATTTTCGTTAGTATCCGGACACCAAAATCTAGTATCCGGACGCATTTGTTTTAGTATCCGGACACAATCATTTTAAGGGACAAGCACTATCCGGATACTTAAAATACATGATAATCGCACATTGTGGAAAAAAAGTGTAAGCTAGACAGAATATTCTGTCACAACAATATTCTTTTCAATTACTTCCGTTCTTCGGTGGGTCAGTTTTTTTGGGTTTATGGTAAGCTTTTTTTTTTGTCTTTTGGTTTAGTATTGACTAATGAATTTAATTTTTACAAAAAATTTTACAAAAAGAATTGTTGGGGTCCCGATCCCGACACGGAGACATTTCTTTGTGAGATGAGGCTGGAAAAAATTGGACAGCTCTGTGGGACCAGGAAAAATAGCCACACTTCTTAGGAAATGTCCGATTTCAGAAATCCATGTCAAAATAAACAACCTAACGGCATGATACAAGTTAGTTTTGCTGTCTAGTTTATAGAACGAAATAATACATTTATGAGCTATATGAACTGAGTGGCCAGTGTTCCATAAAGTGCACTCTGTAGTCTGTACTTGGGAAATTCAAGAGTATTAATGTTGGAGCGCTCATCGAGGAGATCATAGAAAATGATATGGGTATGTTCTTAAAATTTGTTTTCGTTTACTTTTTGATTTTTAATAGTTTTAAAATTATTTACAGATACTTATATAAACGCCGAAGAGCTAGATGTTATGTATGTTCATGTACATACATTTTTCATTATTTGGACTTTTTTCTAACAATTTTTTTTTTGTTAGTAACAGATTCTTTTTATGTGGAAGCACTACACGATGATGGTATGGTTATAAATTTTAATTTTTTTGAATGATAAAAGGTTCTACGAAACCAAACGTTTATGCAGTCGGAAAAGTTGGGTACTTTCTGTTTAACTATTGCTCTTCACACAAAAGAAGAAAACAATGAATCATAAATATTGTCATTACGTCAATTTAATTAAATTAAAGCTAGATTATCATCTATATCAGACTTTCCAGTAGAGTACTTAGTCGTTGAGGCAACATTTTCAACAGAAGAAAGTGAGAGAAAGAGGGAAGCTATCCCTACCTAAGGCTTGGGCAGACTGAGCAAGTGTCTTCTGTGCTAGTTCCGGGTGTCTCTAGACCAGTGATGCCCAAAGTGGTCGATATCGACCTCTTAGGGTCGATATCGGTTTCTCAGGGGTCGACAAACACGAAATCTGAATTTGGGGGTCGACAAGTTTTTCAATCGACCCCCTTAAGACATTTTCTTATTTTAAACTTTAAAGATAGTGTTGAGTTAATTTTTCCTTTAAGTGAAAAGTTTAATGAAAAATTTTAAACATATGTATAAAAATGTTTATAGTATTGTATAATTGTGATACATATTATGAGTAGTAGTTTTAAAAATTGTTTGCTTAAGATTGGTAGTTTGGACTAATTACAGTTTGCATTTATTTCGTCTCCATCAAATCAACACTTGCCGATGTGTCTCGTATGTGAAAAAGTATTTAGTAACGATGCCATGACGCCTTCAAAAATGGAAGACCACTCATCACGAGTTCATGTTGACAAAAAAAGTAAATCACTATCATATTTCCAGCACTTAAAGGAAGAACTAGAGAAAAGGCCGTCCATAACATCGTTGTTTGTATCATCTTCTATGCAAGACGTTGATGGCTTGCGAGCGTCCTACAATATATATAATAGCGAAGTCGTGGAAGCCTCACACAATTGAAGAGCATCTTATTTTACCAGCCATTGCAGAGGTCCTCAACAATGTATTGCATAAGCTTGCTTAAGATATTATAAAAAGAATACCCTTGAGCAATAACACCGTTCAGAGACGAATAGACGAGATGGGTCGCGACGTGGAGAACATATTATGCAATTTTTTGCAGACCAAGAGATTCTCCTTCCAGTTAGACGAGTCTACATTAGCCGGCAATGAAGCTCTGTTGTTAGGATACGTTCGATATATCATAGATGAAAATATGTGCCGAGAGCTGCTTTTTACCATATCTGGAAACTGATACCAAAGGAGAATGCATTTTTCTGGCAGTGGAACGTTTTTTTATGACAAAGCCATTCCATGGAGAAACATTATTTCTGTTGCGACTGATGGAGCACCATCTATGGTTGGTCGTCATCGTGGTTGTATAGCTCACTTAAAGCCGCAATTACCTTATGTACTGGTGATTCACTGCGTGATTTACAGAAAACATTTAGTAGCAAAAAATCTGAGTCCTAGATTGCACCAATCCTTGCAATACTTTCTAAATGCTGTCAACAAGATTCGAAGCAATTCATTGAACTCTCGGTTATTTGCTCAGCTTAGTCTTTACTAAGTTTACTTTACTCAGCTCAGTCTTTACTAAGTTACTTTTACACACTGAAGTTCACTAGCTTTCAAGAGGTGCTTGCTTAGTAAGATTTTCAGCTATTTTTAAGTCTGTGTTGGAGTTTCTAAATGAAAAAGATCCGAATTTGGAAGAAAATCTGAAAAATTATATGACGGATATTTATTACATGACCGAGATCAACTTGATTAAAACAAAATCAATTATATCGGCGTTTGTGGGAAAACTTAATCTTTATAAACAAAATCTAAGCAGAAAAGAATACTTTCAGTTTCCGCATTTGTCGAAATTAACAGAAATCCTTCAAGACGATGTTAGTTTATCATATGTCGCTCACTTGGACGCGCTTCACAAAGATTTTACCAAAAGGTTTGAGGATCTTTTGAACATACAAATTCCTGAGTGGATAATAAATTCGTACCGCCGTATTAATAAACGCGGAATAACTGGGAAATACTTATTCCATGGATTAAGTTACCATTATACCATTTTCCATTTAATTAAAGCCACCATTATACCATTTTCCACTTAATTCATGGAATAAGGCTTAGCCCAGCTATTCCGCGTTTATTAATACGGCGGGTACAGTATAACAGCCATGGAAGAAGGCAATGTGATAATGCAAGAAGAGTTGATCACCGTCCAAACTGACGAAGAGCTTAATCTAAAGTTCAACGAAGGCTATCAGAAGTTCTGGTTGCAGCGCAGCATTGAAACTCAATATGCTGCATTGTGGAAAATTGCTGAAAAATATCTCATCGCTTTTCCATCATCATATTTAGTTGAAAATGGCATCAGTGTGATTGCAAACATTTTGACGAAAAAAAGAAACCGTTTGAAAGTCAACGAACGCGGAGACTTAAAGCTGTAACTTACCAATAGTAAAACAGATCTAGCTAGATTGGTAGAAAGTCACCAAATTCATCCATCGCACAAATTTTAATAATCATGAATTTATTACTTCTTCTCAATTAAGAGCACGATTTTTAAAAACCTGCATTATTAAATTATGAATTACACTTCATGTTTATTGAATTTCATACCTGCTATCATCGTAATGTCATGTTTTATTGTTATCTCAAAAAATTTTGGGGGTCTACGGTATCAGTTAATTTTGAAAAAGGGGTCTGCTGCTCAAAATAGTTTGGGAAACACTGCACTAGACAGTCATCATCAGCTTCAGTTCCTAGCGTATCTGCGTCTGCAAAAAAAAGAAAATACAGTGCTCCCCAGATAAGTAATTCTTAGGTTTTGCTATCTTTTATGTGCAATTAACCGGGAAAGTTAGTTATTCAAACCCGGTTACGTGCTAGCTGATAAAAGGACCCGCTTTACTACCTTAAAAGCGTTCGTAACCGAGGAAGTATGTGGGGGAGAATGGGTATGTATGGGAGACTTTCCGGTGCTTTCAGGTGGAATGGGACAGCTATGTGGTGGAATGGGATACTTGTATTCTACTTGCGAAATATTTTCCATCATAGCATCTAAAACAAAATTTCTGGGGAAAAATAAATGCAGTTGGAACCGTATTTGCAGAAGCACTAACGAGACTACGATTTGTTTCACTTACTACGATGAGATTACTTTTGGAGGATTGTGCCTGATTCTGTCTGAACAAAATGGATGTCTTAAATAGACGTCTAGCAGATTGCTATAAAATTTATCAACGTTCGTTTTAATGAATTTTGTGCATCGCGATAAGCGTGGGACAGTGTCCCCTTCCTCCTGCATAGAAGTGACCCAATCATCCTGTAGGGCATTTCAGAAAGATAAAGGATACTAACACTTTAAATACGGCACGGACTAAACAAAATAAATATTAATTCACTTCACAATATTTGACAATACCTATTTAATTCACTCCTTGTACAGTAATTTCACTCACTTACTATTTTTTTTTCACCCAAAGTTCACTCAATGATTTAACTAAGCAAGTAAGTAATTCATTTTTATTTGTTTTTTCATAGTTGGTTTATAATACAGCGAATGAATTTAAAGCTATGGCATTGCCGTCAGCTCGGTTAGCAATTTTATTCAATAAACATTTAAATATAAACATATTAATTTTAATTTTTTTTTTTTTTTTATTGTTATTATTAAGCTTTTTTTTATTACTTATTAAAAAAATTTGAAAAGTTAATCATATTCTGTTATCAGTAGAGTTCTATACTTGTAGAGTTGATATACAAATTTGTAAAGGTTTTTCCAGTTGTACTCGTTCAAGATTATAATTGTTTCTTGCAAAGTTAAGGTTTTCTTTCCGAAATATGCAAGGCGCTGAGAAGAGAATATCGGACAGATACTTAAAAAATGAAAACAATCTTCTTTTGCTTTCAGGTTGCACCATGAGCAGAATTGGTTGAAGCTTCCGTTGTATGGACTTCCATTTAGATGAAGGAGTTCACATCTTGTTTTGAAAATAAGAGATACTTCTCTGTAGCTGTACATATCGTTGAAATAATTCATGCTTAACAAAGTAGTGTTTAGTTGCGAGTATATGATCCTACTCTCAGATTCTCGAGCAATAGATGAAAACTCATCACGAACAGAATTTTCATACTTTTCAATAATTCGATAAAATTGTTCTTTGATGCAATTTAAGTTATTCGTGTCTATCGAAACGATTTCTCCACAAGCGATTCCTAAGTTTGGATAGCCAAGCCACCAATCGTGATTTCTTAGTTCATAAAACATAATTCTTTTTGTCAGACGAGTATCTGCGTGCGAGACAACTTTGGTAATGTAGTCAGCGTGCAGTTTCAGAGTATATGTGAAAAGCTTTGGTAGTTCTGTTTCAAGATAAATTGCGTAATTGGGTGTACTCAATGGTAAGTTACACCATTTTTTCTGGAAGTTCCTTTGAAATTTTTCGATGGGCTCGTATTCATCTATTCCCCAAACTTGTCCAGCATAACATAAGGTGGACTTAACAACAGCATCAAAAATGTTATACTTTGCTGAGAGGCTTATTCGATTATTAAAAAAGATTTTTCTATATGACATATTGAGAAGGCTTTGTGATGAATTTGAGTTTTCTTGAAGATGTAGGTTAAAATCTAGGGACCGGTTCAGTCTTACACCTAGATATTTTTATTCGTTAACGGTCTCCAGTTTCGTACTATTATAGAACCAGTTGTAAGATATTTGGCTTCTGGTTGACGGGTTAATATCATTACTTTTGATTTGCTTGCGTTGATTACAAGACTCCATTCATGACAGTATTCCGACAGGCGCAGGCGGTTGATCATAAGTTGAAGGTTTTCGGGTGACTCAGATAAAATTACTAGATCATCAGCACACATTAATACATTTATGTTTGAATCGACTATTCGAATTCCACCAGGAAGGCATGCAACCACATCGTTTATAAATAGCGAAAACAGCATGGCACTGAGAAGACAACCTTGTTTTACTCAGTTATCAGTTTCGAACCATTCCGAGTAACTGGATCCATCCCACACCGCCGCTTTTGAGTCCGTGTATAGTTCTTTTATTAGCTTAATGAACTTCGTGGAAACTCCTAGTTTTGAAAGCCTATAAAACAGCGCATTTCGATTAATAAGGTCGAAGACCGCTCTAAAATCAACGAAGAAAGCGTATACTTTCTTATTCCTTGCTTGAAAGGCTTTCACAATTGATGTTAGTGTGAAGATATGGTCAACCGACGAGTAATTCTTCCGAAAACCGGCCCGAAAATCTGACAAGACACAGTTTATCTCCACCCAAGTCTCTCATCTGTTTACTAGTATCCCACAAAAAAATTTTGCAAAAACATTCATAAAAGAGATACGACGATAATTTTCCACGTTGTTCAAGTCACCTTTTTTGTGTATCGGAAAAATTACTGACCTTTTGAATGAAGATGGTATTTCTTCCGTCGAGAATATTTTATTGAACAACGAATGAAGTTGTGAATAAAACGTTTCAGTAGCATTCTTGTAAAATTCGTACGGGACTCCGTCTTCTCCAGGGGCTTTTCCATTCTTTCCTTTGAGAACAGCCGATTTTAACTCTTCAAGAGAGATTTCGGAATCCAAAATTTAGTCAGATAACCATGGTTCGGCATACAAAAATTTTAGATTAGTTTGACCATATTGTAAAGAACTAAAATAATTAGACAGATAATCAGCTGAATACCATCTTGGACAAAATTCAACACGACCGGCTCAGTTGGTATTGTCATGTTCAAAGGAGAGATCCGCAGAACCCCGTCCAAAAGGCAATATCATACAACGTTTCAACAAATTCGCGACGAAAAAGAAAAGGCAGGCCAAAACACTCCTGGTACAAGCAAATGCAAAAACAGCAGCATTTGGTTGGCCTCAGACATGGAACAATCCAAAACCGGGAGGCTTGCCGACGCTTTCTGAGGTCAACGCGGCGTATTCCACAGGCGGATCACTAGTGTGAAGCAGAAACGTTACGCCGGAAATGGAAAGAAGAAGATCAGCTGAAACTCCTATTCCAATTGTAAAGTCAATTAATTAGACTATTAGACAATTAATTTCTCTTACTACCTTCCAAAATTCTTTCGAGTTTTGTGATGATTTAACTATTTAAGCAATAATTACCATTTTTTCTTCTCGACTGCATAATTTTAACTGCGCACAAGATCTGTTTTGTTGACCGGTAGATACAGATTAAAGAACAAATTTGTGATCAACAGAAACGAGAAAAAAGAAACGACGTTGAAGAAAATGCCTGTTTCCCTTTTCTCCTGTGTCCCATACATACCCCCTCTCCCCTAGCATTGTTTGTGTTTTTGTTGGACATTGATGACATTTCAATTGCTGTGAAGTCAGTTGTGCTTCTGTGCTGATTTTGAAACAAAACAACGAATTAAAAGACAAAGAAGCGTCAAATTTGAATATGGAAAAACAGATGGCTGTAGAAGCCAGAACAAACCACCAACAAGTTAAATGCGATGACAAAGTTTTGAGCTTATTAACAAAGCTAGTTAATGATAATAGCTCTTTCCAAGATTTACTGTTAAAAGCAATAAATAAAAAAAATAGTAATTAGCTTACAAGAAATGTGCATACATATTGCTCTTCGAATTTTGACAGCACATGAGTCGTCACCGCTAAAAATCCCTGTAAAACATTGAATGTCTGTAAAACAACAATCAGACCTACAAATTTCTTCTTCTTCTGAACAAATAACATACCTTTGGGATAGCGTTGCATTATGTATCGAATATTCTTCTATTGTGCGCCCGGAAAGACAGGCAAAATGTTTTTCAGCGGATATCGTCTTCCTCGAGGAATTAGCAAGTCCTCCGCTACAAAATTCATTGCCATGAAAGCGCTTTCTCGATTAGCCGTTGGAACCGGCAGAAAATTGCAAGTAACCTCCATTCCCTCACAAGGCATGGTTGTGAGAAATGTGACCTTATTTGCTTTTTTATTTGATCTCTTCAACGCTAAAGAATATTTTATATTGTTAATAATTTAAAAAAAAATCGAAAAAAACGTCGATTTCCTTTAAAGCTTATTCAAAGCTTTATTTAAGTTTAAAATTTTGAAAATATCTAACAAGTGTTATTGCAACGGATAGCCAAAAGTCAACATATCCTCTCTAGTTGCCATTGTAATCCCAATTTAGAATGGTTTTGTTGTCTAAATTTGTTCTTGATAATGTTTTGGCAGTGTTGCATATGCACCGTGTAATATGATACCAGAAATTGATACCAGTTTAACGTGACACACCGTGTAATATGATACCAGCAATTGATACCAACTTAACGTGATGACTGTCGAGATGACAGCTGTCTGTGGATAACCCACGAGGCGGGGATTCGACGATTCTGCGTTTAACCTCAATCGAATCAAGTCATTTGTCATTTTACCAATCTCTCATTTAAGAAATGTATTAACCATTAGAATAGTTATATTAAAGCAAATTGAAGTAAGCTAAATATCTTGTTACTTGTTAATACATTTCTTGGAATACATAATAGTGGCGACGAGGATGGGATCGCTGGAAATCTAGTAGCAATCGCAAATGGCCGATTCATCCGAAGAAGATCAGACCAGCGATCTCGAGGGAAAATTTTTTACATTAAAAAACGAAAATTCTAATACAATGGCGAATGAAAAAACCTCAATTTCCATCGGACATATGGAAACGTTCGATATAGCAAAGCAGTCTACTTGGGGTTCATACAAACGACGGTTCGATAATTTCCTTGAAGCAAATGGAATCACATCTGCTAGTCTAAAGCGAGCAACTTTCCTAACTGTTTGCGGAGCACCACTGTTCGATCTATTGGAATCTCTTATTTCTCCAAAAAAGGTAAACGAAGTCGATTACGATTTAATTTGCAAAACTCTGACAGATCATTTCTCTCCACCACCTTCCGAGATTGCATCATTCTACAATTTTTTCAAGCGCGACCAACTTCCCGATGACGACAGACTACGTTGCAGAACTAAGAAAAATTGCAAGCCAGTGTAATTTCGGCTCTTCATTAGACCGCATGCTCCGAGATCGTTTTGTGTGTGGTCTCTGGGACAGCCGGTTACAACAGGAACTGATAGCATCATCCTCATCAGAACTTACATTTCAAGCTGCTCAGGTTAAGGCAGCAGCGGCTGAAGCAGCAATCCGCAGCCTACAAACGCTCAAAGCAAATACATCTTCATCAGGCATAAGCGATGAGCAAATCAACGCGGTTAGAAAAAAGTTTGCTAAGGAGAAATCTAAACACGTAAAAACAGAAAACAACAATTCTGCAGAAAAAAACAATTTTCAGTCCGGTGCGTGTTATAGTTGTGGAGGTTCACACCAACGTTCATCCTGTAGGTTTCGCACAGCTATCTGCAACAACTGTGGCAAAACCGGTCACATAAAGAAGGTATGTAAGGGTGGGTGGGAAAAGAGAGAGTCAGAGTCAAACAGGTTTTAAGAGAGCGGCAAACTCCATAGTAAATCAGATTTCATGTTTTCCTAATTTGAAGCAACAAACAAACATAATTCTTAACGGGCGTAAATGCGAGTTCGAAGTCGATTCAGGCTCAAACTTCACAATCATTTCAGATTCTAGTTTTGATAGGGTATAGCCGCATTTTAAACCAAAGCTATCAAACGTAACTACAAAAATAATGGACTTTCAAGGAAATGCGATTATTGACAAAGGAGAATGTCAAGTGAACATCTGGTATAAAGGAAGAGAAATTAGAAATTTATCACTTCTCATTGCCGCTGGTACACGTACCAACATTTTAGGTTGCAATTGGTTTGCGCCGTTAGGAATCTCCATTCAAGGTGTTCACTCAGTTCAGTCGAATTCAAACGTAAGCGAAGTGGTTAATGACTTTCGTGATTTATTCTCCGGTGAATTGGGAGTTTATACAGGACCAGCTATATCTCTTTCGGTGAACCCAGAAGTTGCACCAGTTCATTTACCAGCTAGAAGAATTCCTTTTGCGATACGATCAAAAGTAGAAGCTGAATTAGACCGTATGGTGTCACAGGGCATTCTCGAACCTGTGAGTTACTCAAAATGGGCAACACCGATTGTACCCGTTTCAAAACCAAATGGTTCCATTCGCATTTGTGGTGACTATAAGGCAACCTTAAACAAGGCCTCACAGCCACACTGCTTTCCGATTCCTTCAATGCATGAACTGATTGCTAATCTGCCAAGAGGCGCAGTGTTTGCCAAATTGGATTTGGCCCAGGCATATCAGCAGCTTACCGTCGATGACGAAACGGCTGAAGCTCAAACGATAATTACACATAAGGGAGCATTCAAAGTCAAAAGACTACAATTCGGAATTTCTTGTGCACCAGGCGAATTTCAAAAATGCATGTCTGGAATATTGCGTGGCATAGATGGTGTTGTGTGCTATTTAGATGATATTGTTGTTGTGGGTGAAAACTCGGAAGGTTTAGCTAAAAAACTTCGATTAGTTTTAGAGCGAATTCAAACAGCGGGCTTGAAATTAAAAAAAGACAAGTGTATGTTCGACGTCTCCTCCATTCAATTCTTGGGTTTTCGCATAGATGCAGATGGAATACACCCTCTTCAAGAAAAAATTCTTGCAATACAAAATGCACCACCACCAAAAAATAAGAGTGAGCTACAAGCATTCTTAGGGCTCTTAAATTTTTACCATTCCTTTCTTCGTTCAAAAGCTACTTTGGCAGAACCTCTTCACAGGCTTTTAGATAATGATTCACCATGGAAGTGGACCAAGGTTCATCAAACTTCTTTTGGAAAGCTGAAAAATCTTCTATCGTCAGACAGCGTTTTAATGCCGTTTAATGAGAATCTACCGGTCACACTTACTTGCGACGCTTCACCATACGGAGTTGGTTCGGTTTTGGCGCATTTATTGCCAGATGGATCTGAGCGTCCGATTTCATACTATTCAAAGACTCTCACAAAAAGTGAACGCAATTATGCGCAAATAGACAAGGAAGCGTTAGCAATAATTGCAAGTGTTAAAAAATTTCACGAATATTTGTACGGCAGACCATTTTTGATATATACAGATCACAAGCCATTGTTGGGTCTGTTTTCGCCGTGCAAACCTACTCCAAATACGATTTCTGATAGAATGCTTCGCTACATGATTTTCTTAAATGCTTATAATTACAAGCTTCAACACAAACCAGGGAAGGAAATCTCTCATGCCGATGCGTTGAGTCGATTACCAGTTGACAGTTCTCATATTACAGGTGAGGAGGATGAAAAAGTGGTCTTGATGATAGATTTATTGGATTCGCCGCTGCTGCAGGCTAAGGATATAGCAAAAGAGACACAAAAAGACAAGATTTTGTCACGTGTCTTACACTGGACATTGAGGGGATGGCCCACCAGTGCTGACCCAGACTATAAAATCTTTTTCGATCGAAGGAACGAGATTTCATCTATGAGAGGATGCCTAGTATATGGTCAGAGAGTTATTATTCCGAATGTTCACCGTGCAAAACTTCTCACCGCACTTCACGCAAATCACCCTGGAATAGTTCGTATGAAGGCCTTGGCAAGGAGTTATGTCTGGTGGCCGCTAATAGATGCCGATATTGAACATACAGTGAGGCGCTGTAAAATATGTCAGGAACCCGTCCTAATATATCTCCAGTTAAAGGATATAGTTGGGAAGAAGAGAAGAATCCCTGGACCAGAATTCACATAGACTTTGCGGGCCCTTTTAAGGGAAACCTTTTCTTCTTGGTTGTAGACTCGCACTCCAAATGGCTGGAGGTTCATCCAGTGTCTTCAACATCGTCTATTTCTGCCATGACAGTTTTAAGGCAACTGTTCGCTACGCATGGTTTACCTGATGTCATTGTTTCAGACAATGGCTCAGCCTTTACTTCTTTAGAATTTACCAAATTTTGCGAAAATAATTTAATCAAACACATCTTTTCAGCTCCATTTCATCCATCAACAAATGGCCAAGTGGAGCGAATGGTACGCACTACGAAAGAATACCTGAAGAAGGTCCCAAACGGCGATATACGATTACGTCTAGCACGATTCTTGCTGGATCAACATGTAACACCACATCCTTCTACCGGACGTTCCCCTGCGGAGTTGCTTTTCAATCGCCGACCTCGAACATATTTTGACAAACTGCATCCCGAATCGATACCGGTGATATCGAAAGGATCCCAGCAGCAAGCAACAGCAAATACTTCTGATCAAAACAAGTACAAAAGCGGTGAACCAGTGTGGTATCGAAGGTATGGAGCAGGTGCAAAATGGGTACCAGGCCTGATAACCGAAGTAAAGGGTCCAGTTTCTGTTGTCGTCGAGTCCGAAGCGGGTGAAGAAATTCATCGTCATGCAGATCAAGTGCGCCGTAGATCTATGGACCAGGACACTGCCAGTTCTACAGAAAGACTTCCGCTACCTACACCAGCGACCAAGCCACCAGTGCAACCGCAGGAGCTTCGCCGATCCGATAGGCTTCGAAAAAAGACTCAGGCCTCAGAAGTAGTTTCATCTTTGGGCGAAGGAGTGTTGCATATGCACCGTGTAATATGATACCAGAAATTGATACCAGTTTAACGTGACACACCGTGTAATATGATACCAGCAATTGATACCAACTTAACGTGATGACTGTCGAGATGACAGCTGTCTGTGGATAACCCACGAGGCGGGGATTCGACGATTCTGCGTTTAACCTCAATCGAATCAAGTCATTTGTCATTTTACCAATCTCTCATTTAAGAAATGTATTAACCATTAGAATAGTTATATTAAAGCAAATTGAAGTAAGCTAAATATCTTGTTACTTGTTAATACATTTCTTGGAATACATAATAGGCAGGACTAGGTTTGTTTTCTTTTTCCATCAGCTTCAACAATTTGAAATTCATTATTTCCATTTTTTCCATATGCGAATGTTGTGTTTTACTTACTCGTACAAAACTTCATCATTTGGTTACATCCACACAGAATCATCTTTACTCTATCCAGCTACGTTGCGTCGCGTCGGTCGCGTAGTAATGTTATACTTCAACAACAGCCTTCTACTGAATTATACTAGGAAAAGGATTTATAAGGTTCCTGCTACTGATGCAGCCAAAGATTTTATAGCACAGAAACCTGGCCGCTGTGTACACAACGCTTCCATTCCGGATGGTCGATGATTCGGGGGAAGTAGCAGCAGAAAAAGGGGTATAGTATAAAGGATATGAAGCTGGTAACTTAGCAAGTTTCACGCTTATCTAAGCAGAAATCGTAAATTCTCAATACACGATATGTGTTGTATGTGCATTTTATAGTTTCATATTTGTTCGTGTGTGTTAAAGTGAACTTCTTATTTTTTTCAATTTATTTTTGCTGTGTTTTATGTCTGATGTATTTGGCCTTAGTTTAAGTTTCATATAACATAGTCGGTGGCCATTCAAGCATGCGAATCCATAGCAGTAAACAAAAGGCATTGTATCTAATGTTTTACTTTAATGAAAAAAAAAACAGAGAGATAAGAAAGAAATCTTTATAAAAAAAAACGCAGATGCGTGAAGGCATACTCGTATGTGGCAATTTGTTTCAAAAACACACATGTACTTACTCAGGAAGATGTTTGGAAGTTAGTTCAGACTTGTCTGTCCATTCAAATATTACACAATAAATCGGAAAGAAACTGAAGTTTTTGTAGTTTCTATAGTTTAAGGCAGTGACCCCTTGGGGTCGATATCGGTGACCTAGGGTTCGAAAATAACGAAATCTGACTTTGGGGGTCGACAAGTTCTGCCCAAGTTCTTAAGATCTCTCAAAAACTTTCATTAAGTGAACTCAAATTAAAATTTTTATCAAAGAACAAAGCAATAGCTTTCAAAAACACTAAATTATGAGAAAGTAAGTGGCTTAGTTGATTTTTAATAATTTTTTAAAAAGTTGAGTAAATTGCAAATAAAATTGCGCCTGCAATGAGGGATAAAGACCCCCCCTCCAATACAATTTTTTTTTGTCTTGACCAAACCTATCCATCCTGAGCCTTTGGAAAACCGTATCTAAAACACCTCACATAAATAAAAGAAAATTCTAAAAGTTTATAATTAATTTTAAAAATAATTAAAAAATTGAGAGCGGTGAAATTTTTATTTTTAACTTTTTTTTATACGCTATGCAAAACACATTTCCGAAAATTTCATGAAAATCCATGGGCTGGCCCTGAATTCCTAGGTTTTGCCTTTTTTATGCCTAACGGCCCTCCACTAAACGAAATATTTGGAAAATTAATTGATCCCGACAAACTTGGAACGACATACTGACTGCAAATGAGCCCATAATAACACTCGTCTGAGCACAATATTATGGGACATACAACATACAAACGCATACCTAGAATTCAGTATTTTATTATTATCGTATGTGTTCAATAAAAGGCACATACGACAATTATTTACCGAATCGACGCAAACACTGGTTTTTTATGGGAAAAATTGTCGTATGTTTTAAATTTGACGTATGTGTAACGTTTTTTGATACATACGACTAAAAAATCACTGAAGTCGTCAGTGACCTTGGATATACGACAAAAAACACACTGATTATCTCGGCAACTAAGATAGATAAAAAGAAACGGATTTCACAGTATTGCAGGCGAAAATTCTTCTACCAAAACTGCATTTCAACCCCAAAACCTTATTTTTTCACATACGACAAACATTTATCCAAGTGACGATTTTTTTCTGCTTACTTAGGTTATCTTTTTTGAACATTCTCAGTGCTCTTAATGTTTCTAACAATGTGGAAATTTGTACCAAGGTTTCTTTTGATCAAGATCAAATCATATTATTTCATTGTTTGGCATCATGTTTGCTTCGTTTATGCATTTTTTTTTATGCATTTTGAATATAATCCGAGCGTTTGTTATCAACCCACCATTCTAGGGAGCATCTGCATAGAAGCATTTCCATTGTTGCCTCCAGAAGACTTGATCGTCAAGAACAGTGGCATATGATCTGAGTATGTTTTACATCCTACAGAAAAATCAACTATGATACCGACAGAGTTATAAGATGGCAGCAATAATGAAACACTGATGACCCTCTGCTCGATACAAAGGTAAACTCTCCACTTTTGTCATTAAAGCATCTACCATATGTGGCACGAGTTAAGGACTATTGACATGAGCACGACCAACGAACGACGAATAAATCAAGAAATGAGATTTTAAGTACCTTATTAGCATAAATTCCTCACGAATTTTTTTGGAAACGATGGAAACATAGTTCATATTCATTTTTAGGTGGACAAACTCTTATTTTTGTGCCTAAAATTAAAAAAATTGAGATAAAAAGTTTATTCGTTACGAATAAACATCTAGTAGGTACGAACCTACGAACTGTCAGACTTTATTCTCGTTCCACATACAATCTACAATCCAACGAATAAATTTTTCGCTCGTGCTTAACCTCAAAATCATTCTCCATTTTTGTTTTGCATGTAAATTGTGTTCGTTATTCGTGACGAATGTAAAACACTCATGTGAATGAAATGTCAAAATTAACGAATTTTCGTTCATTCGTTGTTCGTTGGTCGTTCTCATGTGAATAATACTTTAGGTTGAATAAGTTCTCCTCGCAGCTTTTTCGGAATATGTATTATCTGATGACCTGGTAGGAAGTACATGCACACGTTTTTGCATAATTCAGGTATAACTTGTCGATATTATCTATAAGATTTATTATGCTGCAGGTCCGTCATGGGCGGTATAAAAAAGCAGAGTCGAATGGGAATTGTTAATAGTGTTCGTCATTTTTGAAGAAGCCTAAAAGAAAGCAGGAAACCCCACAAGCAGAATGTCTAAATATAAAAGAATGTTTTATTCGGAGTTCAATCCTGGCTTAGTGAACAAACCAAGAGAGTTTTTGATCTGCAGCAAAATCATCCTCTTCCGAAGCTTTCCGTTGGAGAAGTATTTTATTCAAGACAAGTTTGGATTTACAAAATGAGAATCAGAAGACCTTTCTCTTTATACTATTTAGACTTGAGACGTTGAGACTGATCCAGGAAGTTGCCTCGATAGTAGTCAGCTATTTTTTATTTTAAATTACCTACATATGTCAATTTTTATTTTTGTTAAATTGAGGGAGATGGACCCTCCTTCCGATACGATTTATTTCTCAGAATATGACCAAGCATGTGATGCCCGAGTATGTAACAAGAATTAAGTGACACCCTGTTTATAGGGAGAAAGAAACCATCACTTCATCAGAAGAACACAGCACTGTAAGAACAATGACAAAATCTTCACTTTCGGAAAGGACTGGGCTGCCGTGAACTATTAAAAAGACGCAAAGAAGCTTTTAAAGTCAAAGCTTCCAGATAGGTTGGGCAAGGGTAATAAAAGCTACGAAAAACAAGACCAAATTTCCATATCTGCAAATAAAACCTTTAGCGCCCTCCCCACTATGGTTAGGCCATTTTAAAAAGATGTTTTCAACTATTTATGAAAATTGCTTACTTGACGGAGCCCCATTGTTAAACAAAGTGTCCCTTAAAAAGAGAGCTGGTGTCAAGAAACTCATGAAGATTTTTTCAGTTCCAAAAGATGCCCAGGACTTTTATAACAAAACACTGTCTGAAATTTCCGAAGAATGTACTGAAGAGAGAGAGGATTTATGAAAAAGATGTAAATAAAAAGATTAAAACAATTTTAAACAGTTAAAAACACTTTTTATATTTCCTCAAATTAATGTACATTTCAGAAGCAATGCTTGCATCGTCAGTGAGATTTATAAATTATTGACGATGGAAGCATTGCTTCTAAAATGTACATTTGAGGAAATATAAAAAGTGTTTTTAACTGTTTAAAATTGTATTAATCTTTTTATTTATTAGATTAAAAAACACGTGGAATATCTCTACTACAAAACTCATGAAAAAGATGTGAAGAATTGTATGACAGATATTTATGAAATGACTGATATCTTTGGCAAAAATGTTTTTCCACGGGTATCGCCTTTCGCGAGGAATTGGCAAGTCCTTCGATACTAAATTCATTGCCATGAAAAGCGCTTTCTAGATTAGCGGTTCAGAACCGCCAGAAAATTGTAGGTCCCTTCCATTCCCCTACAAGGCATGGTTGTGAGAAATGTGCTTGGCCCTGGGACTCCTCGCTCTGTTGCGACACCTTATTTATTTTATTATACTTATGATATCTTTGGCATGTTCAGCACAGTCAACTTGCAGTTGTAGGGCGATGATCTCAAGAATACTTACAGTGTCCACATTCGTCAAAATCCGAAAATCCGAAATCTTTCAAGACGATGTTGTTTTATCATAAATGTCACTCGCTTGGACACGCCAGACGATGGTTTTACCGATAGGTTTGAGGATATTTTGAATTAACAAATTCCTGAGTTGATGATGAATCCGTACAGTATGAGAGCCATGCAAGAAGCCAATGAGATAAGGCAAGAATAGCCGATCATTTTCAAAACTGACGAATAGAATAGCTTAAGGAAAAGTTTAATGAAAGCTATCAGAAGTTCTCGTTGCAGCACAGCATTGAAACTCGATATTCGGATAGGCAGATAGACAGACAGACAGAATTGGAGGATTCACATTTTTCGTATTCTCCATCACCGTAATGTCATGTTTTATTGTTATCTCAAAATTTTATTTCTGCAGGAATGCAAAACTTGCCTTATTACTAGTACATATAAAAGCAAGTAAAAAACTAGAGACAGGATTTTTTAAGTAATTTGGCTATGGGGGTCTAGGGTATCAGCTCTTTTTGGAAAAAGGGTCTCTTGCTCAAAATAGATAGAGAGTTTAGATTGTAGTTTAAGAGACTGCTGTGTTTTGTTTGTGTTGTAGTTTAAGAGACTGTGTTCGTTCAAAAAAGTTCCTGCGGCTCAAATTGAATTCGGAAAAAAGCAATAAAAATGCAGCAGAACGTGATGGAAGCGTCTCGGCAACTGATGCGGTGGTTTTTGCGGCTTGCAACTGGAAGGGGTAACTCAATGAACCCGGCCCTGAGTTTTGACGGTTTTGTGTTTGCTGAGACTATCAATGAGTCACTAAAACTAGGGATGAATGCGGCTTCCATCCACTGCTACTTGGATTGTATTTTCATAAGTGCTTCAAAAACCCGTTTCCAATCAGGATCGTATATCAGTTTAAACCTACCCTTTTTTGATACGATAAGTAAACTTTTCACATCAACATCCGTTACAAATCAAATTTATTAACTTTATGAACTTTACAAACGCATAAAAAGGGAACGCGAAGTGCACGATGGAAATTGGAGATTATTTGATTAGTTAATTCCGTATGGGCTACTGGTTGGTATTGAATGCGAAGTTGGCCTTTATTGCACTTAACGAGAAAAAAGAAAAAAAAATCATACAGCAACAGATAGGCTGTAACCGACCACGACCACTCAGCTGGGTTGAGTTCATTGCAAAGACAGAAATAATCCAATTGATAAAATTAATTTGCAGGTGGAGTTGATTTATTTGTAATTTGATTTTAAAGCACAGAGGCGTACTTTTAAAAATTCAATGTGGGCGCCAGGGAAAATGTTGATAAATGAAACATCCAAACTTATATTTAAAAAGGAAAGAAACGGCCAAAGAAGAAATAATTGCAAACAATTAAAAAGATGGTGCT
This sequence comes from Melanostoma scalare, assembly GCA_949752695.1. Classification (NCBI taxonomy): domain Eukaryota; kingdom Metazoa; phylum Arthropoda; class Insecta; order Diptera; family Syrphidae; genus Melanostoma; species Melanostoma scalare. The sequence continues at coordinate 133,355,217 of OX456986.1, read as the reverse complement.
ATGATTTTTTTCAATCAAAAAAGTCAATATGCTCCACTGTACGCGCGAGTTAACACATGAATGTTCAACACATTTTAAGATAGTGAACACATGAATGTTAACCATGTGCTGACTATGAAATTCCCAACAATTATAGATAACTATACAACATGTAATAAAAGATAAATAAAACAAAGGAGATAACTGTACGTGACCTTCTGCACACAGTCATCTCCTGAAATAGAATTTAAGATAAATAAATATGGACACAATATGTTGTAGCACACGAATTGTATAAATAGGATTGACTCAGTACTGAGGTCGCCTTTAAATATACGACCGTTGTGCGTTAGACATCGAAAAATAAATACTTTGTACCTACTAGAACTTTGTATCTCTTATTACTTTGAAGATTCAACAGGACTAAGACATCAGACTCTGACCGGTCTGATATGGTTGTATTTTGTTGGGTCAATGAAATAGTAAGTTCATTAACTCGCGCCACCGCTCAACCGGCCGACCGACGCCAAGCTGACACCAATTAGATTTTTAAATTAGATTAGAATAGATTTATATTTATTGTTTGCTTTCTTGTTTTAAATACAGATTTAAGTTCCAAAAATATTTAAGCATAGCTTTGCCGTCTGCCTGATTGACATAAAATTAATCATTTAATAACAAGTTTGTTTTAATGTAAGTACATTATATTGAATTCTCGAATTTCAAAATATTGTAACGTGCGCTTAGTTCGCAATAATAAAACTTTACCTTTCAATTTAATTGTAGGGTAGACGGGGGAGCATTTGCCAGGATTTAGGAAATTTGACCTTTCACCTAATTTCTACTGTGTTTTAATTTATGTTAATATCAAATATGTTCCTTATCTTTTTATCTTCAATTTAAAATATTTTTAATATTGGTGCTTTCGTAACTTCTATTTTTAATAATTAGTTCAAGACATTAACCCTTTATATCACCGTGTGACATAACTGTAACAAACCAAAAAACTCCTCCAAAAATTTCAAGTTGACGTTGAATTCCGATTAAAATCACTGCGACACAACGGTTACAAACAGTTTCACACATATTAAATGTCTTTTGTTCAAACTAGATGGCGTTACTTGTATTAAAGCTGCTTCTTAGTTTGTTTGCTGTGAATCTTTAAATTCTATTAGTGGGTGAACATTGAAAATTTAAGTGTACTGGCGTTACACAGACCATGTGTGAGAAGTGTGGGGTACCGTTATGCTACAATAATCATAATAATTGTTATAACGCCTTCCATGCACCTTAAAGGAGCACTTTGTGGCAATGAGACACAAATGTTACATTTCCGTTTTTCTCATTTTTATACTTTTCTAATGAGTAAACAGTGAAATAAAAAAATACGTGTATTTTTATTTTTTGAAAACTACCATAAAATTGTCGAATTTATAAATTATACGAGGTTGAGTTATAAAGGGTTAAAATGTGATATGGCAAAGTCTCCCTGGGTGGGAGGTTTTGCCATGAGGATAGGGGTGACTTTGCCGGGTACCTAAGTATCAGAAATAAACACAATTGAATAGATTTTAATAAATACACAGTATTTAAGAACGTAACAAAACAATTTTATTAATTCAATACATAAAAATAACTTCTTGGGGTGCAATGGCAACTCAGCAAATGCACCCCATGAGGAGACTTTGCCACTGGCAAATGCACCCCACGAAGTTGCTTTGCCTCCCCACAAGAAAATGGCAAATGGCCCCCACAAGCTGTTTTTTCTTAAATTCACTTCTACTATTTTTTCCAATTAAAAGATAATGTAAAAAGCTCCATTTTACGAAAGTAAATGCATATTCTAATAATAATTGCAAGAAAAAGTATGAAGTAAATAAACACACTACGAATATGCGACTACTGATTACCTTATAATTTTTGGATCCAGAGGTCAAAAAAACAACACACACGTCCAACTTTGTTGGCGTCTACTTGAGAACTTTCAAACTTCGTGGGATATTTTTATTTGGTGATGTGCTATAAATATCGATTTTTCGATATTTTACATTTTGGTAGATCGACTAAAAAACTCGGTTGGCAAAGGTACCCCGGTGGCAAATGCTCCCCCGTCTACCCTACCACTTTTATTCGATATCTACTTTATTCGATTTCAACTCTACCAATAATCACATTCTCACTCTTAACATTATCACTCTATAATCAAAACTAACATCTGGTTGCCTCGGCCTCCTATTTATATCGAATGACATTCCCTGTAGAACTTCCCAGTAATTTCCTTATGGTCACCCCAGTATTTCTGCTGTCAAACATTTCTCCTCCTGGTATATTTCTACACTTACACAGCCTTATTTATTAGATTTCACTAATACTCGTTTCAACCTGGTATTAGTTAATACTAGTATTAGCACTTAATACTCCCTTACGCCAGGTCGAGCGAATCCTTATTTATAAAACATTTTCCAACCCGTATTAGTTAATACTTGCTTATGTCAAATTTTTCATCAAAAAATGACCCATCTATAGACTATAGCTCTGGTTACTATAAACGTAAACAAATCCCAGCTGACTTCATTTTGCACGTTCAATGCATTAAGTTTTTTCAGATAATCTAACTTCTTTCGGGCTCTGATTGGCCAGAGTTTTAGATTTTCTTTTGATGCGTGACTTTTGACCAATCAGAGGCCAAAAAAAGTTAGATTATCTGAAAAACTTAATTGCGTTGAACCCGAGCATTATGATTGTTTTTTTTTGTGGTTGGCGGAAATTTTTCCAAAATGGATATTAAACAAAACAAAACAAGAAATATTAGTTTTCATTTATTAATTTATTTATCTCGTAGTTAAGGCGGAAAAAGAATTAAAATTATTCACAAAACCAAAATAACTTTCCACTTTTCCTCCAAAAATTTGAACAAAATGACATTTAGACCTTAATACGACCTTAATCCTCCGTTAATACTCCTATGAACCAGTATTAGCTTAATCCGCCTCTAATACTGGTGTATTTTTCTTATAAATAAGGTTTGGAGTATTAGAGGAGTTTTAAATTCGTAGTAACCCTAATCCGCCAATAATACGAGTTTATAAATAAGGCTGACAGTGTGTAATAGTAGTAGTTGTAGTAGTGTTGCCGCTTATGTTTTCGGTTGAACGTTTCCGATTAGGAAATTGGTATTAAATGTTGGGTTTGCATTACAATATTTATAAAGTTAAAGTATGTAATAATTTTACTACGGTAGTTGGTAGCTGTATTATAGAAGTAAAGTTATTTAATCTCCCTTTCGCAGTTTAAATAGGCTATAACTTCTTCCTTAGATTTTGTGTCGGTTCCTAGAAAATATTTTCTTATTTCTTTAAGGGGTTATATACAGTTTAAAGGCCGAAAAAAAGCAAATTTTCCAGAATTTTCTCTGAGAAAACTTTTACATTTATTGATCTAAAAATTTGTACACATATTATTGTATCTTTTAGCTGTATTTCAAGTCTTAGTATTAGCAAAAATATTTTTTGGGAAGGAGCTACAGCTGATTTCCGGGAGCTCCTCTCAAAAAAGACATTTTGCTGTGACCACTATATCAATCTTTGAACTGGATTCTCTCAAATTAAAAAACCAAACAGTTCTCGTTAAAGTAATGTTAAATCTAGTAACTGATCGAAGGAATATGCAAAATAAATTTTTTTGACAAAATGGCGGTTTCTCAAAAAAAAAAACCTATTTTTGACCAAATTTCGACCTTAATTGTTTATAAAAAAAACCTTTGATCGATGAGAAAAAATCTTCGATTAATTATTAAAAAATATATTTAAGAAGCTAGTGCTAAAATTTTAGACTAATCGGTTTAGGGGTTTTGAAGTAATATTGGTCACCGACTTTGTAAACACCATTTTGAGAAAAACGCGTTTAAAGTTGGAAAATCACTTTACATTGGATACAACTTTTTTTTCAAATTTGGGTGCAACTTCGGAAATACTTACCGGAACAATCTCAGATAGATAACGAAAGAAAAGTTCGTTATCTATCTGAGATTGTTAGCTCTAATTGATATTAAAAAAAAAAATAAAAAAAAAAAAAAAAATATGTACATTAAGCAAATAAATTTAAAAAAATCGATTTTTTGAAAATTATTCTAACTGTATATACATATAACCCCTTAAGAATGGGGCATCTTCCGATCAAATGTGTAACATCTCTATCACGATGATGGGGCGATGTGGAATATAATTAAGGCGTTCTAGCTCGCTTCTTATTTTAAAAACGGCCGAAATTAGTTCCTTGTTGTTGTCATTGCGGAAATAATTTTTTTCACATAGTTTGTGATTTAAAATGCTGTATGTAGCTCGGTGTATCGACGATGAAGCCATATTTAACTAATCCGCTCTGTATTGATCATCTAATTTGGCAATAAGATTGACAAGCACATCCTTACAGAAGGCAATTTGGCTTTTGGGAACGAAAGATCAAAAGCCAAATAGCTTTTAATCCACAGTACGTTGCTAGCTCTTCAAGTTTCTGATACCAGTGCGTATTCCTCTCAACTACAGTGTCTCCCAGCTAAAATGATGCATTGAGTTCCTGTACTGGAAAACTAAAAAAAGAGGCCAAAAGAACTTGCCAATGGAACAGAAAACGTAGACTGTCTTATTCATAGGGTTTATTTAATTATTGTTTCAATAAAAAGAATATAAAATCCACGTTTTTAACATTTTTACAAGAGTAATTTAATTTTTTTTTTTTGTCTATAAGCAATGTCACAGCTTAGAGTACTATTACACGGTGAAATTTGTTTCATGAAACTTCTTCGAATTCTTCTTTGTTCTGTCATCCCGTTTCGCAAGCGCTATTAGACGATGAAATCCAGTTTCCTGAAACTAGTTTCACATTTCTCTTTATCTTTCATTCGGTGATTTTATTTTTGGGGAAAAATAATTATCTACTAGTGTCTGGCTGCTTCAAAACCTCTTTTATTGGCAATTGATAAACAAAAAAGTCATTTTATTAGTATTATTACTTATTTTTGAACAAAATGAAACAGAATAAACAAAAACACGAACAAAGAGAAACGTCAAAGCTGTTTCACCAAAACCATAACCCATCCGACACAGGGTACCACATTGTCCATCTCTGTTTTTCGAACTTTCGTTTTAGTAGGGGAGCCCAGGAAGGGATTTTGCGCGTTACTCGAGCTCGTCAGAAAGTCATATGGGGAGAAACCTTGCACCCTGTAATGTACTCCTACCATATATGAAACCTTAATGTTGGGGCGTTCGTTCAGGGCAGCCCGTCACATTAGTAAAAAAAGTAGAACCTCGGAAATACTCGAGCGCGTCAGATTAAGAGATGGTAGGTTGATTACATCCAGAAGAGTGTATATTTCAATAATCTGACAATTTGAGCGGGGCCTTAGTAAGTAGGCGAGTCACAAAAATGTAAAAAAAAATCGATGTTTTGAAATACTCGAGCGCGATCAATTTTTTTTTTTATTTTGAATGTAATTTATATAGGATTACGGAAAACATATAATCTGACATTTTGCTTGGGCGATTTAGGTAAAATCGGCAATAAAATGTATAATATATGATGGTTAATATAGATATTAGCAATTGGTCCAAAAAATCTTTTTTGTAGGAAACTAAATTCTCTACAAGTTTGTAATTTACAATTTTTCTGTAGCTTTTGTTATCTACGATTTAGGAGATAACTGCGACAAAACGTGAATTTTATGGAAAAATCTGGTTTAGTGGCCCGTAGCACCTGGCCGGTATGAGTAACGACTTTGCCACAAAGAACATTTTTGTAGAGCGTTCAATTTCGAGAAAAAACATCTTCGGTTAAAGCGATCCCATGAAATGCCGCTGAGCTATAGAAATTTAAAAATAAAAAATCAGCTAAAATTGTCAGACTAAGAGTATAGTTGTCAGTATAATTGTCAGATTATCATCCTGGAGGACGAAGACATCAAATTGATCACTCTGTATAAAAATCTGACGAGCTCGATTATTTCAAGGTCACGTGTTTTTTTTTACATTTATAAAAATCAGCCACGACTTATGGCCCCACTCAAATTGTCAGATTATTGAAATATACACTTTTTAGAGTACATTTAACATACACTTTAAAAATCTGACACGCTCGAATAACTTTTTTTTTCAACCTCTCTTTACGCCCATTTGCCCCCAGTTAATCGTCAGATTAATATTTGTCGGTTATCAAAAAAGACAAAGCGCGTATACTCTATGAATATCTGACACGCTCGAGTATTTCAATTCGACTGTTTTTTTTTTTACATTTTTAAAAGCTCATACACTCCCATCGCCCCATTAAAATGGAAAACTGCCATACACTTGTTTTCGTTTTAGAACGTACACTTTACAGTTCAATAAGTCCCCATGACGCTTTAGTAACTACAAATTTAGCATCCCGGGATTCCCTACTATTTTCTTTTGCACTTATATAGTGTTCGAACAGTTTCATGAAAAAATTTCACAGTGTAATAGTAATCTTAAATGATGTACTCAGTTTTAACGGTAAATAGAATGCTGTACTGTATTTGTTTTGGGGTAAATGGTTCGGTCAAATTAGCTTCAAAAATAGGGGTAAGGTTACATTAATTCGCACCTTGCTAAAAATTGGCATGAATGTTGGGAACCCTATTACTTACAATTTGTCAATTATCCCCATCAATCCACCGCTTGGAAAAAAATTTATTCAAGGTCAAATGTTAAAAACAACGGTTTTTTGAGTTTTCCAGCTAAACGGTAAGTTTCATCATAAAAATAGAAAGACAAAAATGATTCATCGAGCAATTATCTATAAAAATTGTGAAAACACTTTTTTTCCTAAGAATCACAATTTCGGAGATATAGCTTTGCAAAAAGTTGAAAAAGTTGTGTTATTATATAGTATATATGTAAATCTTTATTTAAATAAATAGTTAACTAAATTTTATTTTTAGCGTTTGGGAACTTATGTTTTTTTGAGGATGCGACGCGTTTCGGAATCAAGTTCCATCGTCTTTCTGTTGAAACAGTTGAAAGCGCCAGACGATGCAACTTGATTCCGAAACGCGTCCTAGAAGGTAGTTCACTGCAAAAAAAAAAAAACCAAAAGCTCGATTATCTATGTTTTTTGAATGCACAAGCAACCATAATAATAATCGTAAATGGATAAGGAGCCATATATGGACGTTGTCAAAAACGCGTCGCATCTTGAAATTGACGAACATAATTGAAAATTGTACTCTTGTATTCGACTTACCAATGTTGAAGCACTATAAAAAAAATACAACAACCTTCTAGGTATTCTGTAGTCAATAATAATTTATATTTTATTTTGGTATTTTCGCACTACACTTTAACTGCGCGCACTGTATAACTTGACTGCGGTTTTTGGCGATTGTGCAAAGAAAGAGAAAACCAAATGCGCAAATATATATAAGGAAATACCTATTCTAAGCTACAATAGCGGTACTTTTCCAGTGGCAGCTGTGCAATCACTGTAATCGACATTTAAAATTCAAAAGCCATATACAGGGTGATTTGCATAAGGTGTTACAAAAAGATAGGGTGTGTAGGTTGGACCTAGTCAAGCAAAAAACCGTATGGGAGGGGGGGGGTCCATTTTCCCCCGTTTAGGCGGGTGGGGCAATTTAATAAAAAAAATCACTAAAAATGGAAAAATATTATTTAAAAATAACGGGTATACCTACAGAGTCGTGTTATAGCATTTTGAAAAGCCAAGAACCTATACATTAAATAAAATTTAAAAATAAGTTGTTCATATGAATAGTTTTTGAAATATTAATTTACAAAGTCAAAATTTTGAAAAAAAAACTTAATTTTTTTTCTTCAAACCATTTTTTTTTCAAAATTTTACGTTATTAAGTAGTATTTTTCTGGCTTATTTTCAATGTTCTTATTTATTTTTGATCAAACACAAAAAACCGGATGCCAAAATAACCTGTAGTTTTTGAGAAAACCAAAAATTACAAAAACGACTTTTTTTTCGTTATTAAAAATTAAAAAGTCATTTTCGCACTTTTTGGTTTTCTCAAAAACTACAGGTTATTTTGGCATCCGGTTTTTTGTGTTTGATCAAAAATAAATAAGAACATTGAAAATAAGCCAGAAAAAAACTACTTAATTACGTAAAATTTTTAAAAAAAATGGTTTGAAGAAAAAAAATTAAGTTTTTTTTTTCAAAATTTTGACTTTGAAAACTATTATTTCAAAAACTATTCATATGAACAACTTATTTTTAAGTTTTATTTAATGTATAGGTTTTTGGCTTTTCAAAATGCTATAACACGACTCTGTAGGTATTACCGTTATTTTTAAATAATATTTTTTCCATTTTTAGTGATTTTTTTCTTAAATTGCCCCTCCCGCCTAAACGGGGGAAAATTGACCCCCCCCCCCCTCCCATACGATTTTTTGCTTGTCTAGGTCCAACCTACACACCCTATCTTTTTGTAACACCTTATGCAAATCACCCTGTATATGGGTTAAGATCGTAGTACAGTGGTGGTCTAGTATAACGAATGATCGATATTACGAACACTTTTTTCAAGTCCATTAAGCTAGTCCTAAACGACGAACATGCTCGCCGAGCATGCTCGTGCTCGCCGTATTTTCATCGTCTAGGGGTTGGTTGGCGAGCCGCTCGCTGTTGGCGAAAATTTTCGATTTTCTTATGTTCGTTGGCTTCTATGTTTGCCATGTAGGGCCATGCTCGCGAGCAAACCGGTTTTTTATTATGAAGCAAACTCATTTCTGCTGTGGACGTCGTCGTGTGCATATCGCGGATAAAGTAAAAAGGCAACAGACAGCCACAATTTAATAGAAGAATACACACGTTTACGCTGTGGGGAATCAACATGAAAGGAATGCTCGGCAAATGCGTTCGTCGTCTATGGGATAATGCAAACGAGCATGCTCGGCGAGCATGTTCGTCGTTTAGGACTAGCTTTAGGCATTCTATATAACGAATAAATAACGGATTTCAGACAAAATTGCACTGAAAACTCTAAAGTTTAAGTTTAGTTCTAAAAAGTTTAGGGGAAGAGGCATTCAACCCCCGAAAAAACAAATGCATATTAACTATTCTTTTCTTAAATTTGAGTACAAATTGAGTCTATTTGTCTAAAGATTTGTATGACAAAAAGGTTTCGATACAACGAATTTTCGATATAACGAATTGACTCTGGACATTATATCGTTCGTTATACTGAACCACCACTGTATATTCAATTTGTGGAAGACAAATTGAATATGATATTTGTATTTCAATTAAAAAATGTCACCCTTAGTGCAAATTTGAGATTTGCACTTTATTTTTAACTCGGAACCCTTATTTCATCTGTTTTAATTGGTAGGTTACTTAACTTTTAAACTGTTTTTCATTGGCTTTACAGACGTATTTTCTCTATAATAATAAAGAAGGCACAATATAAAGTGAAAATGAACTATGTCTTTATAATACGGCTGTTTTTTTTAGCCCGAAGTTTAAAATATGCACTGATTGGCTTATGTTTCCTTCATAAAAGTAAAAGCTCATATTTAATTAACTGAAATCGGCCAGAAGGAAAATTTTATGCATACCAACAGTTAACGGATTTATTTGCAATAAAACCAGATATGCAATATATTGGCACATAATTTTAAAAGATCTTTCTTTTAAACCTCAAAGCCCGACTCGAAAAAACAATCAAAAGTAAGCGGAAAAACCACAAAACCATTTTATTTTTTTCAAACCGATTACCACTGGCTGTGTCGTCATGTACATTTTATTTGTTGAATTCCTCGATGCAGAAATAAAAACTTCCATGAAGTCTACAAAGTAATAACTAAAGGCCTCGAAAACATGATGATGATGATGGTAAAAAAAATCTACGTAAAAGTGTCATGCAGAAATAAATCGGCGCGGCGGCGTGGGTTTGGTATATTATCTACTGTTGAAAACCACTGCCTCTATTGAACCACCCTTTTATACCTATGTATATAAACACTTTTTATGTGACGAAGGCTTGTTGAAAAATTGTGTGATAAATTTGTAATACTCTACTGGCAATTTCCTATGAAGCCCTTACATCTGCATATACTTACATAAAAATGAACCGTCAAGTCGTATATTGTAGCACAACAAAACGTTTTTCCGATTTTCTTTTCACCTGAACCGTTTTATGTGGTTTTAATTGGAAATTAGGAAATTGAAAAACGTTTAAGTATACACGGTACGCCAGTAAAAATCGGTCTGAAGTGTATTTTAGCCCATGTGACACTTCAAAGCGTTTGTCATTTCAGTGTATGTAGTATGTACATTGTACATACGACACGCGTACTTCTACTTCGTTCATCGAATGTGTATGAGTTTGTTAGAAGGTGTATGCTAAGCATCTGCATAGATTGAAAAGGAATAAATTTCTTAAGCTTATTATTTTTTGATACAAAAACGGAAAATTAAACCAAATCATAAAAATATATATGGCCCACCAACAAAGATCGGAAAACCTTTGAGCCCTAACGCATATCAGAGACCTACAACTTTATGCAGATTTTTGACGACTTATTGAGAGACCCTTTTTATTGCTAGGTAATTACTATCAGAGGACTATCCAATTTCTCGCAAAATGTGATAACGGCGGAAGAAAAATCTTGTTTCTGGGACTCAAACTTCGATTTCCAAGCAACATTAGCCGTCATGGTAATCATTACGTCGCGCACATTAATATACATATACAGAGTGGCACAACAGAGAGGGCAGCCCCTGGGCCTAGCGCATTTCTAACAACCATGCCATGTTTAGGGAAATGGAGCATTACGATCTCGCTGAGATCACAGTTTGAGAATGCAGAGTGTACAATGAAACAGATCTTTTTTTTCCGTACTCGCTCGGTTGGGAGAGTCTTCAAAGACCTTAATATATATAAATCCGCTGGTCGAGATGGTAACCCCGCCGTTATTCTGAAGAAGAATTCTTCTATGCTGGCAAAACTACTGCAAATGCTTTTCTATCTATCCTCTTCTTGTGGGCTCTTTCCGAGCAGATGGAAAAATACACTTGTCCAGCCCGTCTCCAAAAAGGCGAGTCTTCATACCGTCCAATTGCACTAACGTCCCTTCCTTCCAAGGTCATGGAAAATTAAACAATTCGTCAACTTATCAAATATCTTGCAGAACGAAAGCTACTTAATGACCAATAGTACGGCTTTCTGTTGAAAATAAGCAAACCAGCAACTCTCACTGTAGTACAATCTACTGTACTTATATCAATGAAGTATTTAATATCAAATTCATGTTTTTAGTTTTCAATATGAATTGAATGTTTTATTATATTATTCTCTATTTAGCTCTTGAACAATAAACAACTGTTATTTTTAAAGGATTGTTTTATTTGGATTCAAATATAAATCCCATAGGTTATGGGCCCAGCACGCTTCCACTGCGCTGAAGAAAAGAAATTAGCTCGCTAAAAAGGCTAAACGAATACATACGAACATTGAAAACGAAGAAAAAGTTCAAGAACAATTGAAGAGCAATTAATTTTTGTGAAACTATAGAGAATCAAGTCAATCGAAGAGGACCATACCATGAGCTATACCAATGTGAAGATTGAGACGTTGGGAAAGGACAATTTCGACACATGGAAGATTCAAGTTGAAGCCCTTCTCATAAAGAACGATGCCTGGAAGTATGTGAATGGAACATGCGAGAAGCCGTCTACGCCGGAATCAGCAATAGCTGAGTGGGTAAATAATGATGCGAAAGCAAAAGCTGATTTGATTTTAACCATCTCTCCAACTGAATTGAGGCAAATCAAAAATTGCACAACATCTAAGGATATATGGGAAAAGCTGCAGAATCTGTATCAATCAAAAGGACCAGCGCGAAAGGCAACGCTATTGAAAAATTTAAACCTGCTCAGAATGAAGAATGGAGAAGACATGAGAGACCACATTCGAAATTTTTTCGAATAATTCCAGACGAATACGAATCCTTCCGAATCGCAATTGAAACCCAAGAGAAATTATTGAATCCTGAATCTCTGAAAATTAAACTTCTCGAGGAATATGAAGCAAGAAAGCGAAATACATCGAATAGTGCTTCAGGTGCCATGTTTGTTAAAAAGAATAATGGCACATCGAACCGAACGAAGAAGTATGAAAAACCAGCCGAAGAACGCTTTAAGTTTGCTTGCCATACATGCGGCAAAACTGGCCACAAAGCAAGGGACTGCAGATCGAAGAATTTCAAAAAGATCTCAGCCAATCGAAGTGAACAACGTGAAGAAGTCAACCGAAATGCAGCAGTTGCAATGAAAGCCAGCAATGAAAAAGAAAGTTGGTGCTTGGATTCAGGCGCATCGTCACACATGTGCTTCGAAAAATATAAATTCACTTCAATCAATCCTTCAAACACAAGAATGCTTAGTTTGGCCAACAATGAATCAACGAAAATTGAAGGAAAGGGAGATGTTTTGTTGACTCTTAACGAAGACCTGACCGTCAATTTAGAAGAAACTCTTTTTGTACCAGACCTTCGATCAAATCTGTTATCAGTGTCAAAAATAACAGAGCACGGTTTTAAAGTCACATTTGGAAAGAAGGAAGCCGTGATTTATCGCCCTGAAACTGGTGAAGAAGTTATGAAGGCTCATAGAATCCATGACCTGTATTATGTAAGAGAATACTCAGAAGATAGCAGAATTGCACAGAAGACTTCGTCGTCACTTCAAGAATGGCATGAAAGATTTGGACATCTGAATGGAGCTGACTTGAAGAACATCATACGCCAGAAGAAAGTTATGGGGATAACCGCCCGAGTTGAAGAGGAACTGCCAGTTTGTGAAACGTGCATCAAGGGGAAGCAATCTCAAAAACCGTTTTCAAGGTCGGAATCTAGAAGCGAAAACATTTTAGATCTTGTGCACACTGACGTTTGTGGACCAATGCGCGTAAGTTCTATCGGTGGTTCAAGATACTTCCTTACATTCATCGATGACAGATCTAAATGGACCGAAGTTTATTTCCTGAAGAAGAAGAGCGAAGTCATCGACAAGTTTAAGGAGTACAAGAATATGGTAGAGAAGAAAACTGGCTACAAAATCAAAACCTTGCGATCTGACGGTCTGAATACACAAGCCATCAATTTGAAACGTTTTTAAAAGATGAAGGAATCAAGCATGAACTAACTGTTGAGTATACACCGCAACAAAACGGTGTGTCTGAAAGAAAAAATCGAACGTTAGTCGAGATGGCGCGTTGCATGATGATACAATCAGGACTCTCAGCAGGTTTCTGGGCAGAAGCAATTCTCACATCTAACCACATCAGAAATAGATGCCCTTCAAAGAGCTTAGATGGTGAAATTCCATTTCAATTGTGGACTGGAAAAATCCCCGTTGTAAGCTATTTTAGAAAGTTTGGATCAACCGCATTCGTGCTCGACAAAACACCCGGAAGAGGCAAGTTCGATCCAAAATCCAAAAGATGTATTTTTATCGGATATTCAGAGCAGTCAAAAGCGTACAGACTTTGGGACCCAGAAGCAAGAAAAGTTATCCGTAGTAGAGACGTCACTTTTACCGAAGCCTATCAGCCAGAAAACAATTTCGAAGATTTCATCAATGACGAAATACCTCAAGACAAGGAACTAGAATGTAATGTACAAATTCATTCAGAAGCTATAAAAGAACCAGAACAGTTTACTGATGACAATATCGAAACACCTACAACCTGGAGAAGAGGACCAGGACGTAAACAGAAAGTTCTAACCGGAAACCGTGGTAGACCTCAAAAATTGTTCAACATGATTCAAGTTCAGAACAACAACGTTGATATCGAAGAAACATCAGAAAATGAAGAACCATCAAGCGTTGCAAATCTCATTCAATTTGGCGATCCGCAATCAATCGAAGAAGCTCTCTCGAGTCCAGAAGCCATGCAGTGGAAGAAAGCTATGAAGGATGAATACGAAGCCTTGAAGAAAAGCAAGACCTGGTGCGTTGTTCAACGCCCAAAAGGTAAGAAAATTATCAAATCTAGATGGATACTACGAACAAAATACGCCGCAACTGGATCATTAGAGCGTCGCAAGGCCAGACTAGTCGCCAAAGGATTCACACAAACACAAGGCGTTGACTACAATGAAACCTTTGCACCCGTAGCTAGAATTGGATCTATTCGAATGATAATGGCACTGGCTGTGGAACTTAATCTTGAACTTCACCAATTGGATTTCGTAAGTGCATATTTAAACGGCGAAATAGAAGAAGAAATTTTTATGGAAATCCCTGAAGCATTTGAAGAAATTTTACCCAAAGAGGAGCTCGAAGAATTTAAAGGTGATAAAGTCTGTCAAGTCAAGAAGGCCCTATACGGATTGAAACAGTCTGGACGACAATGGTACAAGAAATTAGATCAGAAGCTGAAGCGACTCAATTTAAAACCTTCATGTGCTGATCCTTGCGTATATACTCGAACACAGAAAGATGAAATTACCATTGTTTTAATCTACGTTGATGACTTGATCGTAGCATCAAATAACCCGAAGAAACTGCAACAACTTAAAGAAGATTTATCAGAATCTTTTGAAATGAAAGATTTGGGAATGTTGAATTTTTGTCTAGGAATTCAATTCAAACAAGATAAAGATAAAAACGAAATCACAATGTCACAATCAAAATATGTACAGGACATCCTTTGACGTTTCAACATGAAAGATTGTAAGCCAGTAAGTAGCCCTATGAATCCTAACGAAAAACTTACGAAAGAAATGTGTCCCAAAACTGATGATGAAATAGAAGAAATGAAAAATATACCCTACCAAAATTTGATTGGATCTTTGATGTATTTGGCCGTGTCAACACGACCAGAAATTGCACATGCAGTAAGTATCCTAAGTCAATTCAACACAAACTTCGGCAAACAACACTGGATTGCAGCAAAAAGAGTGCTACGCTATTTAAAAGGCACAGATAATCTTGGACTGAAATTTACCAAAACCGGAAAAAGCCTAATAGGATATGCTGATGCAGATTGGGGTTCATGTGTTGATGACAGACGATCATATACAGGATACAACTTTAACTTGGCAAATGCAGCAGTTAGTTGGGAATCCCGGAAGCAACGTACAGTTGCTATGTCAACTACAGAAGCCGAGTACATGGCTATATCCGAAGCAACTAAGGAAGCAATTTACCTCAGACGATTTTTGGACGAAGTTTTAAATCAACCACAAGCAACAACCATTTTCAATGACAACCAAGGTGCTGGACAACTAAGCAAGAACACAGTATTTCACAATCGTACAAAACAAGTTGATCTACGCCACCAATTCGTAAGAGAAGCTATAGAACGAGAGGACATCAAGATTGAGTACATGCCTTCAGATGAAATGCCAGCTGATGTTTTAACAAAATCCTTATCAGCACCCAAGCACACTAATTGTATCAAAAACCTTGGTATGTGTTTAGTATAATTATTCGAGTTGCAGTTTGAGGGGAAGTGTTGAAAATAAGCAAACCAGCAACTCACACTGTAGTACAATCTACTGTACTTATATCAATGAAGTATTTAATATCAAATTCATGTTTTTAGTTTTCAATATGAATTGAATGTTTTATTATATTATTCTCTATTTAGCTCTTGAACAATAAACAACTGTTATTTTTAAAGGATTGTTTTATTTGGATTCAAATATAAATCCCATACTTTCGTTGCAAAAGGTCCACTGGTGATTTGATGGCATATCTCACCGAAAAGTGGGACCAACATTTACACTGTTTTGTGGAGAAAGTAAGATTACTGCTCATGATATTTCTAATTCATTTGATAAAGTTTGTCATCAAGGTCTCTTATCGAAAATGCGTGATTTTGGTTGGATTAGAAATCACCTTTCAGACCGTTGAAAACATGTTGTGTTGAATGGTTTCAAGGCTGGTACCGACTTTATAAATGCTGGTGTGCCCTAGGACTCCGTTTTCTCTCCGATCCTCTTCCTAATTTTCATAAATGTTATCTTGTCTGAGACTTCTAATCCTCACGTTTTCATATTCGTTTCCAAACGTTCAAGTAAGTCCCTGCTCTTCGGATGTGGAACTGGAACGGTTGCGTATGATAAACTCATTGAATTCTGACCATGGCAGCATTTTAACAAAATAAAGACCGAGAAGAATTCAATGATTCACAAAGCTCAATGCTGTTTCTTGTCGTTAAAGCTTAACATTCCCCTATTGCTATTATCACTGAATAGCACCTGCACCCAAGAAACCGAAAAGCTGTACTTTGATAAAATAAATAAAATAAATAGGGTGGCGCAACAGAGCGAGGAGCCCCTGGGCCTAGCGCATTTCTCACAACCATGCCTTGTGAGGGAATGGAGGGGACCTACAATTTTCTGCTGGTTCCGAACGGCTAGTTGAGAAAGCACTTTTCATGGCAACGAATTTACTAACGGAGGACTTGCCAATTCCTCGCGAAAGGCGATACCCGTGGAAAAACATTTTTGCCTCTGCTGTTATTCGAACCTTGAACCTCTGGGTTAGCAGGTGGACACGCTAACCATCACGCCACGGGTACCACGTACTTTGATACGTTAATAATTAAATCATTTTCTAGTTGCAGCCTATACCTCTTCTTAGTTTTAATGCCTACCATCGAAGAAAATGTCAGTTCACACAGGTATGGATTGGCGAATGGCACCAATAATTTAAGAGCTTCCCTTGTCAGCTCCTTGATATTCGTGTTTTCTTTTCATCCAAAATATGTCGACACTTTGCGAACAAAATTCCATTTTAAGCATGCCATCTACAGCCAAATCTAAAAGTCATTCTTTCGTTTTTGTGGTGACATCAGCCAGATCTATTAATTTGCCAGATCTATTTGAATTCTATTTCTATTGAATTTTTGAAATCTGTCCAGTAGTTTCCAATTTTTCGTTCCCACCCTCTTCCTGAGGGAATCTTCCGTTCCTTAGGGATAATGTAACATCCTAGAGTTCAAAGAATTTTTGAAATCGGTAATGTTCCCGTTCTCGTTCCCGTTTGATTATAGGGATGAAATATGTATAGTCTATGTTACTGATGGAGGGGGATAATGTAGCACCTTTTAAATAGTCCAGTAGTTTCTTAGTTTCCGCTCCCAACCCCATTCTTGTGAGAATATGTGGATCAAATCTTGAGAGGAACCATCTTTAGACTAAACTATATGTATGACATTCATAAAAATCCTTTGGGTGGTTTAGGAGTCTATACTGGACATACACACATATGTTACATACATTACATACATGCATCCTATTTTATATATATAGATGCTTTTTGTTGGTATAGACTGACGTTCTTTATAATAGTGTAAAGATGTTTTTTTTTATCCTTTTAACCACTTATGATTTATTTTTTATCATAATGGTTTTAGGTCAACCAATTCCATTTATTTTATGTGGTTTCCAATTATTTTGGAGCTCTGGTTAAAAGCTTTGATTGTAAATTATGCAAGCTCTGTATCATACAAGGAATGTGAGTCGATAGTGCAAAACTTTGGTCTGTTGCATTATCTTCAAGAATCTTCTGAACACTTGGAAAAGACTCAAACTTATTGTTTTGCAGATAGGTTTTCCACAAACGAAGTTTTGCGTGAAATGCTTTTAATTTATATTTGGCAGTTAAAATATTTTCTTCTCTTCCTTGAAGGTTCTTGTTTAAATTGTTAAGGTGGCTTAAATGATCAGCCAAAAATGCTAATTTCAAAAGCCATATTTTGCATCTTTTAAGAACATTTACAATTCGGCTCTCAATTCCAGCCATTTTTTTAATACCTTTCCTTTGGATAGCCACCTGACCTCCGTGTGGTAAAGGAGATTTTGATGAAGCGAGCCCATATCTTCACAAACGATTCTGAATAGCCGAGTTTGCAAATCCTTGCCTTTGATAGGATTCACAATTTTTATTACCTCCATGAGCACGTCATTTAGATCAGAAGGTACTACCTTAGCAGCCAGAGCCTGTCGATGGAGAAAACAGTGTGTCCAGGATATGTTTGACATTATCGCTTAATTTTGCAATGAGTTCACTACTTTTGCCATACATAGCTTTAGCGCAGGGCTTCTTCAACTATGGGTCGCGACCCCAAATGGCGTCGCTTAGGAAGATCCTGGGGTCGCGAGAAATTTTCATGTTAAATATTTAAGTGGAGGTTTCCAGTGACAAATTGTGCTATATATATACAACATTATATAGCATAATGTCTACTTTAGCCTCTGCCCAATGCACAATGTTTCAGAAAACATTAGTAAGTAATCTGCGCATAAAGTCTCTTTTCTTTTATAAAAAAGCCCTTGACTGAATTCTGGATCGGAACTAGAACTGAATTTCGTACAATCGCTGATATTGATTTAATTGTCCTCCTGCCATTCAACACCACATATTTATGTGAAGTCACTTTCTATGCTTTTACACATATATTTAATACGAATATCGTTCATCGCTAATTGTCTAAAAAAAATAAAAAAACAGGCATATCCATCTCATTAAATTGGCTCCTTTAATTTAAAATTGATACTTACTATTCAACGACTGCGTTCGAATATATTCGAACACTTAAATTGTTACCTAGTAAGTAAATCAACAGAAAATATTTATTTATCTTTGTATCATATTTATATATGGGGTCGCCAGGATACTCGCAATCATAAATGGGGTCGTTAATGAAAAAAGTTTAAGAAGCCCTGCTAAGCGCCATCGCTAGAAGTTGCGATACATTTTTTTCAGTCAATATCGTAGTTGCAAGTACTTTCCAAAAGTATATCGTAAAAACACTGGCCAGTAGTGTTTGCAGGAAGTGCTTTGCAAAATAAGATTTCTTCCGTGATACTGTCATCTGCTACGAAGCGCACAAATACCACAAACTGTGCATAGTCAGAAAAATCTGTAGATTTGTAAACTGCAAAGCAAAATGTTGGCTGTTTTCTCATCACATTACATTACTTGTGCGCGTGGCCTATTAATTTAGTTAAATTATTCTTTGGCTTTCTATGACGATGTTCATACTGGCCGATTTGTTGAAGCAACAAATCGACCAAAATGTTCACATTGTTCAACGAATCGACCGCAACTCCGTCTTGTTTCATTTGCTTCTTGTCAACTATTGTCAATAATGGTACAAATGGAATGTGAACCTATTTTGACAATTCGGCTCCAAAAATATAAATAAAATAAATCATCAACCTCAAGAGCGGAAGCAAAAAAAAAAAAATTTTATTTATAAAACTTGGCTGTTACGTCTTTTTAAGTACGCTCACAGGTAAATATACGCAATACTGATTAAACAATTAACGTACATATTGCAAAACTATGTATCTTTACAGGTTTAAACCAAAATCGGTTTTTTGAAAAAAATGACATGTCAACAGACAAAAAAAAGATTTAGCTGCAGTAACGCACCTAAACAATCTTCATACAGCTTGGCTGTATTTAGAATTAGAAGAAGAGGAAAACCAAGCATGTAGAAAAAACAGATTGTGGGTAAAGAGATGGAAGAGGGAGCGATCTACCAAAGGAGCATTTTCACTGCTTTCCAAGGAACTACTTCTGCAGGACAAAGATTCTTTCGCCGTTATCTCAGGATGACCGAGGTAGTTTTAATTTTTTTTTTTTAAGTTAATGTATTTAAAGCAATATATTGAAACCGAAATTTTCAAGCAGCTGATTTTTAAATAAGAGAAGTATCATATTTCATTATTTAAATATTGATAAGCTATATACCTATGTGGTGCCCGTGTTAATTGTTAGCATGATTGCCTGTTACGCGGGAGGTTCGTGGTTCGAATCCCAATAGAAACCAATAAAAGTTTTTGCAATGGTAAAACAGGAGCAAACGATTGAATAATCCTCTAATAGTTAATTCATTGCCAAGAAAAGCACTTTCTCTATTAGACGTTCGGAACCGGCAGAAAATTTTAGGTTCTGTGACAACTGCCCATAAGAGACGGAGAATATATTTGACAAGAGATCTTCGTTATCCCTTGTTATACAAACTCCATCGTGAGCAGATGTTTTCAGTTTAAATATTAATATAGTACAAGTATATTTACATATAGAGACACAAAAAATAAAGTTGAATGTGAATTAGTAAACCTAAATGTTTCTTAGATCCCTAATCTTATTCGTTATAGTTCCCTCTATATTTCACAGGCATGTTACGTAAAAATTTTGGAATGCATAAAACCAAGAATATAAAAGCAAAATACGGTCTTACGAGATGCTATACCAGCAGACGAAGTTTTGACGACAGTATTGAGATTTCTGGCTACTGGCGAGTCCTATAGAAGTATGGAGTATTCAACTCGACTATCCCTGGCATTTATATCAATGACTGTTCCTAGTGTTTGTGAGATAATATACGAAGAAATGTAAGGAGACTATCTACAGGTAATTTTAAAAAATAGAATTCAGTTAGATGCATGTATGTAATTGTTTTCTGTTTAGTTCCCATCTTCATTTGCTGAGTGGAAGAGTATTGCTGGAAAATTTAATGACTGTTGGCAATTTCCGTTATGCATCGGCGCATTAGATGGAAAACATATTGCTTTCAGAGCATCAAAATCTGACGGGGCCTTTTTTCATAATTATAAGGGCTTCGACAGCATTGTTCTTCTGGCACTTGTTGATGCTGGATATAGGTTCACATATGTTGACATAGGGTGTAATGGTCGGATCAGCGATGGAGGAGTATTTTTGAAAAGCGACTTGAGGCAGATAATTTCAAACGCGAACACCTTGCTACCGCCAAATGGAACAGTTAGAAGCCATAGTCTTCCATATGTTATCGTGGGAGATGACGCATTTAGCCTCGACAAGCATCTCATGAAACATTTTCCTTACTAAAGTGTTGAAAAGGATAGAAAAAATATTCAATTATCGCTTGAGTCGAGCTCGACAAACTGTCGAACATGCGTTTGGTATTATTTCAAACAAATTAAGGGTTTTCAGACCACCATTCACTTGAGGCCCGAAAAAGTTGCAAAAGTTATTCAAGCAATTTGTGTTTAACACAACTTTCTCTTGCAACAAAATGAAGGCTACATTCCACCCATTGATGTTGAGTCCAATATAAGACAACAACACAAAGAAAGTCAACAGAATACCCCAGGAAACAGTGGAACGTCGAAAAACTACGCTGCAGATGCTCGGCTCACCAGAAACTACTTCGCAGATTATTTTTCTGGTGAATGTATGATACCATGGATGGAACAATATGTGTAAAAGTAAGCAATTTATTGGTGAATGCTCATAATTAATAATAAAAACTAATTACTTCAGAATCAGGAAGACCAACTGCACAGGCGTGCACCAAAAGTGAGGAAAGTAAGCCCCAAGAAGAAATCGCTTCAAGTGTGTTCATTATTCAGTTTGCAACAAATGTAATATTAATCAATCAATCAATATTATAGATACACGGTAATTTGATTATCAACATAATTCAACGTGCCAGCTTGACGGCGATATGTTCAAAACTTGGTAAATCTGCATTTAAACATATAAGAGAAAAATTAAATTCATTCAATTCATTAAATTCTTCATAACATTAAATAATGTCAAACTAAATTTGAACAAATATCAAAAAAAAAATAAAAAAATAAACAAACCGATATTATTGCGTTTAACGATCTAATTGTGTTAAAATTTTTTTGTTATCGTTCTGAGGTTTTCATGGATTCATTCCCGCATTTCATAATCGCTCTATCTATCCTATCGTTGTGTTGGGTTTCGTTCTTTTTTTTGCGTCGCATTTCGTGATTTCGATATTGAATAAAAGAATTACTATTTAATCCTTTTGTGAAAAAATTCACTCCTTTCCCATTTTCCATGTATGTATCATTGAAAAAAATAGGATAAATTAAGAGTTACTCTTAACGCTTCTCCCATTTGGTTGAATTATCTCTGAATTCAAGCACACATGCAAAAACATTTGTTTTTTGAAACGTTAAATGGAAAATAATTTGTAAAAAAATTACTATAAATTATGAGGAAACGATTAAACAAGTTAGAATTCAGTAATTTGCAGCATAAAACAGAGCACAAAATCTGAAAATGTGAATTTTTATATACATATATGTGAACATCAGTTTGAAATTTAATACTAGGAAAAAACTAAAAACATGTATTATTGAAAGGATTACTTCACAGTTTGAGATTCAAATAAAAAACACTGTAAGCTTACTTAGTACTCAAGTAAAAAAAAAAAAAAAAAAATAGCCATTGGAACAGACAAAACTAAATATGTAACTATACATAGCTCGAAACTTAAAACAAATAAATGAAACTCTTAAAAAAAAACAGTACAGTAGTATATAGTTGTCATCCTCTGGCAATTCGTTCGTGATTTCTTTAACTATTTGCTTTGTTGATGAACTTGAACGACTGGTAATTTACCCTTTCGGTGTTTCGTGTTGCCCTCCATTCCTTGAGATGAGCTTTCTTTCTATGAGAATGCATATTTGCATTTGAGTTGAATGTTTTCGGACAATAAGGACATGAATACAGAACCTCTCCGTGTGCGTCGTCATGATGTGTTCCTAAAAATATTGTATACAATTTGCTTTAAATAGACATTAAACATTATTTAATAGAACGAATAGAAAGTACCTTTAAACTGAGAGCACAGACACCTCATTCAAAGTTTCGGTCTAAAGCCCAATGTTGGGGTGGCCTTTGCCTTTGTTTGGAGCAGCATAATACCAGCTGATTCTCAATGCAAATTCTTCAGGTACTGCCAAATCATCATCATCAACGTCCCAACCAGCAAATTTAGTTTCGCCTACTGCTTCGGTGTCTAATGCTTCCTGCATGTCCTCATCCTGTTCATCTACTCCAAGTCAGCATCAGCTCCAAAGCCGTCACTCTTTATATAAATAATAAAATAAAAGGCATCGATTTAATTTAGAACATCGTTCAAGTTGAGTTCGCTGCTAGTGATTGGACGTACATAGACCCAAATGGTATACAGGACCATCATCATTTAAAGTTGACAATCAACAATCAAGCGTTTCACTTGTACGACTGAAAAACCATAGAGAAAATATCAGTTTGACTATTTGGCTTCTATTTTACGTATTTGTAAGAACTTTCAATTAGGTTCATTAGCTCTACTGCTAATTTATTTATGCTTCAGATGAAGCTAGTCCAGAAAATGAAGAAATCGCAAAGAAATTTTTTTTTACCATTTTTTACCTTACACATTACATGCAAAACAACTGCCAGACATAAATTTTTATTTTTTTGAATTGAAAATTGATTACAACTAAAAAAATATTTTAAATTAAACGAAAACAAAAGTTATAATTTTACAGTTCGTCCCAGTCTTCCAAATAATCAATTTCAGTAATTGAATCTTCAAAACAGTTGAAATTATCACTTTCAATATCAGGTGCGTGGTAAATGTTTTCAACGGCTTGATGATTTTCCTGTGCCTTCATATTGATTGGTTTTCTATCCATAGTTTTTCGAAGCCCATTTCTGATGGCTTCTAAAATATTCCATTTTACTTCCAAGAAAATGTCTTCTGGCACATTCATCAAATCCGTTGCTACCATTTGGCCAAGAACGGCTGCCGGTGTTCAGTTGCAGTTGCATGAAACCTTCGAAAAATAATCGTTCGCCTTCCTTATCGACTCTTCGATTTGCGTTCTTATTTCGATATTGCAAGGAACATTTTTTTTCTGCATAGTTTTATTAATGAAAATAATTATTTCAATGAAGACATAACATTATAACCTTTGGTTTTCTTGACTCTTGGCTGAATGCACTTGCCCCAGCTTCAGTTTCAACAACCTAAAAAAAAAATTATTAAAAAGGTCTACTTAAAAAGTATCTTAGTTTTACAAATACTTACGTTGGGTTAAATATTTGAAACCGATGGACAAGAATTGCAATACTGGTCAAAAAATTTAAGCAGCTCGAAGCACCATAACTTGGGCTTATAAATTTCTTCGGCCCCAGCACCACTTTTTTTTGATTTCATCATCTGGTTCTTTTCTCTATTCACCCAAATCATGGTAGTCGAAATCGTCTCAAAAAAAAAAAACGACTCATAGCTAATTGCAACCATCGTAGTTGTTTTTCGACCAGACGAGTCGACGAAATGTCAAAATCTACTACAATTCGACGTTCTCTCCACATTCCGAATCACCGTAAAAAAAATTGAGGCGACTAAGCATTAAAAATGGTCGATGTTTTTCATTGTGACGACAGTAAAACAAAATATATTCATGGTAAGTTTTAGGTACTTGTTAAGAAATTCATTTGACTACTTATTATACTCAATTGTTTAGATGAAAATTACAAACCAAAAGCAGCTTGAGCAGTTGGTTGCTTTAATGGAAGCAAAACTTCATTTAGCCAAGGGCTTCAACAAAACGCTATCAAAAATAGATATCAAGAAAGAATGGACATCAGTTGCCACAATTTTGAACTCTCTAGGACCCCCCGTTAGAGATGGAGAAGGCTGGCAAAAGGTTTGTACAGATCTTATGTATTTCAACTCTGGCCTTATTCAATTTGCTTTTAATAGGTTTGGACTGACTTAAAATTCAAAGTTAAAAAAAAGTTAGTTCACAACAAAACCGAATGTCGGGCCACTGGAGGTGGCTTGGTGCAATTTGCCAAACTTTCTCCGCTTGAGGAGGCGGTGGCAAATTTGATGAATTTCGAAAAGGTTATCGATCCCAAAGGTACTGCTCTTTGTGTTCCTTTAGCGTCAGCATCCAGTTCAGAAGCAATAAATGATGATTTCGAAAAAGAGCTGGAACAAATTTTAAATGAAACTGAGGTTTTTGAACCTTTGCCATCAACGTCACATGATGCTCAGGAGGCACACGCTCCAAAAAAACGTCGGTTTAATTCTTCCAGTGAAAAGAAAAGAAGCTCACTTCTTGAAAAGCAAACACAAATTCAAGAAGACCTCTACAATAACGTTAAAAAAAAGGCGTATTGAAAATCACTTGGAAGAATCGAATCGTTACAGTAGAAAGCGTTTTAAACTTGAAGAAGAAAAGCTAAGCCTCTATAAAATAGAAATGGAAAAAAAAGAAAACCATAATGAGAAAAACACAAAATGAAAATGATGGCCCTAGAAATTAAACGAAAAAAATTAGAACTGCAAGAATTTCAAAGTAGAGACTAGTTTTAGTATTCATTTCTTTTCAGTTTATTAGTTTTTGATTAAGTTTTTTTCTTCTTTAAATTATATAGATTTAAGGTTGTTTTTGTTTATTTGATAAAAGAAATATTATATGTACAAACATATGTTCATTTTTGTTTGTGAATTTTAAAGTACATTCATTATTTGAAGTCTTGAATTTAAAGCTATTTCGTTATACGATTGGTCGTTTACTGCAACATTCTCTCCAGCAGCAATGGGTTCAACAACCTGTTGAATTTCATCACCAAAAATAGTTGCAACTTTGAAATGTATACACAAATTGTGCATATACGTTAGCAAATTGAATGGCTTTTGACGGGCTGTAATGCAACTGCCGTGCACCTAAAAGACAACGGAATCGATTTTTGAGAACTCCAATCGTTCTCTCAACTATATTGCGTGCTTTCATTTTCATTTTTAATCCATTTTTTATTCATTTTCACTTATAACTACTTACATGCTAACAAAAATGTATAAAACTAGCTTATATAATATCTTAACTAACTTACTGACCCTAATCAGGTACTCTAAATTAAATTATTGCGTGCTTTTGTGTGCGCAGAATTGTACTTGCTTTGTGGACTTCCTTCTTCTGCTAACCGAAATGGAGTCATCAAAAAAGGTTCCAAAGGATAACCTGAATCACCTAACAAAGCACAAGAATTTTAATAAAATATAATTATTGAGCTCTTTAACTTTACCTAAAAGCCAAGAATTTCTTTCACCTCTTTCAAATTCTGATTTTAAGAAAGTCCTTAGTTCACTTGTTTTCCATATAAGCGAGTCATGGCTCATGGCTGGATCCAGGGTGTCTAGCATCAATACATTTTATGACCATGTTGTGGTCACACACCTACAATAAAGCAGAAACATACACAAGTTACAATTAAGCATGAAAAGTAAAATACTAACGATCATTGCATTTAGACTATAAAAGCCTTTCCGGTTCAAGTACAGGTTTTGTTCACTTTTTTGGGGGGTTATGATTCTAATGTGCGTTCCATCGACACATCCAATAACGACGGGAATTCCAAATTTATCAAAAAACCAAAGCTTTGTTGAGTTTTTTAGTTGAGATATTCCACGTGTTTTTTAATCTAATAAATGAAAAGATTAGTAAAGTTTTTAACAGTTAAAACACTTATTTTATTTCCTCAGATGTACATTTCAGAAGCAATGCTTCCATCGTCAGTGAGATTTATAAAATTAAATTAAATTAAATTATTTGTCAAAAAACTAATAATAAACAAAAATGTTTCTAAACAAAAATTACAGTTGAGTTGAGTTGAATCTATTAAAAAATTTTTTGAATATTGAATCTTTGATTGGTCCATCATCACTATTCATTAGATTATTTTTGTTTTTAAATATGTAAAATGATTCAAAAGCATCTAATTCATAATTGCTATTTACATTTCTTATTAGTTTTAAATTTTGCAAACTAAAGCTATGACTATTTTCTAGCATATGTTCTGCAACACTTGACTTTTCTTTTTCATTATATTTAAGATGTGCAAAATGTTCTTTAAATCTTTTTAGAATAGGTCTTCTTGTCTGTCCTATATATTCTTTTGCACAATCATTACATCCGATAGAATAAATTCCTGACTTTTGAAGTTGTTCAATTTTATCCTTAGATCCTCCAATCAGATTTTTTATTTTTATTTCGCTGCACTCACTCATACGGATATTATATTTATTAAAGATTGGTTTTATCTTAGATGTTATTTCTGGATAGAAATAAAATTTTGAATATTTCTTTTCGTCATTTCCTTCATTCCTTATTAGATCTAAAGTTGTATAATTTCTCAATTCTTGTTTTCTTCTATGTGCAATTGTTAAATCTTCAATCAATTCTTCAGTATATCCATTAATTTTGGCTATGTCTTTAATTTTTTGGAATTCTTTTATTTTTGTTTCTATAGTCATTGGAATATTTAGAGCTCTAAAAATCATTGAGTGAAAAGCTGACATCTTATGTTCAAAGGAATGGAACGAGTCTGATGTAATGTATCTCAGAGTATTCGTTGGTTTTCTGTATATATCCAATTCGAAATTGTCTCCATTCCGAGTTATACTTAAATCCAGAAAATTTAGTTTCCCTTCAATTTCTTCTTCATATGTAAATTTTATTGATGGGTATTTAGTTCTATTTAATTTGTTAATGAGCTGACGGAGTTCATGTTTTTTGATTATCGCCCATATATCATCTACATATCTTAACCAAATTCTTGGGAAATTTACTTGATTTTTCATTTCAGTTTCTATATGCGACATAAATAAATTTGCTAAAAATGGGCTCATATGTGATCCCATACTGCAACCAAATTTTTGTCTGTAAAACTTTTCATTAAACTGGAACCAATTTTCATCCATGCACAGTTTAGTAAGTTTTACAAATTCATTTATTTCTTCTGGTTTAAGTGTATTTCTTTCTAGCCATTTTCTCAGAAAAACTAAAGTTTCATCAATTGGAACATTTGGATATAATGAAACAACATCGAATGAAACTTGAATCTCATTGCTAGCTATTTTTAAGTTCTTTACTTTTTCTGCAAATTCAATTCCATTTTTTATAGCTGCTGTTTCAAATTTTATTGGGAGATTATTTAGTTTTTCTAATAACCAACATTCAAGTTTTGATAATATTGATCCAGTTGTTGATGTAATTGGTCTTATTTGTTTTCCTGGTTTATGTAATTTTAACTGAGAATATAATCTTGGTAAAATTGGATTTGAAACATTTAATTTCCTTGATAAATTAGGATCATTAAAAACTTTAACTGCTTGTTTGATAGCTTCTTTAGTTCTCCTTATCATTCCCGGTAAAGGATTAAAAATTACTTCTTCATAAGGTCCAGTTCTTATAAATTGTTCAGTTATTGCAATATATTCTTGTTTGTCTAGTATTACAATATTATTGCTTTTATCAGCTTTACTGAAAATAACTGAAGCTTTCTTTTCTTTTAAACTTTTCGCTGCTCCTCTAAAATTTTTCATTTTAGCAGTCATGTTCGTTAGATCGTTAAAATTAATTTTATCTATAGCTTCGGACCTTACTCTAACTTTATCGTCAGGATCATTGAAATGTTTCAGAGCTGTTTCAATGTTAATCAAAGCACTTTGGATAGCTTTTTCTTTTGTTGGTTGCAATGCAAAATTTAATCCTCTATTGAGTAATTCCAATTCATTTGTTGTAAATTCCAAACTTGAAAATTTTTTTACGAAATCTTCTACTGGTTCTACTTCTTTAAAAATCTTCTTTTGCTCATTATAATTGACTCTACCTATTAAAATATTGAATTTTTTAATTAAGATTTGTTTTTTCTTACCAAATTTACAGTCAAAATTGTGAAAATAAGGGAATTATAGAGAAAGCTATTTGTGCAGGACAGAAAATGTGGCTTAATCTTGAAATAAAGTCTAAATACTCAAAGCTGTCTGTAATTGAACGTGAGGCATATTCCCTGCATCTATATCTCAGCAATAAACTAAATCATGAGGGAAATAATCAAATGCAAATAATGGAACAATCAAGCGATTGGAATAATTTTATTATGCATGTTCAAGATACAGTTGACTGTAAATTTGGTAAGAAAAAACAAATCTTAATTAAAAAATTCAATATTTTAATAGGTAGAGTCAATTATAATGAGCAAAAGAAGATTTTTAAAGAAGTAGAACCAGTAGAAGATTTCGTAAAAAATTTTTCAAGTTTGGAATTTACAACAAATGAATTGGAATTACTCAATAGAGGATTAAATTTTGCATTGCAACCAACAAAAGAAAAAGCTATCCAAAGTGCTTTGATTAACATTGAAACAGCTCTGAAACATTTCAATGATCCTGACGATAAAGTTAGAGTAAGGTCCGAAGCTATAGATAAAATTAATTTTAACGATCTAACGAACATGACTGCTAAAATGAAAAATTTTAGAGGAGCAGCGAAAAGTTTAAAAGAAAAGAAAGCTTCAGTTATTTTCAGTAAAGCTGATAAAAGCAATAATATTGTAATACTAGACAAACAAGAATATATTGCAATAACTGAACAATTTATAAGAACTGGACCTTATGAAGAAGTAATTTTTAATCCTTTACCGGGAATGATAAGGAGAACTAAAGAAGCTATCAAACAAGCAGTTAAAGTTTTTAATGATCCTAATTTATCAAGGAAATTAAATGTTTCAAATCCAATTTTACCAAGATTATATTCTCAGTTAAAATTACATAAACCAGGAAAACAAATAAGACCAATTACATCAACAACTGGATCAATATTATCAAAACTTGAATGTTGGTTATTAGAAAAACTAAATAATCTCCCAATAAAATTTGAAACAGCAGCTATAAAAAATGGAATTGAATTTGCAGAAAAAGTAAAGAACTTAAAAATAGCTAGCAATGAGATTCAAGTTTCATTCGATGTTGTTTCATTATATCCAAATGTTCCAATTGATGAAACTTTAGTTTTTCTGAGAAAATGGCTAGAAAGAAATACACTTAAACCAGAAGAAATAAATGAATTTGTAAAACTTACTAAACTGTGCATGGATGAAAATTGGTTCCAGTTTAATGAAAAGTTTTACAGACAAAAATTTGGTTGCAGTATGGGATCACATATGAGCCCATTTTTAGCAAATTTATTTATGTCGCATATAGAAACTGAAATGAAAAATCAAGTAAATTTCCCAAGAATTTGGTTAAGATATGTAGATGATATATGGGCGATAATCAAAAAACATGAACTCCGTCAGCTCATTAACAAATTAAATAGAACTAAATACCCATCAATAAAATTTACATAAATATGAAGAAGAAATTGAAGGGAAACTAAATTTTCTGGATTTAAGTATAACTCGGAATGGAGACAATTTCGAATTGGATATATACAGAAAACCAACGAATACTCTGAGATACATTACATCAGACTCGTTCCATTCCTTTGAACATAAGATGTCAGCTTTTCACTCAATGATTTTTAGAGCTCTAAATATTCCAATGACTATAGAAACAAAAATAAAAGAATTCCAAAAAATTAAAGACATAGCCAAAATTAATGGATATACTGAAGAATTGATTGAAGATTTAACAATTGCACATAGAAGAAAACAAGAATTGAGAAATTATACAACTTTAGATCTAATAAGGAATGAAGGAAATGACGAAAAGAAATATTCAAAATTTTATTTCTATCCAGAAATAACATCTAAGATAAAACCAATCTTTAATAAATATAATATCCGTATGAGTGAGTGCAGCGAAATAAAAATAAAAAATCTGATTGGAGGATCTAAGGATAAAATTGAACAACTTCAAAAGTCAGGAATTTATTCTATCGGATGTAATGATTGTGCAAAAGAATATATAGGACAGACAAGAAGACCTATTCTAAAAAGATTTAAAGAACATTTTGCACATCTTAAATATAATGAAAAAGAAAAGTCAAGTGTTCCAGAACATATGCTAGAAAATAGTCATAGCTTTAGTTTGCAAAATTTAAAACTAATAAGAAATGTAAATAGCAATTATGAATTAGATGCTTTTGAATCATTTTACATATTTAAAAACAAAAATAATCTAATGAATAGTGATGATGGACCAATCAAAGATTCAATATTCAAAAAATTTTTTAATAGATTCAACTCAACTCAACTGTAATTTTTGTTTAGAAACATTTTTGTTTATTATTAGTTTTTTGACAAATAATTTAATTTAATTTAATTTTATAAATCTCACTGACGATGGAAGCATTGCTTCTGAAATGTACATCTGAGGAAATAAAATAAGTGTTTTAACTGTTAAAAACTTTACTAATCTTTTCATTTATTCAAAGCTTTGTCTCTCTTTTGGATTCTTCTGTCAAGTCCTTATTTACCCATTTTGGGCATAATTTGGATTCAATGACGTCAACAACTTGTTTTAATATATTGGACATGGTTGATTGTGCTAGTCCTAAATTGAAATCATTTCCAGCACCGTGTTGATATCCCCCTTCTGATAGAATCCTCAATGTTGCTGCGAGTTTGAGGATAGGCGATACAGACATTGAGCGTGGTGAAATCTTCAATTCACTGGCTATCTGATCAAGTAGAAATTGAAATGCATCTTTATTTAACCTGAAGAACTGCACAAACCTAAAATGTTTTCAAAAATATGTATTATTTGAACTTACTTTGAGTCCGGTAAAGAGAATGGATTAGATTCTTCTCTTATTTTTCTTCGAATCTTCACCAAGTTCCTATTGCGAATCAGATTTTCGTGTTCCATTTCATCCTCACTACTAAAAAAATGTTCCACACTATTCATTTAATCACAAATAACAAATAAAGACCGGTCGCCTTTGCTAGCAAATGAAAATAGCAAATAGATCGAAAATAAAAACAAAAACTGAGAGAAGTAGTTTGTAATAGATTTTTTTAAAGCTCTCGTTCGAAAAAGTATCGTGATGCCAAATAAATATCGAATCGACTACGACATCGACAGCTCTCGATATCGATAAGCGACTACGATGATTGGGGTGATTGTATTGGGTTCTCAAACCCTTAATTTTTAATTGTATCTCAGTGACACTGGTGTTTGGCGTAATGGTTTTCATTTCATTACATATGTTATGAAGCGCTTCACTTTTTTTATTACGATTTAAATATCCGCACTTTGAATATCGTACAGAATTGGGTTCACTTTAAGAAGAGAAATTAAAAGTTCCGTTTGTCCTTTTGTCCAGGTTGACATTTACATTTTAGGAATTTTTTTTTTTAATGCTTTTTTTAAAATTTGTATTTTTATTTGGTTTAATATTCAAGAACAAACGCAATTGCACGTTCAGTTTAGGCACGCGTGTCAAATTTTACAAATGTTCGTTTCATTCGAATGAAAACAACAACAACACAACAAAAAAGGCCTACTATGCAACTCGACATAGTGCATAGGGGTTGGGCGAGTACTAATAAATATGCAAACTTAAATCAAATAAGACTGCAGGTATTACTTTTGACAAAGAGTTTATCTGGAAGTCTAATCCTACAGGAACGAGTCAGGAAAGCCACCGTAGCCCTCTTTTCATGCAAAAAAGCTGTTGGAAACAAAAAGGAATTATCTCCATACATCACCCACTATCACTGCGGTACTTAGACCAATATTTAAGGTAGACTGGGTACGGTTGAGACAGTTTAGCTAATTTCATCCATAACACTGATTTACGTGATCCGAGCGATGAAGAAGGCATGTTCAATGAAAAAGTGTGTTTCTATCTACAAATAGAGAGTGCCTTTTTAATGATCCGTCCATTTTTCTTTGTAGAATATGGAATTTAAAAAAAAAAGTAAAATGGTTTCAACCGTACCCATACCAGGGGCGGTTGAAACAGCGATTGGGGTCAGTTGAAACAAGCGGAAATAATAAACATATATTAGTGTTAACACGTTAAAATAATTCTTTTATTGTTTGTACTGTTAATTAATATTATTACACTATTGTTTGACAATAGTTATCACATATGATATTTATTTAATATTAACAAAATAAATAACAAAAAAAAAAAAAAAACAAAAGCATTTAAAAATAACGAAAATAAATTCATAAATAAATTACATATTTAGCAAACCAAACGAACTCAAAGAAAGTAATTTTAAAAATATTATTAATTAATCGGAATATTCCGAGTCGCAATTGTGGCTTTCCACCTGCTGTGCATTCTTCGTGAGTCCACATTTTACAAACAGTGCATTGTATCCACTTTTCCCCAGATCTGCTTTCTGAATAAGGAGAAATGCAAACAAGGCAGAAGCTTTCCTCTTCTTCAGATGATACTGGATCCTCGTGTCTCTTTGTTTTCTTCTTATCGATATTTTGTTTCTTTTTTTCTCCACCCAGTCTTTTTACTTGCGATTATAGGTACTATAAGGCAAGTCTTGCATTCGTGCAGAAAAAAAATTTTGAGATAACAATTAAACATGACATTACGATGATAGAGAATACGAAAAAAGTGGGTCCTGCAATTCTGTCTGTCTGTCTGTCTGTCTGTCTGTCTGTCTGTATGTCTGTCTGTCTGTCTGTCTGTGTGTCTGTCTGTGTGTATATGGATCTACAGCCTGAACCAATGGACCGATTTTCTTCAAAATTTGCAGTTAGGGTCTGTGGAGCATTCTACAGAGGGGTTTTTGGAATTGAGTCTCTAGGTCTTGAAATAACGGTACCTGCCATACAACCGATATGATAATACTTATTTTTCTCGAAAACGGCTCCAACGATTTCGATAAAATTTTGTGTTAAGGATTAATTTAGGCTTGTTTTTCTTATGATGTAAAAATTTTTTTTGGAAAAGGCCTAAAATCGGTACCTCCCATAGTACCGTTTTTTTTAAAACCGACTTTCTCGTTAATGGCTGACATGATCTTGACGAAATTTTGGATTTAAGAAGTCGTAAGCTGTTTAAGAAAGACTGCATATCAATATTTAAAAAAACTTAGCTTTGGAAATTTTTATAAAATTTTTAAAAAAATTTTGATTTTTGAAAGTAATTTCGAAACTATAACTTTGATTTTTTTCAAATTTTTTCTCAAAATAACTCCTGTTAAGATCTAAAACTTTGCATACTCGACTTTTAAAAAACAGTTTTTAAAAAAAAGTGAAAAATAAAAAACCGTTTTTTGGAAAAACTGCTCCAACGATTTTGATTAAATTTTCATCATTCATGTGTATTAGCGATTGCAAAAGAATGGCGTTTTTAGATTTTTGCTTGAAACCTTTGGAATATCTAATTTAATTTTTTCATTATTTTGCGTGATTTAATTCAATTTCTATAATTAATGTGTAGTTGGCAACCCTGTACCACAAAATATATTATGAAGAGCCAATACCAAAACCTTTAACTCAGCCTTTAGATTTCGATATCGTATTTAGAACACAATCGCAAGTTCGTGCGACCCAGTCGTGCCCATTTTTTTTACTTGCTTAGCTTTCCTTGCTTCATATTCCTCTCTTATTTTTTCTTTTTCCGGAGTGTCAGTGTAGATGGTAGACTTCCTGGTTTTTCGCCCTTTGCTATATTTTCTCGGAAGAGCTTTCGGTAAAGGTCGCAATGATTCTGGCGTAAAAACAATTGGAACTGTAGGAGTAAGATGTTGGGCACTTGTGGAGGGTTTGCTGCTGTCACGTCTAGGTGGTGTTTTTAAAGCTTCTGAGCTCTCAACATCGTATTCTTCTTCGGTTCCAGTGATAATAGAACTGTCCAAGGCCTCTTCTTGAACCGGAATTTTTATTGATGGTAGCGTTTCATTTTCTGGTGGTATGGGAGCAACCTCTATATCGGTTGGATTTCCAGGTAGTGGCCTATCCGTTACAAAAGAAGGAGCCAAATCCAGCTCTGTGAACAGATGTCTATAAAACGGATAAATTCCAGTCTTACGAAAGCAGAAGTCCAATGCGTTGATGTGAATGTGTGAGGAATGGTTGTCGAGCACAAGCAACACTTTATGCGACGGAGACACATTTGAATGCTTTTTGAAGTGTTGAAGGGAACACAAAAACGATTCGTCCTGCATCCAGCCAGAAGGGTTTGCAGTTCCAGCAGATCCTAAGGGACCATCCCTTATAAAGTGGTCTTGGTAACGCACTCTCGGAAAGACAAAGAATGGAGGAATGACATTTCCGATGGCATTCACAGCACATGCTACTGAAACTAAAGTTCCTCTTTCGGCTGAAGTCATTGAACCTACTTGATGAGCACCGCGCCTAGCTACCACTTTGTCACGCTTTTGAACAGTTGTAACTCCTGTTTCATCTGTATTATAAATATCTTGCAGCTCAAATTTATAACGGTCCATGACGGTGGTTATATTGTCATAAAAAGCATCTACTTTAAATTTATTAAAGCTAGTGGCTCTCGAGAGTTCCTCCTCATGAAATTCCGAAACCATTTCTCCCCAGCCATCTCATTGTCATCCCAAGTCCGAGGTCGAGACAAGTTATACTTAAGGGCAAGCTCGAATGATAATTTTCTTACCTCTTTTTTGTTAAGGCCAAAATATATATCAGCACATCGAATTAGATATTTTGAGAGCTCCCGTTCTTGCTCCTCCATGAAAACTCTGTTGTGTGCTATGTATCCCATTTTCTGTTTTTCTCCCTCACCAGATGCATCTCTCTTTTTAATGTATCTATGAAGTGAACAATGATTCAGTCCACGTTTTTCCGCCACATTGCGCAACGAATCGCCTGCTTTAACTTCGTCATAGGCCTTGCTGTAGCTTGTCAAATCAGCCTGTCTTCTTGAAGTTTTTCTAACACGGACTCTTGGCATCCTGAAAGCAAGGAAACTAAATAAACATTTTGTTTCAACCGTACCCAGGCAAAGTGTTTCAACCGTCCCCAACCACGCTTTAATTACAAAAATGTATATAATTATGGTCACATTGGAAACACGTTGAAACAAGCCACTGCGATGCGTTCTACACTCTTCGTTTCAAACACAAACATATACTCAAAACTCTAACATGTTTAGTTACATAGTTATTGAAAAAACAAACCGCACAAAAATACTTACTTTTGGTTATCGAATTTAAAAAATTTCAATTTTTAACTACTGCCGGGTGCCACGTGCTAAGCCAGACTGACGTTTGTTCGAATATGTTTTCACTTTATTTTCCTTCGGGATACATTCTCGCACCGCCTACTATTCGAAAAATATTTGAGTTGTTTCAACCGTCCTTTGTTTCAACCCTCAACCGTACCCAGTCTACCCTACTTATTAACTAGTAGTATGGTGAACTGCTTTAGATATAATGACTTACTGCAAAGTCTAAATCAAAATCTAAATCTAAATCAAAATAATCTGACAGTTAAAAATGATAGTATTATTAACCATCCTTTCTTCTCCATAGCGTAAGTTAAAGTTTTACGTAAAAACTCTTCTGTGGGTGGAAGTTGGTATGTTTATCAGGATTATTTTACAGTTCGTGTGTATTTGTGCATAAACTGCTCATAAATTTGAAAAAAAAAAAAATCACTCCGACACTATTACCTAATAGCTTTTCCCTTACTACAGGTAAAAACGCAAAAATAAATTGGTAACTAAAAGCAAAAACACCAGCCCCTTAAAGGTAAGAATCTGTATAGTTAAACTTGAGAAAGAAATCATCAAAACAAATCGCTGGCATTGTCTTCTTGACAATGAGTTATATTATATCAAATCATAAACAGTTTTCTTCTTTGCATTTCATCTTAAAAATTTGCTCAGAAACACAAGACAAAAAGGTTAAAAAGACATTTAAAAACCATACTCGACTTGAGAGGGACCTATGTATATAGGTAGAGAATCTTTTAATAGCTCAATTCCTCTTCGCAATTTTGAAGGCTATACATGTATATACAAGGTAGGTACCTAGGCCTACAGACATTTTTACTTGCCACTCGTCTGGAGATGGCTTTGCACAATATTAAGAAAACGACTCTGAAAGATTGTATTATATGAGTTGTGCTCGCATTCATTTATGTCACAAAGCCACATACATGCACTATGTAAATCGAATTCTTGATTGACCCAATGGATGACCTACAAACTTACTTGGGATTCTGTGCCCCTGTTCTGTAAGTATCGCCTCGATAAAAGCAGGCGATAAACGGTGGAAAATGGAACGAAATGCTACTAAATTCATAGAATTTCGTTCCATTTTCAACCGTTTATCGCCAAGGCGATAGTTACAGAACAGGGGCACTGAATCCTAATGGTTATATCATCTATAGATCTGGTTTTGGCTCGCATTGGGGTCGAGATCACTGTTGATCCATAAACTCGAATTGCTTCATTGGTTTCTTCTTCGAATGCATTGTGAATATAGAAATGTTTCTCCTTGTTGCGACCCGAATTGTTGTTACCATTAACAAAATTATGCTACAAATTCACTACCTACGAGAAACAACTAATGTAAAATAATATATTAATATCCAATATTGCGACTATGCGACAATACCTACAGCACAGCATGTTTTTACGAATCAAGCCTACAAATGTCTCAATCTGAGGCTGTGTATGTATGCTTTTTCAGAAGTTTTCAATTACTATATAACAATGCTGTGATCATATCTTCTGCTAGGAAATCATATCCAATTTGTTTTTGCATCAATCCAAAATGCTTCGCAATGTATTCCTGGAAAAAAGGAGAAAAAAAAACTTGAGAGGTGTCAAGGGACACCCGGATGGAACGAAGTTCCTTTCGATTAATTTTATTTACAAAAAACCTGTACCTATACACTCAACAAAAATAATCGTCGCGACACCACACTGTTCAATGCGAAATAAAAATGAAAATATCTGGCTTGCTTTCTATAAGAGAGAGAGAGAGACAGACAGACAGACAGACAGACAGACAGAGAAACATGCGACGCCGCACAGCTTACAATAGCTTACTTACTTAAGGTGGCGCTACAATCCGGGTCTGACTAGGGCCTCAACCAACATGCTTCTCCAGCCAGCTCGGTCCCTAGCTAGCTGCCTCCAGTTTTGCACGCCAAGTTGGTTGAGGTCCTCTCCTACTTGTGTGCGCCACCTGCGCCGTCCCTCGGGATTGGATTCGAAGACTTTCCGGGACGGAGCGTTGGTGTCCATTCGCTCTACATGACCCAGCCATTTAAGCCGCTGGACCTTGACTCGTTTGACAAGGTCAGTGTCGCTGTACAGCCCGTACAATTCGTCGTTAAATCTTCTTCTCCACTCTCCATCTATGCAGACGGGACCAAAAATCACCCGAAGAATTTTTCTCTCGAAGCATCCTAAAGCGTTCTCGTCTG
This sequence comes from Melanostoma scalare, assembly GCA_949752695.1. Taxonomy (NCBI): domain Eukaryota; kingdom Metazoa; phylum Arthropoda; class Insecta; order Diptera; family Syrphidae; genus Melanostoma; species Melanostoma scalare. The sequence continues at coordinate 133,317,257 of OX456986.1, read as the reverse complement.
CCTTTGACAAGGTCCATGCCTCTGCGCCATATATAAGAACCGGGATGATAAGTGTCTTATACAGGGACACTTTAGTTGCTCGAGAGAGGACTTTACTACTCAATTGCTTTCTTAGTCCGAAGAAACAGCGATTGGCAAGAGTTATTCTTCGTTTGATTTCAGCGCTGGTGTCGTTGTCTGAATTAATAGCGGAGCCTAGGTAGACAAAGTCCTTAACTACCTCAAAGTTATAGCTGTCAATCGTGACGTTTTGTCCAAGACGTCGGTGTTGGGTGTCCTTTCTTGATGACAGCATATACTTGGTCTTGCCCTCATTTACCACTAAACCCATCTTCTTCGCTTCCGTCTCAATGCTCATAAACGCGCCATTGACATCACGCTGCGTTCTTCCAATTATGTCAATATCATCGGCATATCCGAGCAATTGAACGGATCTTTGAAAGATTGTGCCTCTTGTGTTGACGTGGGAGTTTTGCACTATTCTTTCAAGAACGATGTTGAAGAAGTCGCATGACAGTGCATCGCCTTGCCTAAAACCTTATTTGACATAGAATGTATCGGTGAGATCTTTTCCGACCCTGATGGAGCAGCGTGCGTTCTCCATCGTCATCCTACACAATCGGACAAGTTTGGTAGGGATGCCAAAACTAGACATGGCTCTATATAACTCCTCTCTATAGATGCTGTCATACGCGGCCTTAAAATCGATGAAAAGGTGGTGGGTATCGATTCGAAGCTCCTGGGTTTTTTCCAAGATCTGCCGTAGTGTGAAGATTTGGTTTATGGTGGACTTTCCTGGTCTAAAGCCAAGGAAGATAAGGACCTATCAGGTTGTTGAAGAATGGCTTCAGACGCTCACACAATACGGCAGAGAGGATCTTGTACGCGATGTTAAGAAGACTGATACCTCTGTAGTTGGCGCAGTTCAGAGGGTCTCCTTTCTTGAGGACCGAGGAAACAATACTGAGGTTCCATTCATCGGGCATGCTTTCTTCCGACCATATTTTGCAAATGAGCTGGTGCATACTCCTGACTAGGTCATCGCCTGCCGCTTTAAACAATTTGGCAGTGAGGCCATCAGCTCCAGCAGCTTTGTTGAACTTCAGCTTGGATACTGCTGTCTTCACTTCGTTCAGGTCGGGTTGGCGGAATTCTTGGTCTACGTCGCCTAAATCGAATGGTTCTATCTCTCTAACAGCGGAATTGGGTTCATCATCGCCGTTATAGAGCTTGGAAAAGTGGTCTTTCCATATCCTCAGCATTGACTGCGGTTCCACCACGATGTTCCCTTGATCGTCTTTGCAGGCTTCGGCTCGGGGCTTATAGCCCGAGGCTGTTGTTTTTACCTTTTGGTAAAACTTCCGAACCTCATTCCTGCTGTGGCACCCTTCTATCTCCTCGATCGCGCGCTTCTCATGCTCTCTCTTTTTCCGTCTGAGAAGCCGGTGTTCGTTTCTCCTCTTCTGCTTGTAGAGCTCGTAAGCAGTTCTAGTCTTTTTGTGCAGCGCCGCTTTGTATGCTTCCTGTTTAGCTGCATGTGCTTGGCGGCATTCGTCGTCAAACCAGGGGTTTCGTTGTGGTGGCCGTGTGAAACCCAGCACTTCAGAGGCGGCATCTCTGATGGCTGATTGGCAGTGCTGCCACTGGTTCTCTATACTTGATGCTGGCGGCATAAGACTCCTTAAGAGGGTGTAAGAGACTCGATCGGAAAAGGACTTGGCGATCTCTTGCGATTGTAGTCGTCCAACGTCGAATCACAGTATTTCCTTGTGTTGGCTTGGATCGGGATATCCGCAGTCGTACCTTGGCTACAACAAGGTAGTGGTCCGAGTCAATGTTGGGCCCTTGGAATGTTCGGACATCCTCTAATATTGGAGAAGTGTCGTGCGTCGATCGCAATGTGGTCAATCTGGTTGACGGTTGATTGATCAGGAGATTTCCATGTCCCTTTGTGCTTACAATAGCTTACTATAGCAAAAAGTGTCGTGACAACTTTTCGTAAGAATTTTTTCCGTCTAGCCCCCTTTCACAACGCGCCATAAGGAACTTCGTTTCAAAAATAGTTTGTCAAGATAATATCAACAGATTCCTTGGAAAATACCTGATTTTTCCTCTAATCTTGTTGGGATAGACTCAGAATGCGATAACACAGTCGGATTATATTCTTATATGGACTATTCTTAAGGTCCCTTAGTTTACCTAGTATTTGTATTTGTATTTATACATTAACCTATTTGGATCCAGGATTGTCGGGTAGCTCATAATTTGCAGCCATATGAAGATTCTGTTGGTCAGCATTTACTGAATTCAATATCACTTTATCGCCAACCACAACATTGTCGAACTTAGTTTGTAGATAGGCATAGGCATGGTACAAGTACAAGTCCAATATCCTTCGTTACCATTCGCATCTGGGTACACACGCATGGCGTTCTTTTCAAGTAACGATGGCAGGCGTTTGTTAACTTTCAAGTATTTCGTATCATATTTATTCGATTTGAGACTATTGAGATTATTCTTTTTTACACATGACTATTCTAATTTACAAATGACAATTAAATAAATAAATGACAACTGCTTTCTGTTTGGCTAGAAAAGAAACTGTTTTGGCTTTCATGAAACAATATGGAAATGATGTCAACACCGACCAATGCGTGTGACTGAGAAGGAAAACAGTCGCTTTATTCGCACGAAGTTTCAACAGTTCGTGTTTATTTAATTTTGGGAAACACCCCTTCAACTGCCCCCACTTACTTCTTCACCCTCAAATTATTCAACAAATCGACCAATATGAACATGGACTATGACGAGAGGGAGTCGACAGAATACACTGGTGTAAACGATGACCTTCGTTGAAATGACCACATATTGGAAGTCGCCAAAAATGCTGCTAAATGCTTAGGTTTTTTGACACGATGCAGGAAATTTTTCGCCTTTTCTGATCCAGCTATAATTTATAAAGCCTACATCTACCCAAAATTAGAGTATAGCTCTCATAAGTATCTGGCCAGGGGCTCCCCAAACATATTTGCGACTACTTGATAAGGCTCAAAACAGGTGATAGATAGATATAAAAATTCATATTTTAGTCGCACAACTGAATGTCGAATGCTTTGCCAGACTCCGTTACACTCTGTTTAACATTATAAAAAAAAGCTCTCCCACTTATCTGCTTCACACTAGTGAAGTAATGACCCGCTGGTGGGGTGGGTACCTACGCCTCGTTGAACTCAGAAAGCGTCGGCCAGCAAAAAGCAGTTTTCAATGCATTTGTCTGTACCTAGAGTGTTTTGGTCTGCCTTTGGGCCTTTCATTTTCTTAGTTCGCGATCGTGTCTGAACGTTGCCTTTTGTTCCCGTTTTAACGGGGTTTGCTGGATCTCTCCTTTGAACATTATAATGTTAACTGAGCCTGAAGTTCTCCATTTTTTCCAAGATTGTTTTTTGAATACGTATTCTTCCATGGATGACTTTATGCGAATGAACATCAATACTCCAGCTCAACGGGTTTTCGAAAACACATTGCAGGGAAGGAAAAAGTAACACCTGTCCTTAGTTTAAGAAGACTTCAACCCAATTGGAGAACTAAACTGAAGAGAGCAGAACAAAGTCAAACATCGAAAGTTGTTGGTTGAACGGTAATGTAAACCTAAGTAAGTGAGTAAGATATAAAAAAAATTATACTTTTCAGTTGGTGAAGATTTTGGCCCGAACAACATTTTTGACACAGAAAAACATTCAGCCTAATAAATACTCTGCTCGAAATTTACTTACTAAAAGCAGCCGCTGAATTAGAAATCCAAATGTTATATAGACAGTTCAATCTTTATCTGAGTAACATCAATTTTTTTTCACGACTATTTAAGCCCGAAAGACACTACACTAATATTCAAAGCAAGATGCGAAATATTAAGTCTCAACGGACGACCTTGCATTGGGAGCTCATACCAGTTCCCACTGGGATGAAGAGAATGGGGTACAGGTGAATCGAAAGAATTGTCATAGCACTGGTAAAATGAACCCCGGACATCTATGTACTTTCATCTTAAACAAAGATAATTTTTAATTAGCATAATGCCTTGTTTTCAAACTTTCGGATATGTTGACTCTTTAAGCAATAGAATTAAGATAAATATGCCGAAGGACTCCTGCTGACTATTGCTTATAATTTGTAATGTAACGCACTTTACACTCTGCGTTCGTTAATAATTGCACACCAAACCAAGTTTGCAACTACACGACAATTCATTTAGTTTCTGCTTATAATAGGCACAAGTACTGCTGTACAATTATTCCATTAGGTCCATATTCTAGAGTATTAATCATTGTCTATTTAAAATAACAATAATGGCCTGTGTTGCACCGTGCTATTAATTGTCTGCCGACAAGTTGTTTCGCTAATAATTGCCAAATTTATTAATTCACACATCCACAAATGTTAGGAAGCTAGACCAAGGAAATTTCCATTGCCGCCACACAATGTTTTCTGAAAATAGAATATTCCGTTTTAGAGATTTCTATGTATTGTTTGTTCTAAACCGAGGAGCGAGGACTGGAAAGTAAATACAAGCTTCGTTGTTAATAATAATCATTTAACACTGCACAGGGATGAATAATCTTTGTTTAATTGAGTATGAAAATCTGCTGTAGACAAAGATGTGTCTTTAAAACTTTCAGACGCAACTTAAACATATGGCGTTGTATATAGACAACTTGAACTCCCATGTTAAGCTATATGCCGCAGTCAAGCTGCACAAAGCTTGCCTAACCTATTAGTCGCGACTCGCGAGTTGTAACGTTGGAAGTATGTCTGCTCGAAGCTGCAAACTGGAAGATATGATATGAAGGAAGCCAATAGAAATCTCGTGTGTTTAAAAAACGTAATGGCGGAATACTGGAAGCAGGGCTTGATTTCTATGCATTGAAATTTTAAAGCGAAAAGATTATTTGTTTGCATGTATCGAAAAAGCTCCAAGACTACTAGACCGATTTGAATGAAATCTGAAACGTAAATGGGAAAGCAAAGGAGAGCTAACGACAAAAAACAGCATTAAACTTTGTGAAGCATTGAATTCTACTCGGTTTTTATTAGGTTATGTAACAATGCTGTCAAGGATAGAATCCAATGATGCGCTACCATACGAGACCGTTTCAGTTCAACATCCGAAGAACAGGGACGTGAGTACTGAAATGAATATGAAAAGCTGAGGGTTGAGTCGTCAGTGAAGCAGTTAAGAGGATAAGAAGTTTCATACAAGAGATCGTTTGTCGTTTATGAACATAGCTTGTATTGAGCGGCCAGAATGGGGGTTCCTAATCGAACAAAGAAGAAACTCATCGATGCCAAAAGCATGAATTTTCGATAAAAGAACCTGATGCCAAACTCTGATTTAGAAATATCTAATACCGAAGCAGAGTAATGCCAAAAACAGATTGATTCAGCAACTTCAACAGCAACTACGACAGCAAAGAAAACTTCGACTTCAAAATGCATGTGTAACAGATTGCAAAGTAAACAGAAATCCTTACAACATAAAAAAATTTATAGAGCATATCAATAACTCACAAAATAGTTCAAGAAGTAAATAGCCAGATTTCACATTTGACATCTTCATTCATAAGTGCTATAAACCTGGAAAATTTCACCACAAAGTTGCCAGTATTTGGACTTACTTACTTAATTAGGTGGGCATTACAGTTCGGGGTGAACCTGGGCCTCAACCAACATCCTTCTGTAACGACTTCGATTTCGGGCAAGCTCTGTCCAGTTTTGCACTCTAAGTCGGTTGAGGTCTTCTTCCACTTGATTGCGCCACCTTAGACGAGGTCTTCCCCTTCCGCGATTTCCCTGCAATGTGCTTTCGAAAACTCGTCGAGCCGGAGCATTGGGGTCCATCCGCTCTACATGGCCCAACCATCGTAGCCTTGCGATGCGCACTCTTCTGGCTATGCCCATGTCGCGGTAAAGCTCATACAGCTCGTTGTTGTATCTTCTTCTCCACACATTGTCTTCACATACGGGACCAGAGATCATTCGGAGAATTTTTCTTTCGAAACGACAAAAAGTTTCCTCATCCGTTTTCGATAAGGTCCATGCTTCGGCGCCGCGCCGTAAAGCAGGACTGGGATGATCAAGGTCTTATACAAGGTTACCTTGGTTTTTCTAGAGAGAGTTTTGTTTCTCAATTGCCTTCTTAACCCAAAGAAGCAACGGTTGGCAAGAGTTATTCTCCGTTTGATCTCCGCACTGATGTTGTTTTCCGTGTCTTAAGCGGATCCTAGGTAGACGAAGTCCTGTACTACCTCGAAGTTATGTTTGCTTATTGTGACGTTTTGTCCAATTCGGCGATTTTCCCTCATCAACCATCAAACCCACTTTTTTGACGCTTTTTTCTTCCCATTACGTCAATATTGTCTACGTAGGCGAGTAGTTGTACAGACTTTGGAAAGATTTTTAATGTGGTGTTAAAGTTTGAGTTTTGTACTATCTTTTCAAGAATGATGTTGAAGAAATCGCATGACAGTTAGTCGCCTTGCCTAAAACCTTTTTCGACATCAAAGGTCTCTGTAAGTTCTTACGGACCTTGACGGAGCAGCATTAATTCTCCAAAGTCATCCTGCATAGTCGTACGAGTCTTGCAGAGATGCCGAAACTAGACATGGTTCTGTATAGCTTTTCTATGTACATTCTGTCATACGTGGCCTTGAAATCGATAAAAAGATGGTGAGTATCGATATTATACACTCGGGTTTTTGCCAAGATCTGCCGTAATGTGAAAATTTGGTCTATTGTGGACTTCTCTGGTCAAAAACCACATTGATAAGGACCTATCAAGTTGTTGACGTTGGGTTTCAGACGTTCACATATTACAGCTGACAAGTTCTTAAAGTCTTATCCCTCTATAACTGGTGCAGATCAGCTATGGCATGCTCCTTTAAAACTGGATTCCAGCTGCCTTGAAAAGTTCGGCATCAAGGCCATCTGCACCTGCAGTCTTGTTTGATTTCAGTGTGCCTATGGCAAGCTTAACTTCTTCTAGGTCGGGAGGACGGCATTCTTGATCATCGTCCAAGCTGAATGGGGTATTCTACCTGACAGCGAAATTTGTGTCTTCTTCGCCGCTAAGCACTCTACAGAACACATAAGTGATCTTTCCAGATCCTCAGTAGCGACTGTGACTCTACAACTATGTTTCCCTGCTGGTCTTTACAGGCTTGAGTTCGGGGCTTGCCACCCTTGCAGAAATCTCGTTCCTGTCATGGCGGCTCTCAAATCTCAATTTCCTCAAACGAGCGCTTCTCATGCTGCTTCTTTTTTTTTTTGAGAGTTCGGTGTTCTTCCCTTCTTTTCTCCTTGTAAAGCCTCAGTCCGTTTTCGGAGGTTTTGTTGTGGAGGCTATGCTTACCGATTGTATTTCCAAAGATGTCCTCCTTCCCTGGTTTTGCGTTAAAATTGCCAAGAACGATTTTCACGTCGTGTCTAGTTCACTGCTCATATGTTTCTTCTAGGAGCTCGTAGAAACAGTCTTTGGAATTGTCGTCTTTCTCTTCTGTGGAGGCGTGGGCGCATATAAGGCTAATGTTGGCGGATTAAGCCCTGATGCGGATGGTCGTTATACGCTCATTATTTGGATTTTGGCTAATCACCTTATCCCTGAGTCTTCATAGTAGATGTCATAGTTTTCAGTCATCTTCTTTATACCCGGTCCACTCCATCGCATTTCTTGGATGGCGGTTATGTCCGCTTTGCAGCAGTCCAGTCCGCTAATTCTCCAGCTGCACGTAATTCGTTCCACGTGCAGATCCGGAGGTCATTGTCCTTTTTTCGTTTGCTTGGGTCGTCAACTTTGAAATCATTAACGTTATCCGATGTTATTGGTTGTTTCGGAACCAGATATTTTTTATGTGGTTGGGTAGTTAACCCCACGTACATCCCCCAACCTGGAGGGAAAGCCCTTTTGGGATCTCTTCGGACATAAGGACTGGAATATCCAGTGTCAGTACCCTGCTGCTGGGGTGTGAGAGCTGCCGTTGGCTCACCAGGAGCTCCCTCGACTTCAATACCCTGTCCTAGTATTGAAAGACCCTGAAAGACCTTTAAGCCAAATAAGTTGGAGTAGTTCCTTCAGGTGTTTCTGCTTTTTTCTACTGAAGTCCACCGTTGATTCTGTCAATCGAAGCATCCCAGGGCCCAGTGGATACCGCCTAGAGGTATAGTAAGCACAATTGACGTGTACTATAAGTTGCAACATCTGGGCGCCGCGCCGCCAAGTTGACACCAGTCAGAGCCAGTACAACGCCCATCCACCGTTCTCTAAAAAAAGCCTTCGACACCAAATGAGACTGGCAGCACACTCTAAAGAATGTCCAGCACTTCTTTGTCTTATTAAATGTTCTAGGCTATAAAATCATCCTTCTGGATCAACCTTAACTCATCCTTGCACAAAAGATCATTTACTTCTGATTGAATTAAGGAGCTCTGAAGTTTCCTATGGGTTGGCACAATGGGTTCCACCTAGACACCGCAGTGCCATGAGGTAAATGAACTCAACCCACCACACAGTCCAATCAAAACTAACTTAACAAAGCATAACTTAGCTTGCAGTTCGATTTTGACCGGCGACATCACTGAAGCCTTACAAGGCACAATGTTCCAAAGAGGTTACAACTTTCCACAAAATTCTTCAATTTTGATGTGCTTCTTAGCGGGTCACAACATTGTGACTTTTGGGTAGAATTGGGCTGTAAACTTCTGAGACTTGCTGGTTTTTACTTATTTTTTACTTTTACTAGAACGTCCGAAGGAGGTCTGCCTTTAAAAGCCTTTGCAACCGTGCCTCTCCAATGTCATAAATGAGTAGATATATTTCCAATCTGTACGTTTATTGCAAGGAAAAGCTTCATTGAACTTTGTACTTTGCTATCGCATCGCTCGCTGACTGTAATGAAATGAATGTCAAAATAAATCATATACCAACCATAAAAACTGTTATCATCGTATTTTTTTGGATTGCAATTATAGCTGTGTGATATTGACTAAATTAATCTCATTAATTATTCTAGAGGTTGAATTTTTGGTGGGTAAACCAATAAAAAATTCAAATGACTTTGACTCGTCTGACTTAATATGCTTCACATCCATCCAGTTAAGAAAAATACTACGAACTTACACACACAGTTTGAGCCATGGACCTCAAGCGAGTTCAAATCAAGAGCAAGGCCAGTGTTGTATTTTATATTTTTCTCTATCAGAAACCTTATCTCGTACATACCTCAATAGTTCTGGCACCCGAACAAACGATAAGAAAAGACCCCCAATCAAAAAAATTTATATTGTTGTGTTTTCGATTTGTACTAATCTTCAACGAAAGACAATAGCTTCCTTAGTCTAATAAGTTCAATCATTTTTGGACTTTGAGTGGTGCATACGTTTTTGTTATTTTCGTAACAGCGAAGACGAACACTCTGAAGAGTCAAGAGAAGACTTTCGCTTTACAAAAAACCTGTATCCCATTATGGCTTTAGATTACTATTATTATACAGTCAAATTAAGATTCAATTACCGATCAATGATTTGCTTGATAAAAAAAAGGGAGTTCATTAGAAAGTTGAAGGACACCCTTTAATAATATAATGGAAACAAATGACGCATGATGTGGGCGTAAGCAATTGTGAACTCCGCACCGCATTTACCCACCGCAGTTATAATCTTTTTGATATAAAGTGCTTGGAACTACATTAGACTGAGTTATTAAATTATTTCACTTGACTTTTGTTGCTTATCTAAATATAGAAATAAATGAGAGTGATTAGATACAGCTATGGGTGGTTGCACGGCACCATCAAGATAAGACTGCCCCCTTGAACAAAGTCCTTGTTGGTTTTTTGTTTTTAGCATTAGAAAAACAAAACATATTGGCGCAACAAAGCTATGGAGGGAAAGTTACTTTCTGTTAGTGTTTACAAATGGAAGAGAAATGTACGAGGCTGCGATAGCTTCCATTCCATCAAATTGATGCTTCACCCTCTGAAGATCGTTAAGCGGATATATGGTAGCCGAACTGCGAAAACGACTAAAGTTGTCTGATAACCAATGCGAGTTTGTCGCAAGCAAGTCAACAGCTAATGCGATTCAAAGTACATATAATTATCCAAATGCAATAAAATCGTGATTCTTACAGGACTTGCATGTTGTGCTGGTTATCTTCAAAAAAACAATTGTTGCACAACCGTGACTTCGAATACGGGTCGCCCGCTGATAATAAGGAGTTCCAAAGGTCTATGTTCCAATGATAAAGGATAGGTATGATGTAACATTGCTCTTTATTGCAGTCTACCTGCAAACAGAACACCGAAGTATATCATCATATAAAGGGTCCGCCAAATACGAGACCGGTTTGATAAGTCCGTGACTTTTTGAATAAAACAAACTTTTTGCAGCAAATAAACATTTTATTTTTTTACAAAATCACCTTCCAGCTCGATACATTTAGTCCAGCGTTTTTCTAATTTGTTTATTCCCTCCAAATAATAGGTTTTCTCAAGGCTCTCAAAATACGCGTTTGTTTCGGTAATGACTTCTTCATTCGACTCAAATCTCTTACCACCCAGCCATTTCATTAGGTTTGGAAACAGATAATAGTCGCATGGGGCTAAATCTGGAGAATATGCTGGATGGGGTCGCAGTTCGTATCTCAATTCGTGGATTTTGGCCATTTTTTTGGATTGCGCTTATGGTCGATTGTGAGCAATCGCGGCACCCATTTCACGAAGAGTTTTCTCATGGCCAAATATTCGTGTAAAATATGATGTACCCGTTCAGTTGAGATGCCTACAACATTAGCCAACTCACGCACTTTCATTCTCCGATCATCCAATGTCATTTCATTTTTCGACGATTTCCGGCGTGATCACTTCTTTTGGGCGACTGCGATAATGCGATTTTCGAAAACAGGGCGCAAAACATCTGAACAGTGACTCGTTATGGGTTTATCGGCTGTTTTATGTATGCGTGCGGTTTTTCTGTGCCCCAAATGCGACAATTTTGCTTGTTTACACACCCGCCGAGATCAAAATGAGCTTCATCCAAAATCCGTACGCAATTTTCGCACACATTCTGCAACATTACCATGATTTTCAAAGTAATGTCGCAGTATTTCCCAGCGTTGTTCAAGCGTATACACAACCATATTCGTTCAACGGAAGGATAATTATCTGTCAAATCAGACATGAGCTAAGTGTTACCATTCACGAAATAAGCACTAGTTGAAAAAAAAACGCTAGATGGCGGACCCTTTATATATATATATGTATAGTATATCCTACATCCCTGTGTTCAACAGTGCGGTAACTTGTTATGACGACATCGCAATCATTGAGTAAGTAGACTAATCCTCCTCGACAATCATTTACCTAATCGTAGTGGGGGTGGGAGCGGAGATTTAAGTAGTTTATATGAACCGAATTCGATGCCAATTGGTCTTTGTAAGATGGGAAAAGTAGACGGAATCAAGATATGATCAACAAAAATATGGAAGATAGTCGAAATGAATTCTACTCTCCAGGTGGTAATCGTCAAAGCGACAATCCACCCGTAGTCTTCTCGATTACCGCTCGGACATACAAGCTTCTTCCTTTTCAAGTGTTTATGACGTTTCAACAGTTGCTCAGAGTGACACTACCACAGGATAAAATGAGGTTAAATAGGTGCTGGCGTCCTCTGGTGGACGGCTGTGCAAGTGACAGCAGAGAAAGGGAAGAAGGCTAGCATTGAACCCTCAGCGCACTAAAGTGGCCAAAGACACTGAGTTGAACTGCAATGTTTTGGTAGCGGCGGTAAAAACGAACACTTTGGAAGAGGTCTAAGCCTCCACTGCAGGACATTCTCTCGTAACTGAAGTTCCTTTTCTCTGCAAGACTGTCAAAATCCTTATGGTCCAACCGAAACACTGATGAATGAAACCGCAATCGCAAGTCGCAAGGCCTGCAAAATGTGTTCACGGACGCTGGTCACACGGGATAAAAAAAATCACGATTAAAACTGTCAGGGATCCAACCGGGACGTCCGTCGGTTAATGAAATCGGGTCTACTAGTCAGTCTGGACAAACAATGACTAGAAGCGAAAAAATTTCCGAAACTTTCCCGCAATTAACCTCCAGCACTCTATGTCTGCTACTGCACTCCTGTGAAGAGACTTTCAATCAGGGCTGCCAATTTACTACATATGTAGTAGATCTACTTCATTTATTTTTTGGAATGCTTCTGCTACGTAGCAACTCATTTCTACTTCGTTTTAATTATTGATCGAAGTCTTATATAATAAGTGTTAAATTGATTAATTTTTGCCAAAAATGTCATTTGCTTAGTCTGAATGCACTCATCGCAAAAGCTACTATAATTTTCCAAACACTTCCGTCGATTGTATATGGAATATCATGAGCAGTAGCGGCACTCTATAGCCATCTGTCTTTCTGCCTGAATACAAATATTTGCTTTTAATTGTTTGTATGGCGGTCAAAGTAAAGATGGCTATCTGGCACTGCTACCTCTTGATTTTGAACCTCCTAAACAGTTACTATCTTATTTGTATAAATTTAAATATGTTTCGGAGGGTTACGTTTCAAAAATAAATTGATCGCTTTCTCCAAAGTATTATTATTTTTGTGTTATTATTATTATTAAGTTTTATTATTTATCCTTTAAAGGGGAACCATATTTAATGGGATAAACTAAAAGTACTTTTTTTAAACAAACTAATGTACTATGTATCTATGAATTAGTAAAACCTACACTTTGTAAGACTGTTATTCTCAAAGACTGTTCTAAACTTTATTTCATATGAATTCAAAACAAAAGTGAAGTTGCTGTATATAATTTTATTTTTACTATCTACTACATTTTTTTCAAATGTACTTCGTTTTTTGCTTTGATATGCTTCACTTTCTAGGTTCAGCATTGGCAACCCTGCTTTCAATGCAGAGTACAAAATCACACAGCGTTGCCATTCAGGAGCCATGGGCCTGGAAATTTTGAGTTCTTGCTATTGGATGTCTACGAGGTTATAAAATACTCTGATGAACAAAAAAGTACTATGATGAACGGTCCGACTTACCCCAGACCGTCTGTCTTATTGTATCGACCTCTTTTCCAGCAATTAAACTTGTTCAATTTTGCGTGCGTCGGCTTACTTTCCAAAGAACTCCATTTTGCCCCCTGCCATTAGACAGGGTGCGGTTCTTGTGGAGTTCTGCGGAAAGCGGAAATAGGAGCTTATTATGTTCTGCGCTGCTATTTATTTCCTGAACTTTAAAATAATCTACATTTGTTATTTATTTATTTTTATTGAATAAAAGTTTTTGTTTGTGCAATTTTTAGCTATATTAGTTACATTAGTTACATAAGTTCCGCGGAAAATGAGACGTAACTAATTACGATTGGTTACGCGTAACTGTATGGGTAACTTACTCGGAGTAACTCACGTTGCCAACACTACAAAAAAAATCCAGTACACAGTACAGTGAGATCGGGAGATCGGGCAGGCCAGTGAATTGGTCCATTTCTGTCTACCCTATCCATCAATCACCGTATTTTTCACACAGCCATCTTGTTGGAAATATGATGAAACTGGGCTGAAGAACATCCTCCAAAAGGTAAGAACTCCAGATAGTTAGTAGAATTAAGTCAGGGGGGTAACTTGAATGTCCCGAATAATTTATTTCCAATTACACCTGCCTACATATCATTGAATCTGAAATGTTCTTTGCCGTTTTAAATGAGGATTGTTTGAAACCCATAAGAACGGAGATAATGGACATTTCCTCTATCGCCAATCTTCAAAGAGCAAATTTGAAAAAAAAAAATGTTTTCAGCGCTGAGCTGAATCTTCCTCCCCTTGATATTTACATCATGGGGTGAACTCTCAAGATCATTTCTCGTAATTCTTGCTTTAATTCATCAAATAATAATGAATATTTGTAAAAAACATGTTTTCGGGTGCATATAAATAAATGTATACAATACATATATGCATTTGAAAAAAATTACATACTTAATAAAAAAAATTATTTAATTAATTAGAAAAACTTAAATTCAATATAATTCAAGTTAAAATATCAGGAACAATTCTATGAAAAAAAACTTTTTACAAAGCATTTGTTACATTAAAAATGAAAAACAATAATTTTCCAACAATGGCGAAAATAACAAAAAAAAAACAATCTCAAAAATAACAACAAAAATAACATTTAGAAACAAGGTAAAGGTTTTTCATTTCATTACAACGAAGAGTATCAGCTACATCTTTCATGGCTCTAAAAAAACTCTGCGTAGTATGGTCAAGCAGGTTTTGCAATGGTGCTTCTGCAATTGACTCCGCCACGTTCAAATTGGTTGGATAACATTTTTTTTTCTTTTGTAACTGATTCATATGGAGGATATATATGTACATATGTTGTGTTTTTTGGCCGAATCTCTTATCAGATTATACTGAAACTTTTTAAATTTGGCTTCAACAATCACTGAATTATTCTGCAGGGTAAGGAACTATATCACTCTCCAAGCTTTAATAAGATTTCCGGTATTTTTCTGCTCATGTCTGGGTTGAAAAAATTGTATCTCTTACTAGGATAGTAGAATCTAGTTTTCCTGAATCCTTTAGTTGCATTTGAGCAGCGTAGCATAAGTGCAAATTCTGAACGCAATGTTTCAATTTCTCTTCTTTTCGACCTTTCTCACTCAATTTGACAAACTCGGTTGATTGTGGCCGTTCAATAAATCCATGGGCTCTGCATGGAAACGTTATTTCAAACCCCAGCCAAGTTTTAATTTTGTTGTAAAGAGCGTTTTTATTTCTTGAGGAGGCCAACCATCGAGTTTTATATTGCGACACAAACGAAGATAACTTTTGCTTGGTTTCCGCTGAGGTGTCAATATGCGTTAAGATTTTTACGTTTTCCGCCTAAAAACTTACTTTTTCTTGAGGTGTACAGTTTTTCAAAAATTCCATTACCTAGTTGATTTCGTAGCAAAAGAAAATAATAAAAAAGAACAACTTTGAATCAAAAAAGGATTCATTCATTTTTCAAAGTTATGGTTATGTTTTTGGGAAAATTCGCCAGTGTGCGCCGTCCGAAAGTTTCATAAGGCACAAACGTTCCCATAAGGCACAGACTGTACCATTAAAATACACAGTCAACTTTCCTTCAGTTGTGGACTGGACTAGAATCTGAGCAAGGAAAGGATTGCTATCGAATCTTCGCAGAATCTTCGATGATGGATCTGATGGCACTGATGCCTTTGTGAAGAGTGATGATATGCGACTGCACGCCTCACTGAACACATTCGCATTTTTTTTCCAAGTGGAGACGTATGATATCCAAGTGGCTTTAAGCTACGTTACGAACAATGGTTGGATAGGGAGAAATATCTCTATTTGCAGTAACAGCCAAGCTGTGCTTAAGGCCCTTTTCAACCCTCTAACTACTTCGAAAGTGTTTCAGGTATGCAAGACATCTCTGAATGCCATCGGTAGACTAAATTCTTCGAGTCTCGTTTGGGCCATCACGTCACTGGAAACTGGAAATGATATCGCCGATGAACTTGCGAGCCAAGGATTTCAGACATCTTTTTCAGGACCTGAACGGTCGCTAGGTCTGTGAGCGGCTTTAATCAACGATTGGATCTGTCAAGAGCACAATCGTTGATGGCATGCCTATATTGGATGCAGACACTTTTGTTATCTTTTGTTATATGCAGAAAGCTTTTTGGCATTGCCACGAGCAATTCACTTTTGCCAAACTTTTAAACGTGTTTGACTGAAGTGATACCATACTCTGTGAATCGTGTTTAGAAGATGAGGACACTGCGGAGTCCACTGTGAGTGTCCTGCATTTTATCGTACCAGGTTAGAGATACTCGGCGCATGGTGAGAGCTGGTAACTTGGGTTCCTTATCATGATAGCGTCTTTTGGCTTCTCTCCGAACATCTGGAAAACTATAATAAAAGAAGGTTGCTATCCGGTAGTATAATGGACCGGTATTTAGGTCTGAGTGCTCCAGTTAGTATTTTAAAAACCTCCGACAGAAAAAAAACGGGATAGTGTGAAGCCGCTAAGTAGGAGAATTGTGATTTGTGATCCATTTGAGATCATGATGCTCGTAACGTTGAAAAAGGAAAAATAACAATACAAATAAGTAAGTAGCTATGTACTCACTTTAAACTTCAATATTAGTTATAAGTAATTTGTTATTACGGTTGTGCCTTGACTCCTCAAGCGCCTTGAATTCAAATTGAACTATTTACAAATGGTAGACTTTATAGTAATTAACACACTTACATACACCAGAAGATTCGATCAACGGTAGGTATTTTTTCTCTGCTCTGTGGATCGACCGTTTAATAAAAAACTAATTATCAGTCAAAGTTGGATCTGCTCTAATTAAAAAAAAACGAATTATTTTCATTTGAAGTAAGCATCTGGAAAATGAAGCACGTAAATAACAATAAATTACCTCTAATTAAATAATTTCATCAATACGAAGAAGTTAAACTACCAGGCTGATTAAACGAAGACAGAAGGCTTCTTAAAAAGAAAAATCATTGATTTAAAAAAGAAAAGTAAATTTCTCCGATCAAAACAGCCAGTGATAAAAAAAAACAGTCTTAGTAGGGGGCAGTGTACTAAAATAACCCCATAAACATGAGCACTACGTGTCGTTGTTGGTGTGATGCGATTTTTTTTGTTTGCTTCTTGAGCAAAATATCAGAACGATTCTAATTTTAAATCACAATACCTACTTTTAAAAAATTTATTCATTAAAAAAATACAAGATTTACTTACATATTTCCAAACAATATTGTGTAGACTAGGTACATAAAGAGTACAAAGGGTAAGACACTTAAAAGAAGTGTAGCAGTTGTCTTAGGAAGCATACAATTTTGTTCTTATCTGTTCTACGATTATAGTTCTCAATTCTCATGGTGGCGTGTGTAGTCAGTGTGTACATTTATTTAAGCTTTTAAGGGTTGTTGATTTTATTCATTCAAATTAAATTCAGTCGTGAATTCACTCTGTTCTAGGAAAGAACTGTTCTTTTTTTATTTGTTAAAAGACGTTGTCTAAACCCAATTTAACGTAATGGAAGTTGATATTGGTTTTATAGACTTAATAAAAATAGGGTTTAAGTAAGTAATCAACATATGGGACAAAGTTGAAAAGATGGCTTTAATTGTTCACTCATAAAGTGATGTCAGACTTTGATAAATGTGGACCATAAAATATGTTTGTGTTTTTTTACCATGTGTGTGCGTGTTTTGTTGAAAAATTTGAAAATTCCATAGCATTTTCGTTTCACTCATATCAAAATTGTTGGGGTCTAGTGAGACTTAGTGGGAGGCTGTTCCAATTTGCGAAAAACATTTCTGAAATTGTAAACAGTTGAATAATGTGTGGGATTTCGGGAAAGGGATTTGATATAAAATACTCACAGTTTTGTTTTGCGGCCGAATTGAAATCACGATACACGGTGTGCAAAGTGCAATGTGTAAAAACGATTCGTTATAAATTAATGTTGTAAACAGCAAATCGCATGCTTAGTGGAATACTGACCCATTAAGACACAGGTCAAGATTGAGTTGCGTACAGATACCTACAGAGGTTTTTTTAAATGTTGTTTGTGTTGTTTGATCTTGAACCTTTTCTTTTTTATTCACTGGTTCAATTTTATCGTCGTTTGGTCGGATTTTGTAGAATTAGTTGTCTGATATAATTTATCACGACATAGAAGTCTCCGAAGCTGTCTTCTTGCGACATTCGAATTGCTGGATCCATTATGGATAGCAACTGGAGATATCGGTCGTCGGGGGCTGGGTTATAGGGCCCATACACTACGCATGCATGCATGCGCAATCAGAAGATTGCGCAATATTGCTTTCGCCCTACACTACTCATGCAAACTGCGCAATCTTCATTTGTGTTTTTGTAGCAGTGTAGACAAGTTGTACGATGTCAAGCTAAAACTCCGCTGCTGCTCTTCTCGTCATTCGAATTTTATCACTTGACTGAGCAATTTTGCCCACACACCACACATGCATGAATGCGCAAACAAGAAAATATCAGAAAATTCTGATTTTGCTCATGCCGCATGCACAACCACTCAGTCAACACCATACACCTTCAATCAGCATGCGCAATCACTTGATTGCGCATGCATGCATGCGTAGTGTATGGGCCCTATTACCTGCAATTATATTAATAAGAGGGCCGGGATGGGATGGGATTTTCCTCAGCATTTTGGTGCTGAGGTTGTGTACCTACATAGGTATTTGTCTATAGAAACAATTTTAGATGTTTCAGACTGAATTTGGTTTTCTATACAAAGATGTGCAATAGCGAAGACCCTTGAGCTCGAATACTTGCACTTTCTTCATATATGTTGGGCTTATTGTGTCCCATATAGGAAAGCAGAAAGTTATTATTGGACGAATTAGTTGCTTGTAAAGCAGAAGTTTCGTTCGTGTTTGGAGAACACCCCATACTTTCATAAGAGGACGAAGGAGAGCGAACGCTTTGCTTATGTGTGAAAATTGTGTTATCGGGGAGTGTCAGGGACAGGATTTTGCATCTTGTGCCTATGGCCTATGCCATTACGCGAGGGATTCCTAAGGCAGATTAACTCTGTTTTATTGGGATTGATTCTAATTCCCCATTGTAGGTAGTACTCCCAGAGCCTAAGGATGTGTTCCTTCACTCTGCGGAGAGCTATTTCTTGGCTTGTGAATGCACTATAAGTGATGCAGTCATCAGCTTATAGTAGGGTTTTTGTCATTGGCGTGTTTGCTGGTTGGTCGAGGTTGAAAAGATTGAAGAGGTCAGGTCCAAGTCGTGAGCCTTGGGCAACCCCTGTGCAGATGTTTTTGACCCTTCTCCTCAAACTATAATTTCCTTCCTATAACCACATTTCAAGTATTTAACTTTGTAAGCTCTTTATTATCGTCTGCTTGGTGCGGTTGGTAAAAGCATTGATTTTTTTTAGTATACACTTAGTAAGCCATTCTAGGTTTACTCTCAGTCCATCCCAAAAAAAAAAAATTTTTTTTTTCAATATTTTTAATTTTTTTTTGTTCTGCTCTCAAATACTTTTTTTATTTGCTAACTATGGATTGTGCAGCAGTAAAATGTCTGGATAGTTCCAACTCACCAGTTTTCGCATGCTATGGTGTATGTGGCAAAGCATTTCATGCCAAATGTATTGGGGCGAACAATGCGCTTTTAGACAAAATAAGTGCTTTTAAAAGTGCTTGTTGGTATTGTGAGGAGTGTAAAAAGATATCTCTCTCCCACTTAGCAATTAAAATGTCTACGTTCAAACTAGATATTGAAAAGCTGTCGAAAGGTTTTGACCAACTTTTCAAAGTTTTTAATAAATCTGTTTTGAACTTAGCATCATTTTCCTCTCCCTGTAGCTCTGTTGACATGTCTACATCTACAGATGACTTAGAAATTTCAATTCCCAAAAAAACTCCTTACTTGAAAGATCTTAATGCTCAATCTACGTCGTCGGTTCCTGTTTCGGTTCCAAATACGGGTACAAAAAGGAACCATGAAGGCACAGTGGCTAACAAAAATTTGATCCCTCTTTCAAAGCGCAAGACATTGAGAAGCAATTCTGTCAAAGTTAATGGTCCTTCTGTCCCGATGGAACTAGTAGTTGAGGTAGTGGATCTCGAAAATAGATCGTTGTCAACTAATTCCAGTTCTGAACCAGAGTCTGGTGCATCTTTCATACCAATAGAGACGGTTCCAAAACCGAAATTAATTTTTGTGTCTCGGCTTAGGCCAGATCTTAATACAAACGATGTTTTGCATTATCTCGTTTCAAAGAAATTGATTCCTAATGAGAATTTTATTAAATATAGTAAGATAAGTAAAACTGATAGCTTTGTGTCCTCGTTCAAATTGCTTGTCCCGCCCTCGTCTTTCGACTCTATTTGTGACAGTAACTCTTGGCCTGGTGGTGCTCTTGTTAAAGAATTTTCCATCAACAGGAAAGTTAAAAACAAATTGATTACTAATACTGCTCCAAAAAACTAATTAGATTTTCCCTCTTTTATCAAAACGTAAGAGGTCTTCGCAGTAAAACTGCTGATTTGTATGTTAACTCCCACGTTTTCAAACATGACGTATTTGCTTTGAATGAAACTTGGCTAAGCTCAAGTCACTTAAACACCGAAATCTTGAGTCCTGAATTCTCGGTCTACCGCAAAGATCGGCACGTAGACAGACCATATGATGTCGGGGGTGGTGTTTTGATTTCGGTCAGGAACACATATATGTCGTCTCGTATACACTTTGTTTGAACTGTCTATTGATGTTGTTTGTGTGAAAGTCTGTACACTGTTAAAAAATATTTTTAGTGTAAATGTATATATTGTTCCAAAAAGTTCAGCCTCAGCTTATTCTGAACTGGCCCTGATTTTGGATCATATTTTTGAATTGTCTGACTTAGAAAGCCAAATTCTTTTAGTTGGTGACTTTAATCTACCATACGTTCAATGGTTACCCTCTGACTATGGATCTTTCCAAAAACCTTCTCCAACGTCACCACAGAGTGAGCTTTCTTGTTTAGATAATATTATTTCTACTGACTTACAGCAAGTTAGCTGTATTAGAAACTATCAAAATCATATGTTAGATTTAGTTTTCTCATCCGAAGCTATTAGCACGGTAGTTCTTCAATCAAATTCAGGCATTACTAGAATTGATGATTTCCATCCCCCTTTAGATATTTTTATAGAATTGAGCAACGTCTCTCAAGATATTAATAATTTAAAAGAATGTGTATATACTTTTGACTTTCGAAAAGCGAATTTCGATTTGCTATCGAATGAATTATGCATTGCTGGTATTGAAAATATATCAACTATTGCAAATATTGACGAAGCAGTCGCTTGCTTCTACTCGATTTTAGAAAATAGCATGAAAAAAACAATTCCCCAAAAGTTGCTTAGAAATAGTAGCTTCAGTCAACCGTGGTTTACCAAGGAATTAAAGACTCGAAGGAACAAAAGAAACAAAGCTTGGAAGATCTATTTAACTAAGTACTCTCTCTCCAACTGACCACCATCTATTCATGTCTTTTTGAAGACTTCAAAACGCTTTCTCAAAATCTATACTCTAACTATGTCAATCAAATGGGGTGCTCTCTAAAAAATGACCCAAAAAGTTTTTGGTCCTTTGTAAACTCTAAAAAAAAATCAGACGGGTATCCCCTCAACTTTGTTTTTAATAGCACTTCTTTAAAAAATACTCCTGAGATTTGCAATGCCTTTGCAAACCATTTTTGTGGATCTTTTTGTAGTACGAATTTAGAAATTTGATGAACATTTTTTTCAGTATTTAACTCACTCCTCGCAAGTGAACTTTAGTAGTATCCCTATTCACAGAGACAGAATTACTTACTTCCTTTCTTCTCTTAAAGATGACTTTTCTTCTGGTCCGGACTCGATTCCGCCAATTGTTTTAAAAAAGTGTTCTTCACGTTTATCATCTCCACTTGAATATCTTTTCAAGCTTTCTTTAAAATCTGGAATATTTCCCACTCTTTGGAAAAAATCTTTTATAACACCTGTTTTCAAGAAGGGTGAAAAAATTGATATAAAAAACTACAGGCCAATTTCAAAGCTCTCATGCATACACAAGCTATTTGAACAAGTAGTCTGCGAAAGCCTATCCTTCTTTGCAAGGAATGTTATCTGCCATCAGCAGCATGGATTTATGCAAAGAAGATCGACGGCTACCAACCTTCTATCTTTTTATCATAAATGTTCCAACGCCCTTAAATGTGGGAACGAGCTTGACTGCATTTACACTGACTTCTCTAAGGCGTTTGACCAACTGTCTCATAATATTATACTATATAAACTAAAAGCATTTGGATTTCCCCCATTATTTATTGTTTGGATAAGCTCCTACCTAAAAAATAGGTCTTATGAAGTCAAATTTAGAAATGTTTTATCAAAACCTTTCATTGCTTTGTCTGGTGTGCCACAAGGAAGTCATCTTGGTCCCTTACTTTTCATTGTTGCGATTAATGATGTAATTTCTTGCATTTCCTATAGCGATGATATGAAGATTTTTAAAACCATCAAAAATGCTTCAGATCGAGACTTCTTACAAAAAGATATCGACAGTTTTGTTCTATGGTGTTCTAAAAACGGACTTAGTTTGAACGCTTCCAAGTGCCAAAGTATGACCTTCTCCCGGAAAAGATCGCCAAGTATTGGAGAATATTCAATATCGCAACAATCCCTATCTCAAGTTTTTAGATTCCGTGACCTCGGTGTTTTATTTAGTATCAACCTCGAGTTTAATGAACACATCAACCTCATTATTAACAAATCAAATTCAATGCTTGGCTTTATTAAGCGATGGGCAAAAGAATTTAATGATCCCTATGTCACCCTCTCATTGTATAACTGTTATGTTCGTCCGCATCTAGAATATGCGTCTCAGGTGTGGTCACCATTTTATGATATTCATAAATCTCGAATCGAAGCAGTACAGCACAGATTCATACGTTTCGCTCTCAAAGGTCTTCCTTGGGAAGATCCTTTCAATCTTCCTCCTTACGAAAATCGTATTCGCCTATTAAATCTTCAAACCCTCTCACAGAGACGAATTAACAATGATTTAGTTTTTTTTCATCAATTAATAACCGGTTCAACTGAAGTCGGGGGACTTGCTTTCCCACATTAGTTTCAACTATCGTGGAGGATCTCACCAACTACGTAATTTAGAGTTTTTACATTGCTCCCACCACAGAACTAACTATGGCATGCATGAGCCATTAGCTCGCATGAGTAGGTTATCTAACTCCTATCCTTTTGTTTTATACTTTAAAATTAAAACTAAGAACCAGTGTGCCACCTGCATGACTTATATTTGATATTTTGTTATTGTAATTTAATTTATTCATGTATAGTTGTTGTTTAATAATGTTTGTTCTATTTACTAATGTACTTTGTACCACTAACACTTGCATTAATGATGAAGAGCGTAGATAAGTGTAAACGAATGAGCTTGCTCTAAGTTCAGTACCGCTTAAGTCTCTGAGATGCAAAAAAAAAAAAAAAATAATGACCTTATGGCACTGAAAAGAATATTTTACTAAAACGGCAGTGCTAGTTTTAGCGAGATCTTTGTCTGTATGGTACTTTTCAAAGTAAAGCCGATGTCTCGAGACTAATCTAGTTTCAGAGAGAAAAACGGCGTCGGGTTTATTCCTAGTAAAGAAGTTTTCAAAGGAAATCCCTTTAGGATGGGATACTAAAGAGCCAACGTTATGCGCGATAACGTTAAAGTTGTTTATTGTCCTAGACATATTTTGAGGCAGATCAAGAAACATATGTTTCCTGCAGGTTTCATGTGGACATGCCTAATAGAGGGGAAGATAATCAGAGATTTTCGAAATGAGTGTTGCAATCAAAAAATTTGTGTGAGTCATGCAGGAATGAGCTCGTTGTGGTTTTAACGCCACTAGAAATGGTTGGTTTTGAGGGCTTGGGTGGCTCAGGACGAACAATAGGAGTTGGTCTAGTCTGGGGCTTGGTGTTTGGTCATGGTTGGGTTATGGGTGTAAAATTATTGGTTAATCTTTTAACAATTTGTTAAAAGATTTGGTTATATCGGAAAATTGGACTTACCGGAGATGATTGATGACTTCATTGGTGTTGTTGGAACCCTTTATTGCCTTTGTCGATGAATTCGGGAATTCGGGAACGCTCACCTTGTAAAGTTAGGTAGGGGTATATTAATATTTGAAAATTTCTTTGCGGCATTCATCAGGAATATAATAAATTTTCGAGATTCCTTTCAAAACAATATTCTCTTCCAGACTCCTTGGGCACAAAATACAACAACGTCGTCTAACAACAAATGAAACAAATCTTGTTGGAACAACAAATGGCAAAGTGAAGGGAGTTAAACGTATATCGGCTTACAATGACGCATACCACAGCTTTGAAAAGATTCCATTTGCGAAGCCACCTATTGGAGCTCTACGATTTAAAGCCCCTCAACCATGTCAGCCATGGGAAGGTGTAAGAGACTGCTCATCAGTCGGTAACAAACCTCTTCAAGAACATATGATATTTGGGGCAGTAGAAGGTTCTGAAGATTGCCTTTATTTGAATGTGTATGCAAAAAAGGTTCAAAGAATGACATCAATTTGAATAACAACACTAACTTTGTTATTTTGTTAAAGCTTCTTTCTGACAAGCCTCTTCCTGTTATGGTTTGTATTTTTGGTGGTGGATTTCAAGTCGGGGAAGCCTCTCGAGACATTTACAGCCCCGATTACTTTATGAAAGAAGATGTCGTGCTCGTCATGTTAACATACCGTCTTGGGCCATTTGGTTTGTTCACTGAAAATTTGAGAGTTTTAATATTTTAACAGAAGCATCTATCCACAGGTTTTATTAGCTTCAAAGACCCTTCCTTAGATGTTCCTGGCAATGCAGCTCTCAAAGACCTAGTGATGGGACTTCGATGGGTCAAGAGCAACATAAAGTACTTCAATGGTGATTCAAACAACATAACTTTGTTCGGTGAAAGCGCAGGTGGTGTTTCGACGCACTACATGATGATCACAGATCAAACTAAAGGATTATTTCACAAAGCAATTGTCCAATCAGGGAGCGTGTTGACATCATGGGCAACTACCCCATACAATAGCTTTCCATATCGCCTTGCAAAAGCAGCTGGGTACAAAGGCGAAGAACAAGAAACGCAAATATATAACTTTTTGATGAAGTGTAGCGGCAAAAAAATTCTTTCCGCTCAAAAAGGCTTGCTAAGTGATGAAGAACGAAAAGATCGATTGATATTTGTTTTTGGGCCAGTTATTGAACCATACATAACTGATCACTGTGTTGTTCCCAAAAATCCAAGAGAAATGTTGAAAAATGCTTGGAGTAATAACATCCCATTGATCATCGGAGGTTGTTCCTTTGAGGGACTATTTAGTTATTCAGGTATGTACACTTTTACGAGTACGTTAACCCCCTCTTTGTCTTTCATAACTCTTTTATACTAGACACGCTCAAAGCTCCAGACATGCTTAACAGTTTAGGTGATTGTCAGCACATAGTCCCGTCTGAGCTCTGTGCAGACCGCAAGAGTGATTTTTGTCAAGAACTTGGCCTGAAGCTGAAGAAAACCCATTTCGGAGAAAATGAACCTTCAATGGAACATCTTTTCTCGTATTTAGACGTAATTGAGAAAATAGTTTAAAATATTTTCAAATCCTTTTGAAAAACTATTTACTTTTAGCTCATGTCGTATAGACTGTTTTGGCATGCCATCCATCGAACTGTTTTATCCCGACTTGCGTATGCAAGCGCTCCAACCTATTTATACCGATTCGATTTTGATTCGGCGTTTTTCAACCATTTTAGGCTTCTGAAGTGTGGCAAGAATATTCGAGGAGTTTGTCATGCAGACGATCTATCGTATCTATTTTACAACTCAATATCCGTTAAGCTTCAGAAGGAAAGCCCCGAGTATAAGACCATCGAACGTATGATAGGTATTTGTACGCATTTCGCAGCAACTGGAAATCCCAATACAGATCGTATTCAACCATCCGTCTGGAAACCAGCTGAAATAAATGAATCTCCAAGAAAATGTCTAAATATAAGCAACGATGTCAAGTTTATCGACCTGCCGGAATCAGAGAAGTTAGAAGTCTGGGACAGTTTGTATAGTCAAGACCTGTTTTAAGCCCATACAATGCTATTTAAATTGGCTTCTTTGAATAACTAGGTAGGTAATTGTTGTAAAAGTGACGCTTTGGTTGTTTTAATACTACAGTAACCTCAGCTATAAGATAGCGCTTTTCGGTTCTACAAAATATTGTGAATGAGTTGCAAGGGTTTGAAATTCCGCCAA
The DNA here is from genome assembly GCA_949752695.1 of Melanostoma scalare. NCBI lineage: Eukaryota > Metazoa > Arthropoda > Insecta > Diptera > Syrphidae > Melanostoma > Melanostoma scalare. The sequence goes on along the minus strand of OX456986.1, from coordinate 133,291,311 downwards.
TCATAACAATGAAATGAAATGCCCTGAAAAATGACTATTGGCACCACAAAAATATATTTGTTATTTATTTTGAATTTCATATTTTATTCATTTACGAATTTCTTTTATTCAAAACTGTGGCGAAAGTGAAATAAAATTATTTTTATGAACAAATAAAGGAATATGATACAGCGTTTAAGAACTTAATTATTATATTTACCTACAAGATGGTGTGCTTATAGTTTACTAACATTTTTAATAATTTTTTTTAAATTTTTTTTAAATTACCTCTAATTGTGCCTAAACTGAAGATTCCTCGGGCTCATAAATAGACCAAAAGAGATAGTGACGTATAGAAGTTATCGAAGTAGAGTATAGGGTTAGCAAACTCGGGAATTGTTTGCGATAACCGAACAACAACATTGGATGTAGCTCATAAGCCCGGGGATCCGGGTAAAATGGGATTCTCACCTGCACCATTGTACATCTCAAAACGATAGGCAAATCCATTTGAATCACAGAGAACAAACAATTTGACACCCCACTTGTGCGGTTTGCTTGGCATATATTGACGAAGATGGTATTTTGTCTTCGTGCTACACATTTGTTCATCGACACAAAGTCTTGCTGATTTTGGGATTGAATCAAAGCGCTCACTGAGCTTGTTGGCTAGAAAATTCACTTAACACCACGGTTAAACAAATAATTAGTGCTAACAAATTCAAAGCATCCGCGTTACCATTTATGTAAATTATTACAAACAATATTATTGTCACTACTCTCCTCCCCTTCTCTTTAAGCTTGCTCTTCCTAATCTTCTAAATCCTCTGCTTCAAAATCTTCTACTCTTTAATCTTCTACTGTTCAATCAAATTGATATTATTTTTTATTCTTTATTATTTTCTTTTGTATATACAGGGTGTCCCGTAATTCGTTTTACATACTTTGGGATTTGATTCTTGGTCATATTCTAGGAAAAAAATTGTTCTTCAGTAAAGTCCGTTTCTCAACTTTGACATCACTTTTTGACAATTTAAAAAAAGGCTAACTTTGGTGTACCCTGACCTGTGTTAAATTCGATATCTCTGTCAATACTGATGATATAAACCTAATCTTAGACTTAGAAATAACAACCTGTATTTAAATTGAGCTTCCATAGGTTTAGGGTGGCCAGATTTTCATTGTTTTATTCAAACAAACCTCAAAGCTAGAATTTTTTTTATTTATTTTTTAATTATACCCATTTTGTATTTTTTCAAATATCATAAAATGTATGGGTTTTTGAGTGAACTTATTCTTGAGTTTTTTTTGATTATTGTTTTGTTCATCTGTAAAAAATAAAGAAACTCTATGTTTATCAGACATTTTCTGAAAAAAAATTACCTCAAAGTCAAAACTTTGTTTTGGAAAGAAAATTTGAACACCACTTAAAATTGAAAATCTGGCCACCCTAAACCTATGGAAGCTCAATTTAAATAGTCTTAAAGGTTGTTGCTTCTTCAAAAAATTTAGTTTAAGATTAGGTCTGTATCATCTGTATTGACAGAGATATCGAATTTAACACAGGTCAGGGTACACCAAAGTTAGCCTTTTCTTAAATTGTCAAAAAGTGATGTCAAAGTTGAAAAACGAACTTTAGGTTAGGTTAAAATGACTGTCAGGAACACAACTGACACAATAAGACTAATATTAGGTCAATTGTGATACCATACAAATTGTGCAAGGGAGTACCTCACTCAACAAAGCAATTTGGAGCTTTTAATAAAGCGAAGCAGATGCGGAGGATCTGTGCTCACCAGATCGCTTGGATCATCAAGAAAATATATTCCTAGATGCCGTTTTCTTTTAAAGGAGAGTGCAGGATATGAGCAGAGGAGGTGTGGGATTGTCTCCTCCTCCTCCTCATCGAAGCAACTTCTGCAGAAGTCATTAGAGGAAACGCCAAGTCTTCCTATCAGACAATGTCCGGTGATGACATTGATTACGGAGCTAACGTGCAATTTGGTTATGGATAGCAAATGTCTTGTGCGTTTTGAATGTAGCCCTGGCCATATCCGTTTTTCCGTACTTTACTGTAGAACAATTTTTTTCTTAGAATATGACCAAGAATCACATCCAAAAGTATGTTACACGAATTACGGAACACCCTGTATAATCGTGGTTATTACTTTTTTACCTTTCTTAGCAACTGGTTTCAAATGTGTACTTAAAAGAAATTTTCGCAGGCAGATTCAACTATAAATATTCAAAATGGCAGGGAAGATAGTTAAGAGAAAGGTGCACCCTCTAACGGGTAAGACCGTCTCAAGACTGCCTTCAGTTAATTGCATCCAGTGTGAAACTTAAAATTTGTTTTTGTTTAAAACAACGGAAATTTGTTTTTGTTTACTTTTATCCACAATTTGATACCTTCGCCATTTCGCTTCGACCACGTGTTTGAGTGCTGTCATTACTTTAGTGTGAACATACTGTAATGTACACCCAACATTTATACCAATTTCCTAACCGAAAACGTTTAACCGAAAATACAACTGGCAACACTATAATGGAATGGTATAAAGGAAGACGTTGGTTGTGAGTGTGTGTGTGTGTGTGTGTGCAGAAATATACCGGGAGGGGAACTTGTCTAGACATCATGGTTCATAGCAAAACTACTAGAAAGCTCTCGATATTTCACACTTCTATATAAAGAGGGAGCTGACGCAACCAGATGTCAGTTTGATTTAAGAAGTGATAGTGTGAATATTGAATAAACTTAATTGAGTTGAGTTCGAATAAAGTGTATATCGAAGGTAGATACTGAATAAAAGTGGTAAAATTAAATTGAAAGATAGAGTTTTATTTTTGCGAACTAAGCGCACGTTACATTGGTGTCAGAAGTGTAAATAAAACTTATTTGATAAAAAAAAAAAGACAAGTAAAGTGTAAAAAAAAAAAAAAAAAGTTAAATACAGTGAAAATGGGTAAATTGTTGGAAGAGCTCAACTACATTGAGCTTAAATTGAGTTAGGTAAGCGAAATCTTTCTAGAGCGGGATCGAAAAATGAGCTCGTCCTGCGCTTGCGCAACTATTTGGAACACCAAGGGGAAGACGTAAGCACTTTTGTTTTTGAAACAGAAGTGGAGGAAGAGGAATTAAGTGAAAGTGTAGATTTTTCTAGTATAATGAAGCTTTTATTAGAACAAAAGACGGAACAGCAGAAGGTTCTGGAACAACTTGAAGCACAACGAAACGAGCAAAAGAAGCTGGTTGAAGAACAACGAAGCGAACAAAAGAAGGAACAGCAGAATGTTCTTGAACAACATGAAGCACAACGAAACGAGCAAAAGAGGGGACAGCAGAATGTTCTTGAACAACTTGAAGCACAACGAAACGAGCAAAAGAAGGAACAGCAGAATGTTCTCGAACAACTGGAAGCACAACGAAACGAACAAAAGAAAGAACAACAGAATATTCTCGAAAGACTTGAGGCGCAACAGAATGTTTTAGAAGGTCACAAAAACATTCTAGAAGGTAAATGTATGTGCCCTAGACGAACGCGTTGAAAGTGTGGAAAACAGCTTTCTGTTGTAGAGAATCGTTTGGAAAACCGATGCGATAAACAGTTCTCTGTTCTGTCCAAGGAATTAGACCAGATCCGGAAAATCAAAATTCGAGAATCTGCTGGAGAGTTTGCAAGGAAAAAGGAGATGAAACCCCCAACATTTGATGGACAGTCTTCTTGGCCAGTTTACAAGAGACAATTTGAGGCAGCCGCGACAACAAATGGCTGGGATGACGAAGACAAGTACATAGCACTGACTCTTGCTCTTAGAGGTCCAGCAGCTGAATTACTTCAAACTGTTCCAGCTGGTAAGAGCGGTGATTTCAGTTCTCTCGTGGCAGCAATAGATAAACGGTTTGGAGATAGCCAATTGAAAGAAGTCTTCCGAGTCCAACTCAATAACAGAGTCCAGAAAAGGGGTGAAAGTCTACAGCAGCTCCAAGCAGACGTCGAAAGACTGGTTCACCTGGCATACCCGGATGCTGGAGAAGAAATCATCAACCAGCTTGCTGTTGAGTCCTTCGTTCGTGCCATTTCCGATATAAATCTTCAGAGGTCTGTGCGAACTGCTAGAACACGTACTCTTTCTGAAACTTTAGCATTTACATTGAAAATTGAAGCAGCAGAACAGGCTTCTCATGGAGTACATCGACTTAGAGAAGCGATAGTCGAAGAATGCTCGTGCCAAAGAGCTGAAATACAAAAGAACCAGCGGAGCGGACCAGTAAGATATTGGAACTGCAGCAAGACCGGGCACTTACAGCGTCAATGCCGACTACCACCAAATAAAGCAGCTTGTCAACATTGTGGAAACAAGAGATCCAACCTAGAGCAAGGTAACAACAACACCAGCGTTGTCTATCAGCCCGACATAGGTAATCAAATTTTGAAGTACCAAAATAAGGAACTTCCAATGACCTATTCTAACGAAAGTACGTCGACACTGAGGACTGTCATCACGGAAGATCTGATCCTGCCTCCTTCTTCTGAAGTGTTCGTTTGGACAAAACTTGAAGTTGAGTTTGGAAGCCTTCGATACCTCATGGTGGAACCAGACCCAGAGTGTTCCTCCCAAAGCGTCATCATTGGGAAAACACTGGTAGCACCGAATAACAAAATGGTCCCTGTACGATTACTAAACACCAGACCGTACGATGTAAGGTTGAAGAAAGGAGAAGTCGTTGGACGTTGCGAATCGGTTGCAGCAATTACGAAGATCACATACGAAGCCCCGAGAAAAACTATAACTCCGGAGGAGCTCAAAACCATCAGAGCTAAAATACTGAATTCATCCAACCTTGATCACCAACAAACAATTATGGCTGAAAATCTCCTACAAGAGTACACTGACATCTTCGCATCGCAAAAGAGACAATATGGTAGGACACAGTTGGTGCAGCATCGCATCAACACAGGAGATGCAAGACCGATTCGTCAACCCGCAAGACGCCTTCCACTGGCCAAACAAGGTGAGGTTGAGGAAATGATAACAACAATGAAGAAGGACGGTCTTATCGAAAACTCCAAAAGTCCTTGGGCGTCACCAGTGGTGCTAGTGAAAAAGAAAGACGGAAGCACTCGTTTTTGTGTGAACTACAGAAGGCTGAATGATGTGACTAAGAAGGACAGCTATCCCCTGCCCAGAATCAGTGATACCCTGGATGCCATGGAGGGAGCCCAGTGGTTCTCGACGCTGGACTTGAAAAGTGGATACTGGCAAGTTGACATCCACCCAGATGATCGGGAAAAGACGGCGTTTTCTACAGGTAATGGGCTCTGGCATTTCAAAGTTATGCCGTTTGGGCTATGCAACGCTCCGGCAACATTCGAGCGATTGATGGAGTGCGTTCTTCAAGGACTGACGTGGAAAGCTTGCCTAGTCTACTTGGACGATGTCATTCTTTACGGGAAAACATTTGACCAACATTGCAAGAACCTAAAAGCCGTGTTTCAGAGACTTCGAGAGGCTAACCTTAAACTGAATCCGGAAAAATGTGCACTTTTCAAAACCGAAGTTAAGTATTTGGGACACATCATCTCTTCCCAAGGAGATAAGACTGATCCTGAAAAAGTTGACTCCGTCAAAAATAGGCCAATACCACAGGACAAACATCAACTCCGAAGCTTTCTTGGTCTTGCCACATATTACCGACGATTTGTTAAGAACTTTGCTGGAGTTGCAAAGAGTTTGCATCAGCTCACCGAGAAAGGGAAGAAGTTTAAATGGTCAGGTGAGTGTGAGAAATCTTTTCAGGAATAAATAAAATACCGCCTCTGTAATGCTCCAGTGCTGGCACATCCAACACCTGGCAAAACATTCATCATCGACGCAGATGCAAGCAACGTTGGAATCGGGGCGGTACTATCCCAAGTGCATGATGGCGAAGAGAAAGTGGTGGCATACTACAGCAAGGTTCTCTCGAAACCCGAAAGAAACTACTACGTGACCAGAAGGGAACTGCTAGCTCTTATCTTGGCAACAAAGCACTTCCATAAGTACATCTATGGACAGAAATTGCTTCTCTGGACAGACCATGGTGCTCTGAACTGGCTGTTGAACTTCAAAAATCCAGAAGGTCAAGTCGCAAGGTGGATAGAAAGACTGCAGACTTATGATTACCAGATTCAACACCGCAGAGGAAAGTTGCACTCAAACGCCGACGCATTATCCCGAAGACTTTGCAAAGTGGATTGCAAACATTGTAGGCGGCAACAAGACAAAGAAGATATTACCGCTCAGCGACTAAGAGCTGACCCAATAAGCGGATGGAGCAATGAGAAAGTGAGGACAGCTCAACAGGAGGATCCAGATATCGAACCCATTCTCGCATGGAAAGAAAATGAAGAGAAACCTGAATGGGGAGACATTTCTGACAGGAGTCCAGTTCTCAAAGCCTATTGGGCACAGTGGGACTCACTATATGTGCAAGAAGGCGTCCTCAGGCGAAGATGGGAGTCCGCTGACGGTAAATCATATGTGATGCAACTGATCGTACCGCAATCGAAAGTCAGTGAGTTCTTCGGGAGATGCACGACGGACCTTCTGGAGGCCACCTGGGAGTTAACAAAACACTAGAGAAGGTGCGACATCGGTTCTACTGGTTACATGCTAGAGATGACGTTGAGAAGTGGTGCCGAGCATATGACAAGTGTGCTGCAACCAAAGGACCTGGTAGGAAGATTCAAGGTAAGATCCATCAGTACAACGTTGGACCGCCTTTTGAGAGGATTGCAGTAGATGTGGCTTGGCCCTTTCCAGAGACCAACGCTGGAAACAAGTACATTCTGGTTGTAATGGACTATTTTAGCAAGTGGCCTGAGGCGTATGCCATCCCAAATCAAGAAGCCAAAACGGTGGTCGACCAGATTGTGTTTAACTGGATGAGTAGGTTTGGCGTGCCTATGGAACTGCATTCCGACCAAGGGAGGAACTTTGAGTCAAACATCTTCCAAGGAGTGTGCGGACTACTTGGCATTAAGAAGACGAGAACCACACCGCTTCATCCACAGTCTGATGGGATGGTTGAAAGATTCAACCAGACCTTGAAAGAACACCTCACCAAGGTCGTAGGCGACTACCAAAGAGACTGGGATAGGCACGTACCGCTATTCCTGATGGCCTATAGAAGTGCAGTATATAGCTCGACAGGTCAAACACCATCTGACATCCTGTTCGGGAAAACCATGGACACAAACAAGTATGTGGACGACCTCAAGCAGAGACTCGCTGACATCCATAAAAGAACAAGGGAACGGATGAAAACCTACAGCGACCGGATGAAGACACGGTACGACACAAAAGCGACAACGGCAGGATTCCAAGCAGGAGATCGTGTGTGGTTTTATAATCCTCATCGTCAAAAGGGATTGTCACCGAAACTTCAGCAGAAGGGAAGGTCCTTATACTGTTGTCACGAGAATTAACGACGTGGTTTACCGCATCCAAAGAGGATTAAGAGGCAAGTTAAAAGTAGTTCATTGTGACCGGCTGCATCGATATAGTGGCGAGGCTGCAGATGAAATTATTCGGGACGAACAATCTTAAGGAGGGGGCAGTGTAATGTACACCCAACATTTATACCAATTTCCTAATCGAAAACGTTTAACCGAAAACACAACTGGCAACACTATATTGGAATGGTATAAAGGAAGACGTTGGTTGTGAGTGTGTGTGTGTGTGTGTGTGCAGAAATATCGGGAGGGGAACTTGTCTAGACATCATGGTTCATAGCAAAACTACTAGAAAGCACTCGATATTTCACACTTCTATATAAAGAGGGAGCTGACGCAACCAGATGTCAGTTTGATTTAGGAAGTGATAGTGTGAATATTGAATAAACGTAATTGAGTTGAGTTCGAATAAAGTGTATATCGAAGGTAGATACTGAATAAAAGTGGAAAAATTAAATTGAAAGATAGAGTTTTATTTTTGCAAACTAAGCGCACGTTGCAATACACTGATTTATCACTAGAAATTAAATTTTTATTTTGTAATTTTTCACTTGTTTCAAAAAATCAATTTGAATCAAAAAATCGAACTCATAATTTTACTGTAAGTAGATAATTATATTTATTTGTGTTTAATAATAAAATTATAGTGATAAAACAGTGTTATGTGTCTGTGGGAAGTAAAAAATGCAAGACCGTCTCTAGACGGTCTTGTCGAACGGCTAGTTATTTTGTTTTTTGTTATAGTTATTGCGTTTTTGATTATAGTTATTGTGTAATAAACACGCCAATAAGTAAATATTTTACTATCGAAATGAATTCTTATGAGTTTAGAAATTAATTTGGAAGAACTGACTGATGATCAACTGGCTGAATTTATAGAATCAGTAGAAAGCGACGATGATGTTTACAGCAGCGATGATACCATCTGTGATCCTGACTACGTTGTTGATAATATTGAGCCGGATAATTTAGCTAATATTTCTGTAATTGAATTAGAAATAATTGAAGAATGCATCCATTAAATGAATGAAGCTGAAACAACAGATGCATTTGTAAGGGCTTTGCACCTAAATCTAAGCGAAATCGACAGTCCAGCAGCTTCCTCAACTTTAATAGCTGATACTACAGAACTACAGCAATCCACTTGATCTGCCATTACGAATTCCCGTTTGAAACATCTGAAAATGCCACGATCTCCTTTGCCATCATTTGACGCTACTGGGCCAATTGCACAGCCATCTTCTGGAGGATTCAATGGAGTGCTTACTGCTGTTACAAATGCCTAAAAAAAGCTTTCCAAATTGGTCTAGCGTAAGCGCTCAATGCGCCTACAGGTAAATGGTTACATTTCGTGGTGATGCATCACTCTCAATGGGGGTCAAAAACCTTAGAACGCCAATGGAAATTTTTAATCACTTTTTTAATGACGAAATCATTGAGCTTATCGCTGAAGAGAAAAATCGTTGTGCTTTGACGGTAAACATAAACTTTGGTTTTAAAACTTCTGCCACAGAAATAAGAAATTATATCGGTACATATATCTATTTATATGTCGCTATACCGTTATCCTAATATGGATAGCTACTGGGGCAAAAATGCCTTCTCATCGATTTAAAAATATATTACGTTGAAACGATTTACGCAATCAAAAGGTTTTTATGTTTTCAAGATGAATCTCAACGCAGAAAAAAAGGTGAAACTGGATACGACTCCTTGTTTCGAATCCGTGTTCAATTCAATTCAGTTAAATTTTATTTAGGTAAGTACGAATAAGACATAGTCTTTTATAGTACATGATAATGGAAAATTACAATAATAAAAATAAGTTATATAAACATAAAACGGAGTACATAAATACAGGGTGTCCCGTAATTCGTTTTACATACTTTGGGATATGATTCTTGGTCATATTCTAAGAAAAAAATTGTTCTACAGTAAAGTCCGTTTCTCAAGTTTGACATCACTTTTTGACAATTTAAAAAAAGGCTAGCTTTGGTGTACCCTGACCTGTGTTAAATTCGATATCTCTGTCAATACTGATGATAGAAACCTAATCTTAGACTTAATTTTTGTAGAAATAACAACCTGTATTTAAATTAAAGAGCTTCCATAGTTTTAAGGTTGCCAGATTTTCAATTTTAAGTGGTGTTCAAATTTTCTTCCCAAAACAAAGTTTTGACATAGATAAACATAGAGTTTCTTCATTTTTTACAGATGAACAAAACAAAAATAAAAAAAACTCACAAATATGTGCACTCAAAAACCCATACCATAATGAGAATCGAATTTCGTAACTGGTTGCTAGAGAGAAGCTTGAAAGACGACCACTTTATAAACAGAATTCTTTGGACAGACGATTCCCAGTTCACAAGAGATGGTATCACAAATTTCCATAACCTACATACATGGGCTTCAATCCACATTCAATATCAATACGGCAAAGATCGTTTTAGCGCAGATTTTGTGTCAATATGTGGACATGTGTAATTGGAAATAAATTATTCGGACCCTTCAAGTTACCAACCCGACTTAATTCTACTAATTACCTGGAGTTCTTACAAAATAATCTACCAGACCTTTTGGAGGATGTTCCAATTCGTCAGCGAGTTTCATAATATTTCCAAGGGTGCCGAACAACTCGCGGATTTCATTTGGCAAACGATGATCTCGCGGATGTCTAAAAATTTTTCATTTACAGTGGTGGTCCAGTATAACGTACGATATAATGTCCAGAGTCAATTCGCTAAATCGAAAATTCGTTGTATCGAAACGTTTTTGTCATACAAATCTTTCGGTAAATAGACTTGATTTGTACTCAAATTTAAGGAAAGAATCGTCAATATGTATTTGTTTTCCGGGGGTTGAATGTTATTGTTGAATGCCTCTTCCCGTAAGCTTTTTAGAACTACGACTTTAGAGTTTTCAGTGCCATTTGGTCTGAAATTCGTTATTTGTTCGTTATATAGAATACCTAATGGACTTGAAAAAGTGTTCTTAATATCGATCATTCCTTACATCGGCATTCGTTATACTGTACCACCACTGTATTTCGCAACAGTCAGCTCGCAAATTGTAATTTCGTCTTCCACTCATCTCGCTGAAACATTAACTCGCACACGTTATTATGCATTTTCTTCTTTTGCATTCCAATCAACTGGCTTATAATGCAACTGGCTGATAATACTTTCGGATTCCCTTATCTCGCAAACAGTTAATTCGCCACACGCTATTAATCCACTTGCTAATTCAATTCTTTGCTTGCATTTTTTTATCAGTTTTATTGACGTTTCATGCAGTAATCTTGTAATAGTCTTTGGAGTAGTTCAATGCTAAAATCTTTTGGTGAATTTGTCTCCATTTGAAAACAAAAATGGATAATAATAACTATACAGAAAGAGTGTGCAGTGTATTTAAATCTGTAAATAAACTATCTGTTTTGTTTGCTCTTTCACTGAAACAATTGTTTTTTTTTGTTTAATAATAGCCGCGTTTTATTATCACAATGATCCAATCCGGATCAGATCTTGATAATAAAACAGCTTTATGCTATGTCCGCACCTGAGAGTTAAACTTGTTTAACTCAAAACAATCCCAAACCAACATGATAACCAAGTGGTTTGCCATACAAAATGAAACCTTTTTAGTCACTGGGTTTCGAGATAACCTACTCGAAACCAAAGGCGCTGAATGCACTATTTCCAATATTCCATTGAATTTGACATTTAAGAGAATGGAAGTGAGTGGAGAGAGAATGAATTCTCTCATACGTCGTTGACGTTCTGCTCACACTTGTATGTCTGTCTCTTTTTAACTTAAGACAAAAAGATAAACTCAAAACTTTTCTGCATATGCGGACACTACTTGGTTAACTCAAACCATCCTGGAACGAAACCCAGGTTATCTTTAGGTGCGGACATAGCATTAGATCATCATATTTCCAGTTGGAAGCTGTGAGAGACTCGCTCTCTCAACTGACATTTCAAAAGAGTTGCAGAGTTGCCCTACGAACTTTTTTTTCAATGGTTAATTTTTTGTTCTTTTTTTTAGGGAAAAATGATATTCATCCACTTTGTCAAATATATATTTTTTTGCACTAATTCTTATTAATTTCACGAATATATGTTTCGTTTTGTAAAACTTTTTCATTATGTCATGTTTTATACAAAAATGAATAAATGTGAAGTTTCTCGGTATCTATCTAAAATATATTTCATTTCACACAGATCCGGATCCGGATCAGATCATGGGTTTATTAGCGTTACAACAACAAAGCGAAATCCTGCTTTTTAGTTGGATCTATTTTTGTGATCTAAAAATTAGTTCTTCTATTTCACACAAGAGGAGTCTTTCCATTGAAACGTTGGTATCATTTCCAATATTTCCAATAACAACAGTATTGCCACATGAACATTTTTATCTGTGTGAAATGAAATATATTTTAGATAGATACCGAGAAACTTCACATTTATTCATTTTTGTATAATACATGACATAATGAAAAAGTTTTACAAAACAAAACATATATTCGTGAAATTAATAAGAATTAGTGCAAAAAATATATATTTGACAAAGTGACTAAAAAAAAGAACAAAAAATTAACCATTGAAAAAAAAGTTCGTAGGGCAACTCTGCAACTCTTTTGAAATGTCAGTTGAGAGAGCGAGTCTCTCACAGCTTCCAACTGGAAATATGATGATCTAAAGCTGTTTTATTATCAAGATCTGATCCGGATTGGATCATTGTGATAATAAAACGCGGCTATTATCACAATGATCGAATCCGGATCGGATCTTGATAGTAAAACAGCTTTAAATCATCACATATTTTATTATTTCCAGTTGGAAGCTGTGAGAAACTCGCTCTCTCAACTGACATTTCAAAGGAGTTGCAGAGTTGCCCTACGAACTTTTTTTTCAATGGTTAATTTTTTGTTCTTTTTTTGAGGGAAAAATGATATTCATCCACTTTGTCAAATATATATTTTTTTGCACTAATTCTTATTAATTTCACGAATATATGTTTTGTTTTGTAAAACTTTTTCATTATGTCATGTATTATACAAAAATGAATAAATGTGAAGTTTCTCGCTATCTATCTAAAATATACATATTTCATTTCACAGAGATAAAAATGTTCATGTGGCAATACTGTTGCTGTTGGAAATATTGGAAATGATACCAACGTTTTCAATGGAAAGTCTCCTCTTGTGTGAAATAGAAGAACTAATATTTAGATCACAAAAATAGATCCAACTAAAAAGCAGGATTTCGCTTTGTTGTTGTAACGCTAATAAACCCATGATCTGATCCGGATCAGATCAATAATAAAATACGGCTATAGTTTCAAAGGCAACGTGAAAGCATGGAACATTTGGAAGATTTCGTAAGGAAAACTAAAAAGGCGAGTGTATAATGTTTAATGTATTTAAATTTCCTTACTGAAAAATTAATAATCGCACCAAATTCGGAGATAGCTCTCTTACCATCAGATAGTTTTCCGACAAAGTGCGGCTTTAAACTTAAGGACGATGATATTAGAATGCAAAGATATTTGTATCTGGGTACAATTTTAATTTCTTCACCGTCCAGTTTCCATTTTTCCAACCGTGAATGGCGACAAAATATATATTTGACAAAGTGGATGAATATCATTTTTCCCTCAAAAAAAAGAACAAAAAATTAACCATTGAAAAAAAAGTTCGTAGGGCAACTCTGCAACTCTTTTGAAATGTCAGTTGAGAGAGCGAGTCTCTCACAGCTTCCAACTGGAAATATGATGATCTAAAGCTGTTTTATTATCAAGATCTGATCCGGATTGGATCATTGTGATAATAAAACGCGGCTAATGTTAATGACGATAAATTGTTTTGATATGTTTTCCTATTTGTAAATAAAATAGTGTTGTACATAAAATACGAAAATTTTAGCTCATTATTACATTTAGGTGGGTGATTTTTCGCTTTATGTTATTTGGCAAAATATTATTATTATTTCTTTTTTAATTTGTTTGGTTTTCACTTTATCTTATGTTCACAAATTTCGCGCGAAATTTGTGAAGATGAGATAAAGTGAAAACCAAACAAATTAAAAAAGAAATAATAATAATATTTTGCCAAATAACATAAAGCGAAAAATCAACAACGAGTAACAACTTGAGAACTTGTTATAATTGTATTTGTATAAAATAAATAACAAACTATTAAAAGTTCTTGGAAAAATCTGAACACCATTTAAATGAAAATCTAGCAGCCCTAAACCTAAGGAAGCTCAACTTAAATACAGTCTTAAAGGTTGTTATTTCTACAAAAAATTAAGTCTAAGATTAGGTCTCAATCATCAGTATTGACAGAGATATTGAATTTATCACGGGTCAGGGTACGCCGAAGACCAAAGTAAGCCTTTTTTTAAATTGTCAAAAGTGATGTCAAAGCTGAGAAACGGACTTTGCTGTAGAACAATTTTTTTCTTAGAATATGACCAAGAATAACATCTTAAGGTATGTAACACGAATTACCGGACACCATGTATATTGAACAAACACTGCTACAATTACATGAGCCTAAATGTATGCGATGCTATTCATCCAGGCACATTAAAAACTGCAGATGGGAAGGCAACACTTAATAGTAGATTCTTTCGTATCCAATGAATATGCCACAAAAAGAGTTGTTTGAAATCATATATAAAGTCGCCCGAAAAAAGGTTCGAAAAGTAATGAAGCTGAAATATATTTCCGAAATTATAGGTAGGTATATATAGGTATATAGGTATTGGTATATATATATGTAAATTATATGTTTTGCATAATTATGATGGGACAAAAACCCACTACGCATAAATTGGGTCGAAACATTAAAAAAAAAAAAATCGTATTGGAGCTGGTGGTTAATTTACCCCCACTAAGGTGTGGTGCCCGTGGCCTTATGGTAAGCATATCTGCCTGTTACGCGGGAGTTTCGTCGTTTGAATCCTAACAGAAACCAAAGAACATTTTTCCGAAGATATCGCTTTTCGAAAGGAATTGACAAGTACATACTCCATTAGTAAACTCAGCTTAGATTTCTCGGTTAGCCGTTCGGAACCGGCATACAATTGTAGATCCCTCAATTCCCTTATGAGGAATGGTTGTGTGGAATGCGACTCGAGAACCCGGTGCACTCCACACTGTTGCGCCACGATATCTATTGCGATTTCGATATCTTCCGATGAAAAGGGTAGAATTTTAGAATATCTCAAAGCCGTAGCCTTCAACAGAATTAAAATCATCATTGCACTTAGGAATCTAAAGGAGTGATATTTCCAAATTTTCAGCAGCGATCACAATTTCAGTAAACTTCACGCATAAATTGAACGAACAAAAAAATTTTCGAAATTTTTTAGGCAATCTGCACCCCGAACGCCAAAAGGCCTAAGGTGCAAAAATCAAACACCCTCAGCTCCAAAAAGGACATGTCGTACAGTAACGCACTGAAAGACAAAAACATTTTCGCTGTCATTGACGCGGATGGTGCGATCCCTTTCGATCAATGGCTGATTATCATGAACAAGCTCCAAGCCTCCTACTGGACTCTTATGATTGAAAACCCAGGGAACCTGCCATCTTTGAGGACGCAGGATGGTATCAGGGACGCGTCAGGTTAATCGGCTTTGATGGAGAGAGATCGTGTGATCTGTATCAGCTCGCGATTAGCAGGTTAGAGGGACTCTGGCCTGATGTTAAGCTTGAAGTCGTGTCAAGGGAGGATATCCCTTGCAGGCCTAGGGCTCGCGCTAGCGCTAGACTACCAGCAGAACTCTCCTGCAAAGACACAATCATGAAAATGATTCAATTTGACCTCCGTCAAGCTGGTGAAGTGACTTTCTCGGATCGGAACAAAATTTATGTGTAATTTAGTTGCTAATTATTTGCTAGTTATTTGCGAAGAAATTAATTTTTTTGCTCCTCCCGGTTAATTATAAAAATTCACATTTCCAGATTGAAGTCAAGCTGGCAAAGCAATTTTTTCAGGAAAGGTTTAGAGACCGGGTGTGTTCACCATATTATTTTGCTAATTATTTGCTATATAAAAACCAAAAAAAAAATATTTTTTTGCTAATTAAAAAAAATTTTCTTAGTTTTTTTTTTTTTTTTTTTTGAAAAATTGATTTTTTTATATTTTTATCTACTAATTATTTGCTCTTCGTGAAAACAAAAATTTTTTTTTTTGCTCTCCCGTTTAACTACAAAAATTCACATTTGCAGCTTGACGTCAAGCTGGCGATGCAATTTTTTCAGGAAAGTTTTAGAGATCGGGTGTTTTCACAAGATTTTTTGCTATTTTTTTGCTCTAGGAAAAATAAACCAAAAAAACTTTTTTTGTTGATTAAAAAAAATTTTTTTTTTCGTAATTTTTTTTTTGCAAACATTTTTTTAACATGTTCTATTTTTGCTATTTAATTGCTCTAGGAAAAATAGCACAAAAAATTTTTTTCTATTTTTTTCAAATTTTTTTTTGTTGCAAACATTTGTTTAGCATATTCTTTTTTTGCTATTTAAATATATTTTTTAAATTAAATTTTTTGAAAAAATAAAAAAATTTTTCCTATCAGCAAAAAAAATTTGTTTTATTTTTTAAATAGCAAAAAAAGAACATGTTCAAAAAATGTTTGCAAAAAAAAATTTTTTTTAATCAACAAAAAAAGTTTTTGTTTTATTTTTCCTAGAGCAAAAAAATAGCAAAAAATCTTGTGAAAACACCCGATCTCTAAAATTTTCCTGAAAAAATTGCATCGCCAGCTTGACGTCAAGCTGCAAATGTGAGTTTTTGTAGTTAAACGGGAGAGCAAAAATTAAAATTTTTGTTTTTACGAAGAGCAAATAATTAGTAGATAAAAATATAAAAAATCAATTTTTCAACAAAAAAAAAACTAGGATAATTTTTTTTAATTAGCATAAAAATATTTTTTTTTTTTGTTTTTTTTATAGAGCAAATAATTAGCAAAAAAATATGGTGAACACACCCGGTCTCTAAACCTTTCTTGAAAAAATTGCTTTGCCAGCTTGACGTCAAGCTGGAAATGTGAATTTTTATAACTAAACGAGGGAGCAAAAAAATTATTTTCTTAGCAAATAATTAGCAGCTAAATTACACATAAATTTTGTTCCGATCCGAGAAAGTCACTTCACCAGCTTGACAGAGGTATGTAATATGTATGTCTTAGCACACACTAGCTACAGGCAACAGACGCTCTTTGAAAACGTTTTAATCATTAAGGTACTTTTGTATGTATTATATTGACCTCAGAACTGCAACTCATTCTCCAATCCTCATATGAAAAAAAAACCTAAAAATTTATCAGCAATTTTTTCATTCGCACCTATAAATCACACCTCTAAACACTACACAGCACTGTTACTGATAATACCACTTTCCTCTGTTCATTCAAAAAAAAAAAAATAATAATAATAATAATAAGATTGCACTAAGCAAATTCATGATAACTGATCTTGCATTAATATCACAACAATGCAACCGTATTAGTATGTACTTCATAAAGGTACGTTTTAATACCACACATACTTTTAGGTAACAATCATCGACAAGTTTAATTGTGAATAGATGGGGTGCGGTGCGGTGCGGGTAAGTTGTGATTTATCTCAATTAATGTTTTAATGAGTTAATTAATGCTGGCTTCGCAATGTTTGGAAAAGCGGAGAATCTCAAAGCTGATGTCTAGTCCATTGTCCATATTTGGTGTGCGACGTTTGACGTATGATCTCACATCTCATGCTTTGATGTTGATGCAAGAAAAAAATCTAACTTCTCGCATATTATTTAATTTTTATCATTAATGACTGGGTGAAGCAGGAGACAATGATAGTCTGTACTCTGTAGTGACCAGGCTGACATTCTTTTTATTGTTTTTTTTTTTTTAAGGTGATGGTTTGGAGACCAATGCTGTCAAAATTATTTCTTTTTAATAATTTTGCAGGACAAGTTTCCAAAATACTTTTGTAACACATCTTTCGAAAAACTTTGACAGTATGTCGACACAATCGTCAGAATGAGTTTGCCTATTAATGGGTGTTTTTTCTATCGATGGTCGTTGACTATTGTCTGACACTTATGCTCAGGAAGGCGTTGTAATTTATCGAGAATAGTGAAACGCCAGAAAAACAACACCAAATTTCGGATATTTATTTTGAAAAAAATATCTGTTCACGAAGTTCATTTCGGTTCATCGTCCTAGTGAACAAACAATTCGTACAGTTATTTATCGGTTGAACTAATTTTACTCTTCTTGATTCAAAACCATCAAAAAGTGAAAGAAATTGACTGCATGGTGCGCTTTACACGCTGATGGCATCATCAGTTCTTATTTCTTTTGGAATGAAGAAGGAGCCGCCGTTACGGTGTACGGCGAGCACTATTGAGCCAAGCTAACTGATTTTATGTTTCCAAAGATTAATCAGCTCAGACCTCAGAACCGACGACATTTTGTTCCAACAAGACGGCTACGCTAAACCACAGACGATGTTGGAAGGGTATTACTTATTTAAGGTATTGTTCACACAAAACTGCAAAAAAAAAAATTATCAGGAATACCCGCTGGGCTAAGCTGAAGGTTGCCTGAAAGTTTCTAGTTACACATTATCAACCTTTCACTTGGATTACTATCTATTTAAAAAAAAAGCAGCATCAAAGCCCGTTGCTTAGTTTTAAAGATCTAAGCATACATATTGACAGACAGACTGCGCGAAGCAACTATGTCATTGGCTCATACCAATATTCAAGTAGCCATTGACGCAATGACTTATTGGAAAAATTTAAGAAAAGTTGAACCAACACATTACAATACAACGCATTATACAACTCGTAGTCGGAAATCGTTAACAAATTTTCTGTGTTCCTATGTACGCACGTTAGAAGTTATCTTTTTTTGGCATAACCGAATAAAAAAGCTTCAACATTTTACCCAGCTCTTTGTCATGTGAAGAGAATAAAACCGGTCGATCAAACATTTTAAAAGAAACTTCTTCTGTTACATGATTGGAAAAGTAAAATGTCCATTTTCAATAATTTGAACTCTGTTTTAAAAATTCTATTGTAAGAGTTAATCATAAAAAGATGTTCGGTATCTTTCAAAAAGTCATCTCTTTTACCATTTTTATGTAAATTATTGATTCCAGTTATAAAAGTAATAAAAATTAGGTACGCAAATAAAGCCCATGCTCAAAAATACTGTCCACCGGTGTAATTGATTGATTAAATATTGAAGCATTTGAATGGTGAATACTATTTTTAAATCGTTCCAGTAGCCTTCAGTGGGGAATACACGATGTAATCGTCACATCATGCGACTTGGATCGCATACGTACGAATTTGGTATTCAGTTCAAGGCATTCGACATTGCGATGTCGAAACAATCGAAATTTATTGCATTCAAACTTAAATCATACCAAGCGATATGCGATTATCGGTGCGATAATCGTATCGTGTATTCCCCGCTTTAGAGTTCCCGTTCCCGTTCAGATTCAAGTAAAATAATTAAAGTCTTGTTATCAAGGGATAATGCAACGCTCTAATATTACTCAGTGATAATGTAACGTTTTAAAGTTGAAATTTTTTTTCTAATCGTTCCCGTTTCCGTGTCTGTATAGGGATGAAATGAATAAATAGCTTGTGTTGCTTTGTTATAATATAGCATTGTAATATTGAAGGAATTATTGAAATCGTCAAATTACTTTTCTTTGAAAATCACAGCCATCTTCATCATATCATGTTTTGGGGGCTTAAAGTTTTTCTCCAAAGTAAAACTTCAATAAACGAAATGAAATTATCTACCACATTAAGTAATAAAGCGTATTTCTTAAGACGTATGTTTTTCAACCTGGCAATAGAGTTTTTCGTTTTGACAGTTACCTGATTTATGCTCAGTTTAGTTAACCATTTCTTCGCCAAAGAACGACCACTGAGCACTGCGTACATTCGGTAAAATGTTCCAAAACGAAATAACTGCTGACGTATATTTTTACGTAATTTACGTAATTTTTGGACTTATGAGTATCTTGGAGGTAAGATTGGGCAATTCAACACCGCTGGACTATTTTTTGAAGGGTTATGAGAATATGCTTGTATACGGAGATAAGACTGAAAGGATTGACCCCTTGGAAGAGAATATTTTGAGCGTTATTGCTTACATACGGCCGCAAATGCTGCCAAAAATTGTCCGAAACTCTCTCTCGGCTGGAATTTTCGAGAACCAGCCGTGGCAGCCACTTGCCCAAAATAATTTTTCAAACATAATTGCAAACCCTAATCTTGATAATTGAGCTCAATTCATGGTCATTACGTTGTATATCTATATCTTCTATCTATCTATCTTCTATCTATCTTCTATCTATTCATATAATGAAAACGTAACAATTTGTTTGTTTGTGCACGCTAATCTCGGAAACGGTTTACCCTATCTTGGGGTTTCCAGCAAGCTTCACTTTACATTTAGTTTTTATTTCATGTCAATCGGTTGATAAATAAAAAAAGTTATGCCAGTTCTTGCGTACGAAGTCGCTGGCACATCTAGTATGTAATGTGTGTTTTATTTCTCTTGGAAACCACACGTCTGAAAGGAAAAACACCATTAATATTGATTTCAACTTGTTTCTGTCTTGCATTAATCTCTAAAGCTCTTAAACATAAGCACCCCATATTATTTACTTAGTATATTTACTAAGACATAAGTTCGGGGTGAACCTGGTCCTCAAAGGTGTGGACAAAATGCTTCTCCATAATTTATAGAGTGCCGTCGTAGTATTTCAAAAATATATTCAAAATTTTGGCCTGTTGGTAACACTGCTCTGCCAGGCGTATCTCAACTCAACTGTTTAGACAGCTATGGCCGGCAATTGAATTGAGATAGGTATTGTTTTTAGTTAGATTCTGTATGTTCTGTTGCACAGGTGTCGCGTCTCGATTCTTTTGGAACAAACGTAGCTAATTGTGTAAACTTTTTTCTGTTTATTATCTTTTCCATTTGAAGTTTAAAATTTTCTAACAATGCTTGCTCAACCCAGTTTTAAAGAAAAGATGCGGCTTAGGCTCAAGTAAGTACAATATATTCATATACCTACACGTATTTATCTGTTATGTATGTAGCAAGTGAAGTTTCTATATAGAAGTTTATCTATAATCAAGTAGTTGCATGTCAAGCTTACTATATATATTAGCTCCTATGGAGTATCGAGTATTCACATTTTGTTGTTGCCTTCGATTATCTTGGAGTGCCATTGTTTATAATTGTTTGTTGGAAAAAGTGATATAATAAGTGGTGTAGATTGTATGTAGGGGTAGGCACTTATTTTTAAAAGATATCTCAAAAAAAATGTTTGTGGACATAATTTTTGAACTTGTGTCTTGGACGATGATAAGCAGTGCAGCGGTTCCCAAACTTTTTTGTTGTATACTTCGAGACTCCAATTAACGTTAGTAAAGGTAGTCTGACACTATCATACCAGTGTTTTTTTTTTTGCAGTGCAATCGTAAGTAGTTAGTTTCTCATATTGCCACATTCAGGGACTTTTCTTGTCTCAGCAGGGGAAGTACGAAAATTGGCAACGCTGCTTTTAGTAAGGGCTGTTTTTTTAGACAAATGGGTTTCGAGAATGAATCAAACGCATATAAATTTATTTTATGGCCAAGAATTTAGCTGAATTATAAGAATAAGGGTTTATCATTATGTTGAATAAATTCCAACCGAGAAGCCCAATTTTGAAGCATATGGGGTGGTATTTTAGCAATAACTCGTCAAATATTCTCTTCCAAGGCGTCAATCGCCTCGGAATCGTCTGCGTAAACAAGCAACTTTACATAAACACATACAAAAAAAAAAAAACAAACACCGTCTACAAGAAACACAGAAAATTTGTGGTCAGCTGAGCGATATGCGATACTATTGCAGTAATTTAAAACTGCTCAGCGCAACGGACACTGTAACTGAAATTGGATTAAAGGTCAACTTTGGCAACTTGTTGGGCTTCCAGGAACATATGGCTAAGCATTTTCAAGAAAAAAAACCAAATTTTTCCCACTGCTGAACTAGCATCTGTTGGTTGACTCAGTTGATTGGTCTCCTGAAGGATAACATTGGATACTAAATGACTAGAATCTTCGGCAAATCTGATTTATGTTTAGGATTCGAGGATTAGGGGGAAAAGTTAGACCACACTAGGAAAAAAGCCTTCGGAGAATAGTATTTTGACAAACTCGGAGACATCTCAACCCTGCACTAAACAACATCGCTAGATTCATCCAATGTTCAATTAGTTCAAGTAGTTCCAGGGGAGCAAAATGTATGCTTTTTGATCCGAAAGAGTTGTTGCCGTTTGCTGCTACACCCTCTATCCAACCTAACCTAGATCTTACCTAGTTGAGTTAACTGAGTGCCTTGTATATTGGAAATAGAAAGCGACATAATGAAGCAAAAAACAAACTACTCAATCGGCTTCGTTGGGATTAACTCCACTTTTTCGACTTCAATTCGAACTGCTAATCTGGACGGTTTTTTCAGTAGCAATGTGGTTTCCTTGACATGCCTGTTTTCGTGAAAAGCGATACGTGTTGTATTAGTGTCTTATATCGGTATTTAACAGTCAACAGTCAACACAAATACCGCCAAGATGGCTGATAACACGATTTCGTAAGAGTGCAAAAGATTGATTGCGGCATACGCTGTGTGGCATGGATCTGCATGAACCAGAGGTTGTCTAAGTCCATGGCATCAATCTTATTTAAAGGCTTTACAGATAGGTTATCTGTAAAGCCTATTTTTTTTTACATTCAACGCGCATGTCGAGGGGTTATAATTTTCCTTATATGTTATAGAACACATTAAGGAAAGTAGGGGAGCTGGGTAAAGCATTCCACATACGGAGTTGCTTTCAACTGTGGAGTTTGTCAATACCCAACTAAAATATAAAATAATGTTGAAGCAAGATGGTATAGAAGAATATGAAGAGTTCCATTTGATGTCAAGATAATATTTTGCTTTTAAAATATGCTGTTTACTTCCATCTGATCATGCCATTTGTCTTGGTGATTTAAATATAGGAGAAGTAAACTGGAAATTTGATTCAGATGAAAAATGTTTAGTTCCTTTTAATGTAAAAACTGAAGTTGAAATTACTGTTATTGATTTTTTTAGTCAATTTGATATGTTGCAAATGAATTATGTTAAAAATTCGCTTAATCGAATATTGGATCTAGTATTTGTTAGTCAAGACTTTGAAGTAAACCTATGTAAACTTGAATTTCCAGCTGTAGAAAATAAACAGCATCATGTTTGCTTATCCATTAATTGTAAACTTATGACTTTTATCCCTCTATCCAATCAAAGCATTGTATATTATGATTACAGAAAGGGTAACTTTGATGCAATGAATGAGTTTTTAATTCAATCAATTGGGCTACTCTAATTGAAAACCAAAACCTAACTCAATCGTTCTATAACTTCAAATTGTATTTAAAGTATGCTGATAGATTTATTCCCAAAAGAACAAAAATTCTTAATTCTAATCCACCATGGTTTAACAAAAGATTATCAAACCTCAAGAATAGAAAAAACAAGGCTAATAAAGTATATAAAAAACATAAAAGCTGTGTGATATGCCATCAAAATTATTTAAAGACTTATAAAAGTTTTGATGTGTTAAATAAGTTTTTGTATAGTAAATATGTTTTAACTGCTGAATCACTAGTTAAAAAGAACAGTAAACATTTTTGGAGCTCTACAAATACCAAAAGAAATAACACAGGTTTGCCAAACTGCATGGAATATACTGGATCCACATCTAGTGACATGCCCACAATATGTAATTTCTTTGCTGATTATTTTGAGTCTGTATATGACCCCATGAAGCCGAATGATCTTCCAGACTTTTCTTCAGCAAATGCGGTTGATAGAGATAGCTTTCATTTTAGCGTGGAAGAAGTTTTAGAAGCACTGAACGCCATAGATGAAAACAAAAGTGAAGGTCCTGACTGTGTTTCTCCAATGGTTGTAAGAAGATCTGCTGCATCACTTGCTTTACCATTGTGCAAGATTTTCAATGCATCTCTTAATACTGGAGAGTTTTTAGACGAATGGAAAAAGACTTTTATAACTCCGATTTTCAAATCAGGCTTGAAGCAAAAAGTGTGCAATTACCGGCCGATTTGTAAATTATCGGTTATTCCGAAATTGTTTGAGAAGATTGTGTGTGACAAGATTAATTTTCTTACTAAACAAGTCATATCTGACTCACAGCATCGATTCGTTCAAGGAAGATCTACAGCCACAAATCTTACGATTTTATGTGACTCAGTTATAAATGGTTTTGTAAAGGGTTGTCAGACTGATATTATATTCACTGTTTTTGCCAAGGCGTTTGATAGGGTAAATCAATATGCAATACGTTAAGATAGGTAAATTTATGTCAAGATGTATTAAGGTTACTTCAGGAGTTCCACAAGGAAGTCACATTGGTCCATTTATTGTTCAATTTATTCATAAATGATATACCAGATATTTTCCAGCATTCTAAACATTTATTGTATGCAGATGATCTAAAAATATTTAAATACATAAACACAGCCCACGACTGTCTTTTTCTCCAGGAAGACTTAACAAAGCTTGCTGAGTGGTGTAAGAAAAATCAACTTTTTCTAAATGTGTCCAAATGTGAAAGTTTTATATGTTGCAGGAAAAAGTCGTATATAGCTTTTGATTACTCTATCAATAACATAACACTAAAAGGTTAGTCAAAAAAAGGACCTAGGAGTTATTTTAGACCCCAAGTTATCTTTCACACTTCACATTGACTACATAGTCAATAAAGCCTATAAGATGCTAGGTTTTATTAAACGGAATGCAAAAGAGTTCTCAGATCCTTTTACACTGAAATTGCTTTATGTAGCACTTGTTAGGTCTATTCTTGAATTTTGTTCCGTTGTATGGAATCCATGTTATAATACACGTTCTTATAGAATAGAGAAAATTCAAAAAAGCTTTACGAGATATGCTTTTAATAAGCTGAACTGGCATATTGAAAGGCCACCATATAATGTCAGGTGCCTACTTTTCGACATAGGAACACCTGAGATTAGAAGGAAATATTTTTCAATTATGATAATAGCAGATGTCATTAAAGCCCATATAATTTGCCCAAACTTGCTAGAGCGAATTGACTTTTATTCTCCCAGTAGGAGTCTCCGTTTACCTTTTCATTTCCGGGAAACATTCATGCCTACGAATTATGGTAGGAATGGACCAATAGCTCGTTGCATCAGAGAAACTAACGAAGTAGTCGATCTAATTGACATTTTCAACTATTGTTCTAGGTATTCTTTCAAGAAAAATGTCTTGTTAGTATTGCAAACGCTCTAACATTTATCATTTATTATTTGTTATTTTACTATCACTATTACGTTTATTATTGTATTTATTACTATTATCATATATACTATATTATTTTTTTTTTTGTAATCTAAATGAGAATATAAATCTCTACTTGATGAAATAAACTAAACTAAACTAAACTAAACTAAACGAAACTACTTACAAATTCTTTCAGTCAAAAAAGTAAAAAAAAATTCTTTAAATACAGTTACCTACCATGTTTCAGTGATTTTTCCCCTGAATATTTCCTACAATTACCAGAGATAAAGAAAGAAAGGACAGAAGATTTTTTTATCATACCTTATAAATTTATTTTTCAGTCCACACATTTAAAATATTTTAGTTAAAGTAACACTATTATGTAAAATTTGAATGTATGTGAAGTGATTGGGTATTTACCTCAGATAACTTAAGAAACTTAAAGGTTTATGTGTTTGGAAGCAATAACATATGCTTCAAAATGTTCATCGTAATTTATATATTCTAGTTCTTAAAAGAACTCGTAGTAATGATGATTTTCGTCTTTTCAGTTTAAAAAAATAAAAGTTCAACGAAACTCCAAACTACTTGGCTTTCCAAAGCGTATTTCAAATTTAAAAACAAAATAAATTTTGAAGCATAAATCAAGTGTTTTTAAGAGTTGTCAAACTCATAGATAATGTTTATGTTATCAAAAATAACATAAAACACGGTCAACTCACCAAGAGATTTAATAGCAACTATTAAATATGGTTGACAGGTAAAGTCCATTCGCAAATATATTTTGGCACGACAGCCGCACCGTTGCATTGTGGTTACAACTTCTGATATTATGTAGATGAAATCTGAACCAGAAAGCTTTCTTGGAAAGCCGAGCAACTTGGACCATGCTTTTTTAAACTTTGAGTTTGATCATTACAACTAGACGCAAAATATAGTACAGGAACAATATTAATGTTACGTTTCTCGAATCTGAATAAGGAAAAAACATCTTTAAATACTCGTATTAACCAAAAGAAACAAAACAATAAATTTAGGTGTGTTTTCATTTATATCAGCATATAGCTATTTGTTGGCAGCGTCATTAATTTGATCCAACAGGTTATTAAATTTCAGAACAAATTCGGGCCATTTTTTAAAAAGGAACTTTCTTCGCCGAAGTTCATAAAAAAATCGAATTCGAACGATTTTGGCCTGTAATTTAAAAAAACTTACCAAAGTATTTTCTAATGAGTGCCTCACTATTGGCCAATTCTCTAAAACTGATTTTAAGTCTGCATCAGTTGTTAATTATTACCACTGTATTATCAACAGGCGCGGATCCAGGATTTTGATAAGGGGGGGGGGGGGGGGGGGGGTCAGTTTTCCTTCCTTTTGCAATGATTTGATGTTATTAAATATAAACTCAATCAAATATAAGAATAAATTTTTTATTTAAAAGAATTAGAAAAATTGTTTAAATAAAATAAGTTAAATTAGTTTAAAATAGTTAATTAAATGTTAAAATCTAACTTTTTGTTGGAGCCGGTTTTTGAAAACCTTGTTATTACTTTTCAACATCGATCGGGATTTGTCTGTGGATGTGCATAAGTGCCAGACCGCAAATGCGATTTTCACTCATTGTGGACCTTAAATGGGTTCTAAGGCGCCGCAATGAAGAAAAAGACCGCTCTGCCGAAGAATTCGTAACCGGAAGCGTTGCAAGGATTAAAAGAAAACTGTTTATAATGCCAAACACATCCTTATTGCATTTATCCATCAACTCAAGAGAAGTAACGGGAAGATGGTTGTTCTGCTTCTTTTCTGTTAACCATTTTTCCCGCCACAACACCAGCTCATCTTTGAGCAAAAAACAGGCTGTCTGTATTTAACTCTTAGAGTTGACCAAAGCGATTTATTAGCGACTTAACGGTGGTATCCAACTCATCAGTTTATATTGAATTGTATTTCCCGGAATGAAAATTGTAAGTTTAAATACATCTAAGGTTTCCGGTCGAAATCTTTCATGCAAATCGGTCAGGATAAAGTCAAGTAGAGGTGCATATAACGAGATTCCGTAGTATACCTCAGCTGAATTAGTGTCAAAACTAGCTCGGTGAATTTGGCGTCCACCATGACGTGGAATACGAGGAATTCTCAACTCATCACATAAATTATTTGCATGCTGAGAAATGCTGTGGAAACTGGTATCTATGTTCTCCCGGTGACCTTAAAGAACGGAAATCGTGTTCTTCACCAGCATTGCGCTGCTATTCAGGCCAAGAGATTTAGATTGTAGTAACTTGCTCAAGGACTGTGTTAAAGACAACACATCACTCAAACACAAAACTGATACAATAATCTGTGAATTGCATAAATATGTTATGAGTAAGGAAGCCTTGCCAGCCGTGGTGTTTGGATCACGCCACTGCGATATCGTTTCCAACGCTTCCACAATTTTGATGAGGTTCAAAGAAAATTGAAGTACACCTTCATGTCGTTCTGTACCCACCTTGTTTCACAAAGTGATGTGAGGGCACACCCCAAGGTGTTCATAAGGCTTTTTTTTCGTTTTGGGTGCGATTTGAAAGAAGAAGATAACCTCTTTCATTATTGCAACAGCGTCTCGAATGGCAGGTACTTTTGAACTTTGAGAAATTGAGTTATTAAGCTTATGACTGTAGCATGGAGTCCTAACAGCATTTTCTTATTTCTCTCTGAATTTCCATGACATCACCTCGAACTTCTGAAACCATAACAGCACATCCGTCTGTCCCTATTCTCACACAGCGTTCAAAGAGGAAGTTTGAGCTTTTTCTTCAGTTGCAACAATACAATTTGGCCGATGGCTTTGCCAGTTAGAGATAACTCCTCTTCGGCAGCTAGTTTTCTTCTAGTTTCCCTCCATCTTTCCTCATCAGATTCGTATTCTTCATCAGTTCTGGAATAAGCTATATATAGTGTTGTCATATATGCAACCCAAAAAATATTAGAAACAACACCAACATTTTTAACCGTGTAGTTCCTCAAATGCATCCACGAAAGAGACAAAATCCTCACGAACGCTACCATTGTGTACGTAGAGTTATATAACACTCAGTTGGGAGAGGTGAGATGCATCTGTTCTTTCATCAAAAAGTATTGAATAATATTGTGAATCCCGAACGAATGACATTGACTTTTTTTATGCCTTCTGTCTGAGTTTTGCTTTTTCTTGGTATTGAATGAATTATTATTTAAAGCAATTTAGGGACCAACCGAATTTTTTTAGCGAATACGTACAGTTTGCTATAGACTTAATATTTTTATAGACAGATATGGGGGCTATTGCCCCTATTGCCCCCTCCACCCTGGATCCGCACCATATTATCAATTATCACGTTATTATGATTTTATTTGCATTTTTTCACACCGAGAGAACAATACGCATCCATGCGACATGAAATTCGTTGTCTCACTAACAAGTTACAAGGTACCAAACAATGAGAAGAGACATAATAACACTAACTTAGATAAAGGAAACTGAAATTCACAGAGCATTTGCGCATACCTACCAGAGATCAAAATGAGTATGTTCAAATCTGTTCAAACACATCAAAAATTTCTCAACGATCGCTCAGACTTGATCATATTCCACCCCTATTCACAAGCAAATAGCTCGCAAGTATATTTACTCACAAGCAAAAATTCTACTGAACAAACTAAATCAGTAAGGATGCTCACAAGTCATTTTTTCTGTATTGAACTCATAAGCAAATGACTTGCAAGCAGATTGACTTGTTTGAACTTACTTGAATATATTCAAATACTCATGAGCACGCAAAATGTTCACAAGCAGGTAGTGTGTTCACAAGCAGGCAGTGTGTTCACAAGCAGGTAGCGTGCTTACAAGCAAGCAGTGTGTTTTATAAGCAGGCAGTGTGTCCATCGGAAAGCAATGCGCTGAACATTTATACCTAACTATAATTCTATTGAAAAACAAAGAAAGGCATACAAATGGTTGGCTTTGGATATGAGAGAACGGATTGGTTGCGTTGCTGGATGATAAAATATTTTAATTTCTGATTCCAAAATTTCCCTTTTTAATATAATAATAATTTTTACAGTATAATAAATTTATATGCCTTTATTGCGGAAATGGATTTTGCTTATCATTTTTTTATGACAAGTGATTGCTTATCCTTTCGTTTTATGGCATGCAAATGTTTGGGTTTAAGCTTAGGTAGGTACAAAAATTAAAGGTCATCAATGAATTAGGAAGAGGTATAAATACCTATTTTTATAGTTGCATATTTTTTTTAATGTTTTGCTTTTTTTAACTTCTAGTTGAGTTTTCTGTATACTTGAAATTTTTTGTTTCTATATACTTACAAACCTGTACTATCTACTTCAATGAATACAATAAATTGTTTCCATATCTACTGTATAATAACCATTTTCTTCATATAAAAGAAAAGAAGAAAAACCAAGCTATTAAATAAACGTACTTCTCACCTATACCTAGATTTTTATTTCACTTAAAACGATCACGCCATCAAACTACCCTTTTTGGTATGATCACATTGCTTGCTTTATGAACACACTGCTTATTCACAAACACACTGCTTGCTCATGAACTTATTGCTTGCTTACGATCAAATTGCTTGTGATCACTTTTATTCACAAGCACTTTGCTCACAAGCAGTTTAACTCAATGTTATTCAAACTCATTTTGACTTGCAAGCAAGCCTACTTGTTTGGTTCGTTTGAAAATAGGGGTTGTTCAGAGTTGCTCGGTTCACAAATAAGATTGTTCAAATTTACTTGCTTGTGGGTTGACTCAGTTTGTTCAAACTCGTTTTTTTCAAGTAAATACTCATAGTTCATAAGCAGACTTAGTTCATTTTAATCTCTGATACCTACCTAAACAAAATAACAACGCAATAATCATATCTGATTATGATTTAGTGAATTTCGACTACTGATATAGTTAAAAAGGATCATTTGGCGCCGCACCGGTGTTCTTTTGAAAATAACTAAGCAATAATCACATGTTTGTGATTGTATTCTGGTGGATTTTGACTGCTGAAATTGTCATTTTTGACAATGAAATGTTAAACAGAATTCAATGGTTACAATTAACTATCATGTTGGTATTTGGCTAACACCGTATCAGTTTATCATGTTCTGCAATAATTGCACTACTATTTCTATAATTGCTGGATGTTTTCAACTTCCTAACCAGTTTCATTGTTGTTTTCAACTACTTCCTAACTATTTTAGTTTTATTTTATGCCAAAAATAGTTATTCTGTAAATTTTTAAGAATATTATGAAATGGCTATGGCAATAGCTACGAAAATAACTACTTTTTTTTCTGAGTGCACTTCCGAAATTTTGCATTTACTCCTTTTTTCGGATTTGATACGAAATTTAGTGACTGAGGTTCGAGCCCTGGTCCTTAGCTATTTTTGTTCTGCTGTGAAAAATAATTATTTCTTTTTGTGGTTTTCACACACATAGACTTTTTTTTTGGATTTAATAGGAGACACCAAGGCTCGATGCACGTTGCTTTTGAACTTTTGTGAATCGTAATGTGAGGAAGAGCAGAGATGGGTAGATTTCTCATTTCACACACGGGTAGTGCGACTACAATAAAATATGAATCTCTATATTCGACTGTAACCAAAGCGTAGAAATAACGAGTTGTCGGGTTGAGTCACACAATCGCTGCAGCATCCACATTCTGTCTATGTATGAGAGACTTCTTTTTATTTCAAACCTACTTCCGAAATTTTGCATTTACCACTTTTTCGAATTTGATACGAAATTCAGTGAGTGAGGTTCGAGCCCTGGTCCTTAGCTATTTTTATTCTGCTGTGAAAAATAATAATTATTTCTTTTTATGATTTACACACACACTTTTTTTATTCACTAACCGGATTTCTAATGCAAGGTGACTCTAACAAAATATACGAAAAATTGTGCATTCGGAAAAAAGATATTGATATTGTAACATAGGTAGTAAAGCGAAAACCCAATCAAATCTGTCTGTAAGATTGCGCTGCAACGTAAGTGTTTTTTGCGCTACAATAAAAGCATTCAAAAAGAATTTTAATTC
Source organism: Melanostoma scalare (assembly GCA_949752695.1). Classification (NCBI taxonomy): domain Eukaryota; kingdom Metazoa; phylum Arthropoda; class Insecta; order Diptera; family Syrphidae; genus Melanostoma; species Melanostoma scalare. Next base: position 133,260,368 of record OX456986.1, on the reverse strand, counting down.
TTTCAATAACATTTTTGAAATAGGTTGTATAAAGTGTGCAGCTTTGTTTTTTGTGGAGAAGTCTTTTGGTTCAGGAGTGCCACACACTTTATTATTTATGAAAATAGGTATGTACTAATCGTCTGATTAATATGAAACTCTTTCTAGACAAAAGTTCAAGAAATACAGTTTGAAGCTCTCATTTATCTATTTGACGCCACGAATGGATCAAAATATCACTCCGAAATGTGAAGCAAATTATCGAACGTATTTTCGTATAAAATCAAAACAAAAAGTGAACGCATTTCGTATCGGCATGAACATTTGAGCAAAAATTAAAGCACTTTACAAACACCAATAAAGAAATCCTAGGAAATCGAAAAAGTATATTTTAATCACGAGATTTCCCGACATCAACACGATAGAACCTAAATTTGTAGAAATCTCCACGGATCCCCGACGGATAGCAACAATCTCTTTTTGCTCATGATTGCTATAGCTAATATTGGTGGTAATAGTTCGGCCCTATATCTGCATTCTTATTATGAAAATCTTCTTATTGTTAAAATTTGACTGTGAGAACAACATACGAAAAGAGTGCATTTTTAAAATCTATCGGAAATAAAAAAAGCACCTAAAATTTAGAAAGAAGCATAAAACCATTATTTGAATTTTTAGTATTGTCAATGTAGCTAATTTGATGTTTAAAGATTATTTCATTCAAACTTTGGCTGCAGCTGAGCCTGAAAAGGTCCATCCGCTTAGTCCAATTTTTACATAAGGTAGTGTTTTCTGATTCCGGCCTGCACCAGTAGCCGGCCACTTGAAAGAAAATTACCTATATTATGAAAACTATTCCCTTTAGGTTAGGTTAGGTTACAATGGCTGTCAGGAATACACCTGACACACTTAGACCAACACTAGGTCCATTGTGATACCATAGAAATTATGCGAGGGAGTACCTCACTTAACAAAACCATTTGGAGCTTTTAATAAAGCGAAGGAGATGCAAGGGATCTGTGTTCGCCAGATCGCTTGGATCATCGAGAAAATATTTCCCCAGATGCCGCTTTCTTTTAAAAGAGAGTGCTGGACATGAGCAGAGGAGGTGTGGGATTGTCTCCTCCTCCTCCTCATCTAAGCAACTTCTGCAGAAGTCATTAGAGGGAACGCCAAGTCTTATGGCGTGTCTTCCTATCAGACAATGTCCGGTGATGACATTGATTACGGAGCTAACTTGCAATCTGGTAATGGATAACAAATGTCTTGTGCGTTTTGGATCTAGTCCTGGCCATATCCGTTTTGTAACTATATGTAACTGTAACTATACCCTTTACTCCTTCTTAATTTGTTTTCAAATGATTTATCGTTCTTTTCTTTACATCGACAAAAAATTTTGTGCGCAGCTGCCCCAAGTTATTGACTCAGTTGTGGTGCGACTTCGTTGAGGACGGTGACTACGTAGATTTAAAGTAAAATTTGTGGAAATTGTTCGGGAGTTGAGATTTTGTATCATAATTTTGAGGTTAGTACCTACTTTTATATGAGGTTTTTATGTAACAAAGCTGTCAAAAGTGAAAGAAAATGTGGGAGCGGGCCGAAATGCTGTATTTTAAAATACTTTAAGGTCAAAATACTGTATTATACTGTATGATACTGTTTGTTCATAATACTGTATGGTTAATATACTGTATTTCAACATACTGTATGTATTTTTTAGTTGAGATATTCCACGTGTTTTTTAATCTAATAAATGAAAAGATTAGTAAAGTTTTTAACAGTTAAAACACTTATTTTATTTCCTCAGATGTACATTTCAGAAGAAGATTTAACAATTGCACATAAAAGAAAACAAGAATTGAGAAATTATACAACTTTAGATCTAATAAGGAATGAAGGAAATGACGAAAAGAAATATTCAAAATTTTATTTCTATCCAGAAATAACATCTAAGATAAAACCAATCTTTAATAAATATAATATCCGTATGAGTGAGTGCAGCGAAATAAAAATAAAAAATCTGATTGGAGGATCTAAGGATTAAATTGACCAACTTCAAAAATCAGGAATTTATTCTATCGGATGTAATGATTGTGCAAAAGAATATATAGGACAGACAAGAAGACCTATTCTAAAAAGATTTAAAGAACATTTTGCACATCTTAAATATAATGAAAAAGAAAAGTCAAGTGTTGCAGAACATATGCTAGAAAATAGTCATAGCTTTAGTTTGCAAAATTTAAAACTAATAAGAAATGTAAATAGCAATTATGAATTAGATGCTTTTGAATCATTTTACATATTTAAAAACAAAAATTATCTAATGAATAGTGATGATGGACCAATCAAAGATTCAATATTAAAAAAATTTTTTAATAGATTCAACTCAACTCAACTGTAATTTTGTTTGGAAACATTTTTGTTTATTATTAGTTTTTTGACAAATAATTTAATTTAATTTAATTTTATAAATCTCACTGACGATGGAAGCATTGCTTCTGAAATGTACATCTGAGGAAATAAAATAAGTGTTTTAACTGTTAAAAACTTTACTAATCTTTTCATTTATTCTGTATGTACAAAATACGGTGTGATCAAAATACTGAAGTTTAAGATTCTGTATCCCAAAATACTTCATCTCAAATTGCTGTATGAGCAAAACACTGTATCTTAAAAATCTGTCTGTAAAAATACTGTATTTTTGAATAATTCCGTTCTTAAACTTTCATCCCTTTATTTGTTTTCGCTATCGTTATATTCATTTTAAGCAAAATACGAGTAACACTTAAATCTATAATTTGCTAGAACCTTTAAACATCTATTGAGTGCATGAACACGTGCTAGTTTTGACAGATTTATTAGTCTGTTGCAATAATTGCTCATGCAGTTGTTGATTATGATCAAAACAATTCATTTTAACATGTGAGAGAGATACATACAACCAAGAAGTAGAAAATGAAATAGAGAAAAAAGACGTACATAGATACTACAGTCAAACTTCTTTATAACGAACTTCATTATAACGAACTTCTTTATAACGTAATTCTCTCTTTAGCGAATTTTATTTTGTTCCCCTTCCCCTTGAAAAATATCTTATACGAATTAGGTTCTTTGTAACGAAGTTCCCTTTGACGAAATTCTCTTTATAAGGAACGAATTTTTTTTGACCCAAAAGCAAATTTGTTTCTTTATAACGAAATTTTCAAATTTAAAAACAAAGCTAGCTAAGATTTTTATTTCTAAATTTAATAGGGAACTCCCCGTTTTGGCCAACATTTTCTAAAAGTTACTGTATGTAATGTATGTATGTATGGATTCATGAAAAAGGGTACAATTCGTAATTGTGTTAAAAAAGCTGGCTTTGGTACTTTTTAATATCGGTCTGATTAAGACTATTCCATTGTCAACGATAAGATCATTAATAATCGATAACAACAGCAACTTTAACAGATTTTAACAAGTGATGAATATGATGTTACATTTGGCTATTATGCTGCAGTGGATGCAAATGTTGGTACCATGGAACTTCCTTCAGACGAAACAATTTTGAATGTTATTTCATCTGATGAATCGGATTCATCAGATGACAATGCTGAAATCGAATTTATTCGAAAAAAGCCCAGCGATAATGATATGAGAACTGCATTCGATAATTTTCGAAATTTTATTGAAATTAGAGATGAAACCTCAGATGATGCATATTTTCATCTTTCTAATTTTTAAGATTTTTATTATAAAACAATTCCTGTTCAATTAAAAATTGATATGTTTTTAAATAAAAAATAAAAATTTATAAATTTCCTTAAAATGAGTTATTTTTTTTACCATTGTTTTTTTTTAAATATAAAAGAATACTTGCAATGTTAAAAAAAAAATTTTTCTATATAACGAATTTTTTACAAAACTTCTTTATAACGAAGCAATTTTTTGTTCCCTTGAAGGTTCGTTATATAGAAGTTTGACTGTATTTGTTTTATTTTTGTTTTAATTAATTCAAAGACTAATGAATTATCATAGGTACATGTTATTGTCCAAGGAAGTATATTAGATTATTATGGTAAAGAAAAATTGTTATGATATTTTCTTAAGAAAAGTATTCTGTTTTCAAAATTCTGTATTTGAAATTGCTGTAATTAGGTTGAAAAATAAAAATTGTTTTGAGAATGTAAAAAGTGCGGCACTTTTTTACATTCTTTAAACAATTTTAATTTTTCAGCCTAATTACAGCTCTATGCTCTATCAAATACAGTTTTTTAAGATACAGTATTTTCACTTACAGTATTTTGAGTTACAGAATTTTGAGATACAGTATTTCGACTTACAGTACTTTGATCATACTTTGATCATTCATTTGAAATACAGTATTTTGAGATACAGTATTTTAAATATAGTATTATGACCCATACAGTATTTTGACCCTAACCCAGAAAATGTCCATTATTTTTTTTATTGAGGAGGCCGGAAAAAATCCTTTTTTTCGATGTAGCCTGTTTTCGGCCCGGAGATAGGAAACAAGTTTTTTTTTTTGCCTTAACAAAGGTCTCCAAGAAAGAATAAGTGATTTTAAATACTTGTGTCCAGTAATCAGCCGCTTTTTTTGTAACCAAAACCAGGCGGCCGAAGAAATGACAAATGATTCCTAATTTAGGCCTCTTCTGGTATTAAAAAAAAAATAAAGTAATTATTTATGAATATAAACATTCTTAACAATAAAAAAGACTAAACAAATTATTATTTAAAATTATTTTAAGCAAAAAAACTCCCAACAGTCAAAAGAAAAACGTATCGTTGCTTACACCGATACTGATTTGGCATCAGGCTTATTTGAAATAAGGACCAATCAAATAGCTATTAGGAAAGCGTCGCGTCGCGCAAATTTTTCTTCCACAGAACCACTCTTCAGGACCGTGTCCATGGAAGGTCCTTGGACGAGGTAGGAAAGAAAGGGTCTTGCACTGCTCTGTCACCAGAAGAGGAAGCTAAGCTGGTTAGCTGGCTTATTACTTTGGCTAAGAAGTGTGGATTTCCACAAAATCAGTAGGACCTTATCCAAACGGTATAGCTTTTTGAAGCGGTATTCCAATTTAAGCATTCGAACCCCTGAATAGCAAAGGGGGGGCGGACCCATTTGGGGGTGACACCCAAAAGCTACCAAAGAGTATATATGAATCGGTGATTGTTAAAACAACATAAGTGAAATTTTTATTTTTTTGTAGGAGAGACAAAAATGTTGTGTTTTCTACCCATAAGCAATGAAAATACGCAAAAATAACTATTTTCAATAATCTGTTACTTTTAATAATTATTATTTTTATTATTATTGCGCATTTTCATTGCTTATGGGTAGAAAACACAACATTTTTGTCTCTCCTACAAAAAAATAAAAATTTCACTTATGTTGTTTTAACAATCACCGATTCATATACTATAGCGCTATAGATCGTAAAAAATGCAATTAACCTTGGTATAAAAACATCGGAGAAATACGACATTCCAACAGAAAGAAGAACTCGTTCTCGTTGTAGATAGCGAATGGCTGGTGAGTTGGCAACTGATTCAGGATTTTCTTTGAGCGCTGAACTACGGAAAGACATGTTCGAGTGCCTTGATCGATTCATCACTGAACTTCGAACAAGAACCGAGTCTATTAAGGAGGTGGCTTGATTGTTTGAAGTCGTACAGGCGAATACTTCACTTTTAGCAAACATTAATGATTTGAAAATAGCTGTTTCAAAATTTGCTAGTGCTTATGATCAGGTGTCAGAGTCAGAACTTCTCTCAGAGATACCAAGGTTGAGATGTCATTTGAAAGCGGCTAAAGTGACAACATCTAATTGGTTATCTTTAGACTTTATGAAATTCATCCTTGAATGGGACTTTGTAGAATCTTTTCCGACTCTCATTGTTGCATTAAAAATGTTTATGACAATACGAGGGCAGTCCGATAAGTACTTAGCCTGTCCGCCCAACAGCGCCGCTATCGCAAGAGGAACTTACTATAGTGTAGTACATTTTTGTAGAAGGCTACTGTCAAAATTTCAGCCAAATTGGACTCGGAGTTTTGTTTTAACCGCGTGTGGAAGGAAAAGTGTCAGCGGATTTAAGAAAAATGGAAAAAGATCAATATCGGTCAGTGATTCGATTCTTGTTTTTGGAAGGGAAATCACGCAGCGAAATCAAAGAGCGGTTGGATGCTGTGTACGGTGACTCTTCTCCTTCGATGGCAACCGTCAAAAATTGGTTCAAAGAGTTTCAACGTGGTCGCTGGTCGCATGTCAGTTTTTGATGAGCCACTCCCAGGTGCCCCGAACACGGCTACCACGGAGGTGCTGCCTTTTAGTGCATAAAATTATTAAAACCAAAAAACCTCAGTGTTTGTTTGATGAACTAAAGTTCGCCCAATCTAATCGAACCTTAGATCTTATTATTCCCAGCTTTGCATATTTAAATTCCTCGCAACTTTTTTATATTTATTAAACCAAGCTTTGGAATACCCTTCCCACAACCATAAAACAAATAATTGGAGTAATAAAGTTCAGGGCTGCTGCATTGGCACATTTTACTTCATAACAGCAGTGATTAAGGTTATTGTCTTTTTTAAATATTTTGTGATCAGTGTTTTCTGATTGTGTTCCTAATTTTTTATTCTTTTTTTTTTCCTTACTTTCTTTTTTCCCTTTTATCATCTTTCTTCATTTTTTCAATTACCGTTTCCTCTTTCTTTCTGCTACTTCAATTAATTTATGTAATTCATTATTATTACTTTCTCTTTGGCAAAATTTTTTGTTAATATTGATATTTGTAAATTTAATTTTATAATTTTAAACACTGTTATTATTATTCCGTAATTCTTAAGTACTGTAAAAGACTAAGTCTTATTTGTACAATGAAATAAATTGAATTGAAAGTGATTCCAAATAAAATTGATTTTATTTTCTGTGTCGATAATCTTTAGAACTAAACCTTTTGTGGAAATATTATGAATTGTTTTTGTTTTTATTTAAATAAATATGTTTTTAACTGTTAAATTAATTTATAGTTCTTTTCAATGGGGTGGCCGAACATAGGAGCATCGGTTGCTAGATTGGGGATACAAAGGAGCCGGCTACTAGAAAAGCCTTAAAATAGCAATTAGTTAAAAAAATTTACCAAATCGGTTATGAATTGTAGATTTTATGTATAAAATATTTTGTGAGAAAATTATCTAAAGGGGCCGGATACTGGTTCCACGACCCTATATCTCAACCGAACGGGATAGTCGCTGTAGACATTAACCTTAATAGCTCACAAAAATTTCTAGAGACGTTTTGTCGCACGATATAGGCGGCCAATTAACCGGCCTTATACTTGCCAGAAAACAAACTAGCCTCTCAATTGGTCCATTGTTGGGGGTGCTGTGTGGTATTTGGCACCATTTTGTTGAAACCACATCTCAAGCCCTTTTATTTAACTAAAAAAAAAAGAAACTCTATTACTACGAACGGTTTTACGGTCATTAGATACTATACTAACACTGATACAGCTGAGATATTTTCCTCAGTTCGCACTGTACGTTAGCGTCTGCTGGTTTAATGTTCAACATTTTAAATTTGGTGCGAAATTGGGTTACAATAATCTCAAATAACCACCTTAGTAGGTCGTTTAACTGACTTATAAAGAAGAAGAAGCGTGCGTTGAACTTCTGCACGCATTTTGATAATAAAATTCAACAATTTGCAGTCCTTGTTCGTTTGTAAGACGGACGATTCGTGGTTAAATTATATACCAAACTGAAGATGTTCGACAGCGACACAAAACACGAAAAGTGCGTTAGCTTTCAAAAACAGCTTCCAAAGTGAAAATAGAAAATAGAAAAAATCGCCCATTAGGTCAACGAAATCAAGATGTTGATTTCAATTCATTTGAATAGGGTTTATTTTGATCGAAACTATTTTTACAAATATTAACAAACGGAAACATCTATAGCACTCTCAGGCACATATAGAAAAATGCCAATTGTCAAGACATAACAATTAGGTGAATTGCAAGGGGAATTTTATGTTGAAGCAGGAACTTCCTGATCCTGTTTTCTTTTATTTCGAAAACATTAAGAGACGTTGTGGTTGGGTTGTCAAAAGTCAGAATCAAGACTCGAACGAGTTTTAAAAGGATCATAAAACTAGACTTTACTTTGAAAGCCTTTGTGTTGTAATCCTATCACACGCGACCTTCAAATCCATAAAATGATGGTGGAGTCTGAAACGTTAACATATTATAACAGCAGAAAAGATCATAATATACTTATCTGACGCTAAGGAGGTTTATTCCTCAACAAATAGTGCAATTGTATAATATAGCTTTCCTCTTTTAAGTTTAACAAAAAAGCATTAGGAAGTTATTAAGCCAGTGAACTCCGGTTAAAAGCTAAAACTAATACAACTGTATGTATTTCTTTGCAGATCTCTTGAGCACAAATACAACCAATACCGTTTCAATACCGGTGAGACAGTAATTGCTGACACCGAATATGGACAAGTCAAAGGAGCAAAGAGGAAATCCATATACGACAAACATTACTATAGCTTTGAAAAATTACCCTACGCTGAACCACCAGTAAACAACCTAAGATTTAAGGCACCAAAGCCACCAACACCATGGACAGAGCCACTTGATTGTACGCAAATGAACCCAAAACCAATGCAAGTGAATTACATTTACAAGCACGTTGAGGGAACAGAAGATTGTTTGTATTTGAATGTTTTCACTAATAACGTAAGTATCATCTCATGCTATGACTCAAGATGTCATGTAGTTATTATGAAAAAAAAAACTCCCACAAAATCTAATTTTTGTGGCTAGAAAATTAAACTTTTGAATGAATTAATGAATTACTTATCGAATTTTTTTTTGTCACAAAAATAATAATAGCCTAAAGTTTTTGAAGGGGGTGAGTGCCACCTGTTCATACTTTGAAGTTGCTGGAAGGGGATACCCCTCACCCCCTCCAACTTTCCCCCACCCTCAAACAACTCCTATTTATTTTATTAAACTCAGCAATTTTCGTAACATGGGCGGAGTTTAACTTTTTTGATTTGAACACCACCATGTTACGCACATCCACAAACAAATCCTGTACTTATGAATTAAATTTTATTAAATTCAGCAATTTATGTGACATGAGGGGTATAACTTTTTTGAAAGGAGTGAGTAAGCGCCAGCTGTTTGCACTATGAGGTTATTGTGGGGGCAAATGGGAGGGGCGTGTGTAATTCTTTTTTGGGCGGTGATTTTGGCTAACTGTTTGCTTTTAAAGGTTGTGGTGGGGCACTCCCTACCACCCAGTGGCGTAGATAGCTTTTGGCTAAGGGGGGGATAAACCTAGTTCGCTCATTTTTTAAAAAGATTTAATAATTAAAAAAAAAAACAAATAGGTAATAAGACTTCATTGAATTCATAATGCATGCCATAAGAAATTGTGTATTTTTTAAAAATAATTTGAATGTGAACTAAAATAAATATTGATGTAATAGGTGAAATAATATTAATTTAAGAAATTTATCATAGAATAAAATTCTTTTAATTCTGTCCTTTTGTTATTAAAAAAGACATATTTTTAAGAATCTCACTTCGTTGGTCACGCTTCTTTGTGTTGTTTTTACTCTCTTTAAATAGGAGAAATTTCTTTCGGGAGTTGACGTTGAAACGGGCAGTGTAGCTAATATCCTGTTAGAAGATATATATATATATGTTAGGAAAGTTTTCTGTGGGGCAGCTAAGCGCTCGACTTCCAATGAATTCTTAGAGGAAGTATTATTCCTTCGGATCAAATATCTCTTCCAAGTTTTTAATTCTTCAAGAACAGAAGATGGACTCAACATTTTCATTAAATTTTTCAGCTGCTTCGTATATTTCAGACGAAGAATCATTGAAAAGAACTGAAAACCCTTCTAGTATGTTTTAATGGTTTGTAAATTTTTCACCAAGGTCAAGGTTCATTACATAGAAATCGAGAAAAGAATTGCTTTCATAACACGAAAATATTCTTCTGTACTTGGAACCGAAGGGTTCGAACTATTCTTTTGTCGGTTCACTATTCTCTTATGTTTAACGTCAATATCAAGGACTTCAGCTATTTTTTTTTTTGCATCTTCAAACACTTTCAAAAATGAGTCATCTTCTGCCCGTTTAATTTTTAGTTGATCCCTTAAATCTTTGGCGAAATTCATAGCTTGGACCAAGTCTAAATTCACTCTTTTAATCTCACGACTTATTGACAACGAGAGTTGGTAAACCATACTTTCAACCTTTAAGCTAGTCAAAAACTCGAAATCCATAGCGTTGTTTAGCGTTTTTTAAGTTCCTTGCGTCAATTTCCAATGTTCTTATTCGGTCAAGAGTCTCGAACACAAACGGAAATAGCTTCTCAAAATCTTCAACTGCTTTATATTTTGAGATCCATCGCGTCAGAATCAGCTTTTTAATGTTTTTTTTGTGGAGATTGAAATATTTGTCAACTGCTTCAATTGTGGTTAGGCAGTCTCTAATGGCTGGTATTTTGCTGGAAACAGATACAGCAAGGATTCGAAGAATGTGCTGCACAATGGACGTACAGAGCATCCGAAGCAAATTGTTGGCGAATAATTGCCTGAACACCATTGTATCGGTCAGACATATTGCTTGCTTCGTCGTACCCTTGGCCGATCAAAAAAGAAATGGCCAGGTCACAATTTTGAAGATTTTCCACTATAAGCTTTGCAAGAACATCACCTGGATTGTTAATACAGTAATGTTAGGTAAACTACTGAATTAGAGATTTTAAGAGAAGAGATTTTATTCATACCAGTCGTGGAAAATCGATTTTAAAAATTAAATTAAAAAGATTAGGTGATTTGCCGAAATAATAATTTCTTTCAGATGAAATTGACTTTGTATTTTCCCTGTAGAATGAAAGTATAGAATGTACAATCCTAAGAGTACTAATAAGACTTAATTCACGTTGGATGTAGTTACTAAATTTCACAATGTGTTTCTTTAACTTTTTTGGTTTATGACTGGTTATGTTGAACAATTATCGATCCCAATGGGGGGGGGGGGATCAGGGGGATAGATCCCCCCCATTCTACGCCACTGCTACCACCCTGAACTTTACGCCATTATCTCCACCTTTGCCCAAGGTTTTAATGAAGTGAAAATACGTCAACTTTAAAATCTTAATATAAGTAAATATTTTAAAAGTGGTTTAGGAAATTGCCCATAAGTGAATAGCTCCCTTTTTAAAAATTTCAACATTCACAGAAAAATGTGAAAAGACATATGTATGCAAAATTTGCTTAATGGCTTAACAAACCTCTTTGTATTGCTATTACGTTATTTTATATATCTTTATATAATATATCTACAAATCTAATCCTTGAAATCAATGAACTTCTTAAAATCACAAATTCTTTTTAAAATCAGCAACAAAATCCCTGTTTGTGAAAGTTGGGATACGTTTTTATTCATTTAAACACTTGTGAATGGACCCTCCAACATCCATTTTGCTTTTGTTCGAGATACATGAAAGTCTCTAGACGCACTAACATTTGAAAATGAGACATCGAAAAACTCATTCGATACTAGAATAAACGTCAAAAAACTATCCCGGACAGGATTATGTCCATCCTTTTATACCTGACATCAGTCGTCCAGGATGTTTGCTATTTATGTAAAATCATGTTATTTATACGACAGCCTTGTGAAAAAACCTACCTATACTCTGCGATGATCAATATCAACAAAAAATTAATCAACAGATCTGTCCAACACTTAGATCTTAGCCTTTACCAGCTCACCTGTGTTTAGCGTGTTTGGTGTTTACCCAGCCAGTAACCTACGTGTATATCGATATCATAATCCTGATTTTTGCAAGATCTTACGTAATGTCAATGTTATGTCAATTGTGGACTTTTCTGTTCTAGTTTCTCAATTTTAACAAAAATAAATAAATGAATTGGGTGGCGCAACAGAGAAGGGAGCGCATTTCTCACAACCATACCCGGCGAGGAAAGGAAACAGACGTACAGTTTTTTGCAAATTCCAAAAGTCTAATCAAGAAAGCGCTTTTCAAGTGGTTATAATAAAAGAAAAAATTAGTAATTTTTAACAATTAGAACGCTTTTTATATTTCCTCAGATGTACATTTCGGAAGCAATGCTTCCATCGTCAGTGAGATTTATAAATTAAATTAAATTATTTGCCAAAAAACTAAAAAAAAACAAAAATATTTCTATACAAAATTACAAATAAGTTGAGTTGAATCAATTAAAAATTTTTTTGAATGTTGAATCTTTGATTGGTCCATCATCACTATTCATTAGATTATTTTTGTTTTTAAATATGTAAAATGATTCAAAAGCATCTAATTCTTAATTGCTATTTACATTTCTTATTAATTTTAAATTTTGCAAACTAAAGCTATGACTATTTTCTAGCATATGTTTGCAACACTTGACTTTTCTTTTACATTATATTTAAGATGTGCAAAATGTTCTTTAAATCTTTTTAGAATAGGTCTTCTTGTCTGTCCTATATATTCTTTTGCACAATTATTACATCCGATAGAATAAATTCCTGATTTTTTAAGTTGTTCAATTCTATCTTTTGATCCTCCAATCAGATTTTTTATTTTTATTTCGCTGCACTCGCTCATATGGATTTTATATTAATCTAAGATTGGTTTTATCTTAGATGTTATTTCTGGATAAAAATAAAATTTTGAATATTTCTTTTCTTCATTTCTTTCATTCCTTATTAGATCTAAAGTTGTATAATTTTTCAATTCCTGTTTTCTTCTACATAATGTGCAATTGTTAAATCTTCAATAAATTCTTCAGTACCTATGTATAACCATTAATTTTGGCTATATCTTTAATTTTTTGGAATTCTTTTATTTTTGTTTCTATGGTCATTGGAATATTTAGAGCTCTAAAAATCATTGAGTGAAAAGCTGACATATTATGTTCAAAGGAATGCAACGAGTCTGATGTAATGTATCAGAGTATTCGTTGGTTTTCTGTATATATCCAATTCGAAATTGTCTCCATTCCTAGTTATACTTAAATCCAGAAAATTTTGTTTCCCTTCAATTTCTTCTTCATATGTAAATTTTATTAGTGGGTATTTAGATCTATTTAATTTGTTAATGAACTGACGTAGTTAATGTTTTTTGATTATCGCCCATATATCATATACATAATATCTTAACCAAATTCTTGGAAAATTTACTTGATTTTTCATTTGAGTTTTTATATGCGACATAAATAAATTTGCTAAAAATGGGCTCATATGTGATCCCATACTACAGCCAAATTTTTGTCAGTAAAACTTTTCATTAAACTGGAACCATATTTCATCCATGCACAGTTTAGTAAGTATTCCAAATTCATTTATTTTTTCTGGCTTAAGTGCATTTCTTTCTAACCATTTTCTCAGAAAAACTAAAGTTTCATCAATTGGAACTTTTGGATATAATGAAACAACATCGAATGAAACTTGAATCTCGTAGCTAGCTATTTTGAAGTTCTTTACTTTTTCTGCAAATTCAATTCCATTTCCTATAGCTGCTGTTTCAAATTTGATTGGGAGATTATTCAGTTAATAACCAACATTCAAGTTTTGATAATATTGATCCAGTTGTTGATGTAATTAGTCTTATTTGTTTTTCTGGTTTATGTAATTTCAACTGAGAATATAATCTAATTTGAAACATTTAACTTCCTTGATAAAGTAGGGTCATTAAAAACTGTTACTGCTTTTTTGATAGCTTCTTTAGTTCTCATCATTCCTGGTAAAGGATTAAAAATTACTTTCTCATTACGGTCCAGTTCTTATAAATTGTTCAGTTATATCAATATATTCTTGTTTATCAAGTATTACAATATTATTGCTTTTATCAGCTCTACTGAAGATAACTGAAGCTTTCTTTTCTTTTATACCTTTTGCTGCTCCTCTAAAATCTCTCATTTTAGCAGTCATATTCGGTAAATCGTTATAATTAATTTTTTTTTTATAATTAACGCGCACATCAAGGGGTTATGACTACCCTTATGATGTTGTGCGAGCATTTAGGAAAATAGGAGAGGATTTAATAGAAGACACCGATGCACATTGTTTTTGAATTTTTGTGAATCGTAATGCAGGGGAAATACAAAGCCAGGTAAAGCATTCCACATTCGGGTGGTACGACTGAAATACGAATCTCTATACTTGACTGTACGTCCGAAGCTGGGCTCAAGGTAAAACTGATGATCATTCCTAGCGAGGCGGGTGTTGCGGCTAAATTGTTTCAAGGGAGGAATGCAGCTGGCTGTTTCAATAGAGCACTGTTTGTAAAAAAACGCGATGAAAGAGAGAGAGAGACATGTGACGTTTCGACGATGTTCAAGAGAATCAATCGATTCTACGATTGAACTATCACCTATCAATTTTAACGCTCTGTTTTGTACCCTATCAAGTAGGCGCAAAGATGTTTGAGAAGCACCTCACCAGATTTGGGAGTTATACTCCAGTTTTGGGCGGATGAAGGCCTTATAAATTGTAGCTTGATCAGAAGGGGTGAAGAACTTCCTGCATCGTCTTAAGAAACCTAAGCATTTAGCAGCTTCGGATTTTACTCTAGCTTTATCATCAGGATCATTGAAATGTTTCAGAGCTGTTTCAATGTTAATCAAAGCATTTTGGATAGCTTTTCCTTTTGTTGGTTGCAAAATTTAGTCCTCTGTTAAGTAATTCCAGTTCATTTGTTGTAAAATCCAAACTTGAAATTTTTTTTACAAAATCTTCTACTGGTTCAACTACTAACAGCAATATTTAGTCCAGCTGCAAAAGCGATTAGACTAAGTGAGTTTTCGGAGAGCTTGTAGTGTAAGCTATGCTTATCGATTGTGTTTTCAAAGATATCGTCCTTTCCTAGTTATGTGCTTAAATCACCACGGACGTAGAACCAGTCTACTGTGTTATTATATTTCTTTATTTTTTAGGCGTGGGACCATAGCAGGCTAATGTTGACGAATTTATCCCTGATACGGACTGTCGCTCGCTAACCGGATTTTGGTAACAACCTTATCAATGACTCTATCTCTTACGACAAAGAAGCATCCTTATATGTGTTGTTTCTGTTGCCTGAAGCAGTCGCCAAAGAAGATTTCGCAGTCTTTCATCTTCGTTATGCCCGGCCCATTCCTTCCCACTTCTTGGATGGCTGCTTAGGACTTCCTAAGGCTTTTGTCCTTTTTTGTTTGCTGGAGTCGTCAACGGTAAAATCATTTTTTTATCTGAGAATGTTGGTTTTTTTTTTGAAACCATGGTATCTTAACGTGGTTGAATAGTTAACCCCACTTACAGCCTCCAACCTTATGAACCAGGTTCTTTTAGAGTTACCTTGGATATAGTTGGACATAAGTGGCAGTGGCCACTGAGAGCTGCGGTTGGCGAGCCAAAACACTACCAGCTCTATTTCAATACCCTGCCCTGATTTTGAAGAAATCTGATATGACATGTTGGGATAACTCATTCAAGGGTATCTGCTTTTTGACTGCTGAAGTACTTCGTTGATTCTTAAGTCAAATTTATCCGCTGTGATATTCCCCATATATGCTCTGGCAGACCACTGAGATTCGGGCAATCAGTCATTACAATTATTATAATGTTGCCCTATTTTTGTTTCTCCTTTTTTCAACACTCGCACTAACTATCAAGTTTGGCAAGTCACCTGCGGTTTGAGGAGACGAAACATTTGAGGAGATAGTCATCAAACGGTCACTAGACTTTGAAATGGTCTACACACTGAGAAAAACACAGTGACAACCGGACTTGAACAACCCGCGAGAAGAAAATGACAGACGATGAGATAAATTCAATCACAGCAACTATTAGTTTTTATTATTATTTTCCAATTAGGTCAATGTAAGAAAGTTAGGCCCCTCTGCGCCAACAAAATATTAATACTCACATAGTTAACTTTAAGTAGAACCAAGCAAATTATACATATTATATACTAACTGTTCAATAAAAATATCGTTAAAAATCGGTCTACACACTGCCAAGTAGCTAGGATAAAACCGATTAAGTTTTCTCCCTGTTTTGTTCCAGAGTAGAACATTTTGTAAACTTTTATCTTTACCTCAATAAAATATCTTCCTTTATTTCACTAGTTTAGTTTAATGACTCCTTTTATTTCACAAATAAATTATAATTTGATAAAATATAAATAGATTATAAATTATGGTATAAAAGTATTCTTAAGTCTTAATGGTATGGCCTTTGGCCGTCTACCAGACTGACATTACTTAGAATTCTCAATTAAAAAAATTCGCAAATAATTTTACATGAATATAAACAAAAAAGAAAAGAAACATTAAATTTTGAATTCGATTATTATTTTAAAAAATCTCTTCAATTATAAGTTTTCTGTACCGTAGAGCAGCAAACACATAGTTGTAGAGTTCATCCCAGCCTTCCTCTCCATTCAGTTTTTTGAGCAGTTCAGTTTCATTCAGAATGGGTTCACTGAAATATCTGATTCGAAACTCTTTCAAAATCGGGCAAATTGCAACAAAGTGATAAGTGTCTTCACGTTCCTTCATATTGCAGAGGCTGCATAGAAGAGACAAATCCGGTCGGTGTGGCATGAAGTTCAGGTTCAATAGTTCTCCCCTCGTCTTAAGAATCGTGCTAATTTTATCGACTGAGTTGCTGTTGAGAAGATTATTTCACTACTTCTAATCTTTGACACACGAGATGTCTTCCCGCACCCTTCTCATCATCTTTTCTACTTCGAAACATCGACCAATTATACTTCCAATGTCAAACTTGTGACTCTTAAGCCTCAATCAGTCAGTTGCAATGTTTTTGTAGCATTTCTGTAATGTTTATTTTTTTATTTTTATTTATTTATTTATTTTATAAAAATTCATCAAATTTTTACAATTTTTTAATCAAATAAATCTTCTTTAACATGATCAACTAAAAGTTTCTTGAATTTGGTTATGTTTGATTCTACTTTTTAATCATTAGGTAGGTTATTTATTATAAATATCTAGTCCTCCGTGTAGAACAATATTTTTTGTTTTAGAATTCCTAAACATTGGTAGTCTTAAGTTATCTACATTAGTAAACCATACGGTTGTACATCTTTTACATACGTTAAATAATCATTTAAATAGTTTGGTAACAAATTTGATTTAATTTTAAAAATGAAAACTATAACATTAAACTTAATACGTTGTTGATTAAACATTAACAAAAAAATTTTTTGTTATTGTCATGTTTTTTGTCCAAGAGTTGTTGAATTTAATCTAACTGATGAGCCCATTGCCGTACTTGGGCAAAACGCAAACTAAGAGTTGATGTGATCTTCACGATCTTTCCAACATTATCTTTTAAGAAATTTATTTCTTTTAAGATATTTGCATTTTTAGTCAGATTTAATACGTTGATTAACACTCAACCAACACAATTTCAACAACAGTTCTTTTTTGGTACCCGTGGTGTGATGGATAGCATGTGCGCCTGTTAATCCAGAGGTTCGAGTTCGAATCCCACCAGAGGCAAAAATGTTTTTTCTACGTGTATCGCCTTTCGCGAGGATTTGGCAAGTCCTCCGTTAGTATTCATTGCCATGAAAAGCGCTTTCTCGATTAGCCGTTCGGAACCGGCAGAAAATTGTAGGTCCCCTCCATTCCCTCCATTCCCTCACAAGGGATGGTTGTGAGAAAAGCGCTAGGCCCAGGGGCTCCTCGCTCTGTTGCGCCACCCTATTTATTTTATTTTAGTTCTCTTTTTGAAGTAACACTATTGCACATTTAAATAATTCGCATCGCTCTATTTTGAAGCTTTTGAACTTTGAAGTCTATCAATCTTAATCATCAGCAATACTCAAAGTTAGGTTTAACCATTGTATTATATACTTTAATAATTGTTTTCTTCTTTTTCTAATCTTACTCATAAAGTAAAGTTTTTTAGATATTTTTTTACAAATATAGTCAATATGTGGATTCAAGTTTAATTTATGGTCAATAAAACAACACCTAAATATTTTATCTCTGATACAAATTCTATATTTTCATTTTTGTCATTGATTGGTTTACTTGAACTTCCATTTAAAATCATTGCTTTGGTCTTATTTAGATTTAATTTCAACAAATTGCTATCAAATCATTCTTCCAATTCTTGTAGGTCTTGGTTGATTTTATCTATAATCATCAATATTACTACCAGATTGAAACAATAACGCATCATCAGCAAACAGCACAATTTTTGAGAAACAAACAGCGTTCTCCATATCGTTGATATACAATAAGAACAGTAACACTCCAAGCAAAGATCCTTGAGGGACACCATAGAGCATAGACAAATCAGCAAATCTCCACAAACATGAAAGGCATCATCATATATTTTTACATTTATTCCATTTTGGTCTTTTTTGTTATTCATCGCCTTCAGCACTGACATTAATTCACTCTGTCTTGTTGACTTGAATTTGAAGTTTAGGTAATAATAGTCTCTTATTGAATTAGTAGATACCTATAAGGTCTCATTGGTACCATGCTTCTTATTTCGCTAATACTTGTTACAAAATAAGAATTTAAAACATTAGACATTTTAGTAGCATTATTAAATCTTACATTATTGTATATAGCCTCGTTGATGTCTTTTTTATTTTCCTTCAATACAAGGAGCTTTAAGGTTCTTTACATAGAATTTTGGACACTACATATTTCAATTTTATTACTAATGTAACTGTTTTTTGAACTTTCCAATAAGTTTTTAAATTTGTTTCTACACATTTTATAGTTGTTCCAATCTATCAAAGCACATGACATTTTCGCTGTTTCAAATTTTAAAACTTTTTCATTTTTTAATGCTCTTAAATTTTCACTGAACCATGGATCAAAATTATTACTAAGAGATCTAGCGAACATAAAACTTTTGGCAGTTTGTATTAAATTATTCGAAAACCTTTTTGTTAAATCATCAACATAGATATATATCACAATTAGGAACAGAAAACTCACGAGAACGTACTTTATGGACAAAGTTTTCTGGATTATATTTAAATACGCGTAACAAACCGTTTTTTAATTTAATGTAATAACGACTTAACACTAATTATCATAGATTCATGATCACTTACATATTTTATATTTACTGTCAGACTTCTAGAATCTTTGATTATTCGCGTTGGCAACCGGCCCACTAACCAATTGAGTTAATGAGATATCATTCAATATTGCACTTATTTGGTTTTTTATGGAACTATTTTAAATTTTTAATAAATCTATATTTATATCACCCATTAATATCACAGTTGAAGATGTTCATCCAATCGCAGAAATGATCTAAAAAAATGGTTGCAAAATAACTCGAGGATCTACATATAAATACCACCGAGTGTATAAATCTTTTTTTATCTTCAATAATAGAAACCATTTTTTTCTTTCAATCCCATAAGATTTCAATATATCCACCAATTCAATATCAATTGTCTTTTACGTAAATAGTCACACCACCTGTATGAGCACTAATAGAATCACATCTCATTATGTGATATCCTTTTAAATGAATTTCAATATCTTCCACCAAATCTGTCGTATGTGTTTCTGTTGCACAAATGAATTCAAAACAGTTATCACAGACTAAGGATTCCAGTTCACTGAAATTATTTATAAGGCCTTCAATATTTAAACTCAGGCCTTTCATCTCCCATGAAAATATATTTATATAAATAATTTTACTGCGTTCAATAAGCAGCTGTCTTCTGTAAATAGGACAATCCAAACAAATCACATTGTGACTAAGATCCATTTCGGGAACCGGAAGATTAGCTTTGGCTTTAAGCCTTGAACACATCTTCCGACAATTTGCCTTCGCAACTCAGTCGATGGAACACTTTTTTACAGAACCCGCAACAAGGAATAACGTTCACGTCGCGTCGCGTCGGTCGCCGCGACTAAACCTTACTTCGCATTTTCCACAAAATTCATCTATGTATCTCAAAGAATGTCTGTCACGAAAAAAGCAGATATTTAACTATTTCTTATTTGAAAAGCAATTTTGCTTTAATTAAAATGAACAAAATGTAGATTAATTAGATTTTTATTATAAGCACTTTTTAAACACATTAACTCGATCTCTCTCTCTCTCTTAGGGTGGTATTCACCAAGAAATCTTAAACTAAGTGCCTCATAAACCTATTCACCGACCACTATTAGTGCAGATTTATGAGCGCTCATAACACTTAAGAGTGGTCGCTACCACTCTTAAGTTATGAGCGGTTGTTGTTTTAAATAATTTCGAAAATTCGAAATTTACTGACAGCGTCATTGGTGGTTGTTATTCAAAAATCAAAATGGAAGGAGAAGGAGCGTTGAAAAAAATAAGAAATTCGAATTATGGTTTGCAATACAGAGAATGAATTAATTTTACGTTCTACCTTTTCTTAAATTTCCGAAAATTTTTTCTGTTTTTGGTTTGCTTAACAGCTGATTTTGACTATTGACACTGAAATTTTCGAAGTAGTTTGAAAAGTGTGCGTTCACAGGCTCAACACCCTTATTTTTCGAATATTCGAATTAGCTTAGACTAGACCCTATTATTGCTTGGTGAATAGCACATCCAAATTTAAAACTAAGAGCCTCTTAGCTTTAAGAGCGCTCTTAAGATTGTTTGGTGAATACCACCCTTAATGTTGAAATTAAGACTTCTGAGCAAAGACAAAGCCTAAGTACCATTGAGGCAATATCTTTAAAACTGATTTTGATTTGGTTGGTTTTCTATCTATTTTCAGCTGCAACCAAAAGAACCTCGACCAGTCATGGTTTGGATTTATGGGGGCGGATTCGTTTTCGGAGAAGCGAATCGCGACTTATATAGTCCTGATTTACTTATGAACAAGGACATTGTTTTGATAACAATAAACTACAGATTAAATGTTTTCGGTGAGTTAAATTGTACAAAAGAATTCAAATAAAGTACTATACCACAATAACAAACTCTTGATCTAGGCTTCTTAAGTCTTAAAGATCCCTCACTCAATGTACCTGGCAATGCAGGTCTAAAAGATCAAGTAATGGCGCTTAAATGGGTTAAGAACAACTGTGCACGCTTTGGTGGAAACCCTGACAACATTACAGTATTTGGACAAAGCGCTGGAGCAGCTTCGACACATTACATGACTTTGACAGAGCAAACGAATGGACTTTTCCATCGCGCTATTATGATGTCTGGTAGTGTCTTAGCACCATGGGCTTCGGTTAGCCAAGACAACTATCCATATCGTCTAGCGAAGTCATGCGGTTATTCTGGTGAAGACAACGACAAGGATGTACTAGAGTTTTTGGAGATGTCACACGCTAAAGACCTTGTTGTTGATGATACAAAACTCCTCACTGCGGAGGAACAGCTTAATGGTATGTTTTTCTGTTTTGGACCAACTGTAGAACCATATGCTACCAACGATTGCGTTGTACCGAAAGAACCTTTTGAAATGATGAAAACCGC
This sequence comes from Melanostoma scalare, assembly GCA_949752695.1. Lineage (NCBI taxonomy): Eukaryota > Metazoa > Arthropoda > Insecta > Diptera > Syrphidae > Melanostoma > Melanostoma scalare. The sequence continues at coordinate 133,238,873 of OX456986.1, read as the reverse complement.
ATGGGGCAACGAAATTCCTATTGTGACAGGATTTACTTCAAAGGAGGGATTGGTTTTCTATCCAGGTAAGGCATTAATTTGAGTTCTATAGCAGAAGTATATACAATTAGATTTTTGTTTTCCTTTTGCTTAAGACCTAAAACATGACCCACAGGCATTACTCGCATTAGAGAATTGTGCTTATATGGTCCCAAAAGAACTGGTAACTGATAGGAATGGAATAGAATGTCTGGAATTAGGGAAGAAATTAAAAGAAGCACACGTGAAAGGAGATGAAGCGAATAAATTAAATTGCTTGCTCGATGTAAGATGAAGATATTTTCAATTATAATTTTAGCAACTTATTCTCAAACATTGTTTTCATCAGATATTGGGATTTAAGCACATTGTTCATCCGATGCAACGGTTTCTATTAGCTCGTTCTAAATATTCAAATGCACCCACGTTCGTCTATCGCTTTGATTTTTTTTCTGAGGACCTCATCATTCCTTATAGACTTGTTCGAGGAAGTGGCGTACCCGGTGTAGGACATGGGGATGAGCTTGCATATCTTTTTCACACAATTATGGGAAGCAAACAGGATAAAAATAGCCGTGATTATAAGACAATTGAACGAATGACTTCATTTTTCACACAATTCGCAATTTCTGGGGATCCAAATTGTGAAGCTTCGGAACAACTAAAATGGAAGCCTTTGGAAAACGTTGCTGAAGGCTATATAGGCAAATGCCTAAATATTTCTGACGAATTACAAGTAATGGATATACCGGAAATGAGCAAAGTAAAAGTATGGGATTCCTTGTATCCAAAAGAGCTGCTGTGAAAATAATATGTTCTTGCTCGCTTGTTTACCACGAAATTAATTGATAGATTCCTTAAAACAAACACATGTCTACAGAAATAAATGTTTTTTATTGTTGAAAAGCTTGCAGTTTTATATGGGGAAATGTTTTCTTTTTCGTATAGGACTTTTTTTGTGTGTCTTTGTAATTGAATTTTGTTTTTGTTCATGCAGACATAGTAAGGTGAGTAAAAAAAATAGGTCCGGCATGGAACTTCACTGTAAAAATTGCAAGTTACTTTTAGTACACAACACTACATATATTTATATTAAATTTTGGTGACGAAAATACTTGGCCATAATGTACACTACATATACTTCTGTTCCGGATTGGATTGGCAGCACTGACTCGAAACGTCAAACACCTAATTATTTTTTGTCCGCCAATTATTTTTTCCTTTTTCACTCTTTTTAAATTGAAACATCAGCAGTTAATTCATAATTGTTTTACTAAACTCATCTAAATTGAATTTACTCCGCGCTTAAGTCAAATTTCATTCATAAGTTCTATATATTGAACAAAATCTGTGCTATACTTTTTATGAAAGCAACATAACCTACAAATATATGAGCACACAAAATAAGAGAGCTTTTCATTTAACTTCTCCTGATCAAAGTGAAAAAATGAACGCAAAAAAACAATCATCTAAATCAGCAATGTTTGGAACAACAAGTAATGGAATTAACTCCGGCCCTTTCACAACCCCACTACCGACTGCTGCTGTTCTTGCTACTCCTGTGGACGCTGTGGCTGCTGCTGCTGTTTCTACCAATTGTGGTGGTACTTCCACTTGTGACATCTTCTCTTGGGATATGTTTGAACAAAAACTTGGTAATATACTAGACAAGAAGCTGGAGGATGTTGCTAAAAGAGATGATCTCACCCTCTTCGTCTGGAAATCGAACAACTTCGAAATGAGAATGCGATACTCAAGGAAGACCTGAATATGATGAAAAGTAGGCTTGAGATCATTGATAAAACGACTAGGCGTTCGAATATAGTCGTAAGAGCCTTGCAAAACACAAAAATTTAAAGCAAGCAGTCGACGAATTCAATGAAATCTGCTCAAGTGTTCTAAAAACCAATAGCCTCGTCGTTGAATCCCGACAAATAAAAACAAAAAATGGAACATCTTTTGTTTTCACAATGGGATCTGCGCTGCATGTGAGTAATATTCTGTCTGTTAAAAAAAGACTTGATGGATCCGCTGTATACATCGAAAAAGATTACACTGCAGATGAAAGAGAGAGGAGATTTAACCTTCGACAATTGGGTAAAGCAATTTCCAAATGCGATAAGAAAACTAAAATTCGCTTTGGAGAAACGTCGATTTATATGTATAAATGACAAGATTTTTAACTGGAGCAATGGGAGTTTCGTAGCAAAACAACAAAATGATGCCGAATTCCTAAGAAGACTAACGATGAAATCGAACTTTGTGTGCAACGTAATCGTCAGGGATATACATCGCTCAATTTTAAAGGAAGCACAGACTGCATCTGTCTGTCAATTGGTATCATATAATGTAGCGAATTTAAAAAGTAAGCTTAGTTTCTGTAATTTTTTTGCATATTTAATTAAGTTTGATATTTTCTTTTTGTTTGAAACAAATGTATTGCATGATAAGAAATCTGAATTTGCTCATTTCTTTGATGATTATATGTTGTACTGGGAAGATGCTGAAAAGTTCCACAATGCGGGTAGGGCGAGCGGTGGTTTTTTGTTTGGCTATAAAAAATCTATTCAAAATAAATATAATTTAAGTTTTACTACTTTTTCTGGTAACTTTACTCTTTCTGCTAAATTCGGTGATGTTAATTTTTGCTTTATAATACGTTATTTGAATTGCACTAGGTGGTCGAGCGATTTCAAAAAATTTGAAGAGTTTTTAAGTGGCATGGGTTTTGAATCTTTTTGCATAGTTGGTGATTTAAATGCTCGAACAGGTAATGGTCAATTCATTGATGGACACAATCATGCTAAGAGGGCTACCTCATATATATCAACAGAGGCAATCTAAAGATCAAATAGCAGATGCGAAAGGAAAGAAATGTCTGGAATTGTTTGAAAATATTGGAGGTATTATTTTGAATGGGAGAGTGATTGGTGATGAAGATGGTGAATTGACTTTTTGTGGTGCGATGGGTAGCTCTATTATTGACTACTGTATATGCTCTTTTGATTTTTTGGGGTTGATAAACAATTTCACCGTTCAAAGTAAACCATACTCGGATCATTTGCCTTTAACTTTGTGTTTCTCTCCGCCTTTATCAAAACCAGCAAAAGTATGTCCCTTGTCGCTTGATAAAAAAATAAACTGGTGTAATAGTATGGCTACTAAGTACACTGAAGGGTTAATTCGCCTATCTAGTTATGATTACATCCATTCTGATAAATCTATCGAAGAGAAAACAACAACATTAATTAATCAAATAAGGTCAGCAGCTAGTTTATGTAGTAAAAGAAAACAATTTGTACCCAAGCAGAAGTGGTTTGATTTTCAATGTCTGCGAGCAAGAAATAAAATGTATAAGCTTCTTCGACTCTCTCGAGTCCATAATATGAGTCTTTATAGAATACGTTATATTCGCAGCAGATCGCAATACATACAAATCTGCAAAAATAAAAAGTTACTTCATCAACATGATAATATAAAAAAACTGAATAGTGTTAGAAATGTTAGCGATTGGTGGAAACTGGCAAATAACTTGAAACAGATCTCACCGAAAAAAAGAAGCAGTCTCCAAATTGATGACTTTTACAATCATTTTAGGACTTTACTCGCACCTCCTGACTGTGAACTCGCGATTGCCTGGACTTTACCATATATAACAGATCCTTTCCTTGACTCCCCTTTTGAGTAGTGGGAGCTATCTCATGTATTGCAAAGGGCAAAACTTAAGAAAGCACCAGGCAAGGACAGAATCAGTTATGAGTTCTACAAAAATGCCCCGGCTTGTTTTTTAGATGAAGTTCTCATTCTGTTTAACCCTAATTTACAAACTGGGGTCCATTTGGACCCCAGAGCATGTTAGAACACTCATAACTTTTTTGTTTTTCACTTTTTTTAAATGGGATTTTTACTCAGTGAACAAAATTAAATTTTTTATTCATTTCTTAAGTTGAAACGATTATCAGATGTTTACAGATTTTTCTGCAATTTTTTTGTGAAAAGAACCCGTCCACCCGAACTGGGGTCCATTTGGACCCCAGTACTGAAATTCTATGAAAAATCATATTTTTTCTAATAAATAATTATTTTATTTTAAAAGCAGCCTAGTTTATGTTTAGAAGAATTTAACTTGAAGTTGTGGGCAGTTTCGGGAGACATTTAACACATAAGGTTCTAGTGTGGCAAGGGCAACAACATCTGCCACATCCATCGCAGGTGGTTCTGGTTTTCTTGTCATCTGCTCTTGGGCAAAGGTGACATCTACTTCTTTTACAAGAGAACCTTTCAGGGACTGTTGGTTGTTTTTCCTGAACTCTCCCCAAAATACAGAGAGCATCCATTGCAGATTTTCCAATGCCAGATTGTGTTGCAGGTTGGGAACGGTTATTCAATTCTGACTCAACCAGTTCCTCCGCTAGTTCGATGAGTTTATCACTTCTGTACAATTTTTTGTTTCTTCTAGGTGGATTGAAGTGTCGAAAAATGATAACAGTTGCTAGGGCTGCTACGTCCAGTAAGTTGTAGAATACAACCATCGGCCAGCGATTTGTTTTGCGTGTACATGAATAAACTGAGACCATTTGGTCGAATACATCGACTCCACCTTTGGTGCTGTTATAATCCAGTATCATTGCAGGCTTACTTTGATGACCGGAAGTGGCTTTCTCACAGTTATGTTGTGTTGATAGCAATACCACTTGTTTGTTTGGCTTCGGAACATAACTCACCAACGCCATTTTCAAAGAAAATCCAAAAATGGATGAGTGGACTGGACGATACTGCTTTTTGTTATTGACCTTTACAGGCTCATTCTGGTCATCAAGAACCTCCTTCGCTACAAAAGGTCTAGGCAAATCTCTTTTGTTTTTCCGAATCATGGCAAGATTAGTGATCTTCTTATCCAGCAACTTCAATGCCGAATCCACCGACGTAAAGAAATTATCAATAGTGAGGTTGAGTCCAGAATTGAAATATGATGGCATCAACGACATCAGCACATCATATCCACGACCAAGTCCTGTACTTTGGTCAGAGCTACCAGTGTAGATAGAAACTTTAGTGGATAGCCCTTTGAGCTTTCACTAAGCCACCTAAACTTCAAGCCATATATGGCAGGCTTGATTGGCATGTATTGGGGAAATTCAATCCTTTTCAGGTCATAAAATTATTTGATGACCTGACCAAACTGAACTAATGACTTTTTTTTTGAGATAGGCATACCTGCCAGGAACAATTGATGTGGATGAATTTTACAATCAGTAATTACGTACAAAAGACATATCGAAAAGGATAAGCTGGAATCCCAGATTTGCGAAATTAGGCAATTTTCATCGTTTCTGAAATTGAAAAATTTTATTGCTGACCTCCTACATACCTGCATAATGACATCTCTGCTTAAATTTCTTTATCCCTGCTATATATAATACTTAGAAACAATTCATACAATAGCCAGAAGAACTATAACTGAACAATATAAGTCAGAAATCAAAAAAATTTCGAAGAAAAAATCGTGGGGTCCATTTGGACCCCAGTTCGGGTGGACACGACTTTTGCCGGTTTGTAAACGAGGGTTAACAGAATATTTTTAACTGGCGAGGTTCCAGTCTCTTTTCGTAGTGCCATAATTACCCCACTGTACAAAAAAGGGGACCCTAATAACTGTGAAAACTACAGAGGCCTTTCACTTTTAGATACGCTTTACAAGGTCTTCACGGGTTTAATTTTAAATAGAATACATGGTTGGTTAGAGCGAAATGATATTCTCTGTGAATACCAATCTGGCTTCCGAGCAGGTTATTCTACAATAGATAACATTTTTAATTTAGCCAGTATTGTCCACATTAATCAAAAAAGAAAGAAAAACACTTATGCATTTTTTGTTGATTTTTCATGTGCCTTTGATCTGATCCCACGTAATTCACTTTTCTTTAAGCTCTCCTCGTTGGGGCTGCCTTCAAAGATAATACAAATATTACAGCTCCTTTATACGGATACAACTTGTCAAGTGTGGGATGGAATCTTTCTTTCGGAGCCCTTTGAAGTAAATGTTGGTGTAAAACAAGGATGTTTACTAAGCCCAATCTTATTTAGAATCTATTTAAATGACCTACATAAACATTTACCAGGAGGAATTAGTGTTGCAGATACGGTTGTAAAAGTACTTTTGTATGCCGACGACCTTGTTATTGTTTCCGATTCACCAATTGAACTTCAACGTATGATTGACTCATTGTTTAGCTACTGCTTATTATGGGGTTTAAAAGTAAATCTAAACAAATCCAAAATTTTGGTGTTCAGGAAGGGTACAAGAATTTCGAACAACCTTAGTTGGAACTATGGTTCCAATCCGATTGATGTAGTTAATGATTACAAGTATCAAGAAGTAACCCTCAATTATAACCGATCTTTTAATAAACATTTAGATTTAAAGCTCTCAACGTCTAAAAGCGCAATTATGTCAACATGGTCGAAATATATTCATCACCCTAATATCAATTTCTCCAATAAGCTAAAAATTTTTGATACTGCAGCTAGGTCGATTATGCTTTACGGTGCACAAATTTGGGGATCTAAGAAATTTGACCAAGTTGAAAGACTTTTCAGATTCTTTATGAAAAAGATGTTAAATCTGCCTAGCAACACCCCAAATTATATGCTGCATTTGGAAACTGGCTTGAAAACCCAATACCTCCGAACACTACCTATCCCTTCACTTTGACTATATTGATAAAGTACTGGAATTTCCTAGAAACAGATTACCACGTAAACTAGCTCAAGAGACAATCGCTCTTAAAACTTTTTGGGTCGTGGACTGGGTAAATTTGGGTCAAATGCTTAATATTGATATAGATCTGTCTATGGCTTCTTTCCGGAGTCTACATAAAAATATTTTGACGGCTCTTGAAACTAAAGAATATGAAAACCATATTTCCGATGCTAGTAGCTCTCAATTCCATGATGTGTATCCTCACCTTAATTATGAAATAACTCCATACTTCACCAATGAAAACTCCGCCCACCTGGTCAGTTTAATTTTTAAAGCAAGAGGTGGTCTATTAAATATAAATGCGAGAGCATTCAAAAAAGATACAGTTGGTATTTGTACAATATGTAACCTGGATGAAGTTGAAAATGTACATCACCTAATTGGTAAATGCCCAATTTATAATAATATCAGAATTTCTTGTTTTAATAAAGAATCATTGTCGATAGAAGAACTATACGCCGAACTAAATGGAAACAACTTCTTATCCCTTTACAATTATTTAGTAAATTGTCTTAAATACAGGAATATGTTAATAAATGAATATTTTTAAATAATAATTATGTACATTATATATTAAAGTCAGGTACTGATGTAAGATTTGTGATATTAAATTTAACTGAATAAAGAGAAATCTGAATAAAAGGTCATAGTAGCATAATTGTAATAATCGTAAACTAAAATTTTGTCTCTTTATCATTGCTATTTTATATAAATTGTGAGTTATATGCTAATATGCTGCTGTAATACTAAATTGAATATTTTGTAAAAGAAAAATAATTAATTATTGATTTAATTTTTTTGAGATTTATTTTTGATTGCGATACCAATCTGACAGACAACAACATGTGTTATGTCATAATATTGTATTATTACATTATTAAGATTTTTGCTCAAATTTGTTTATTAATATTATATGAAATTTAAATAAAAATCTTTTCTAATCTAAATCTAAATCTAATCTATACTTCTGTTCCGTTAGAACAGATTTCAGTTCGGAACTTTCGGGGTAGACATGTTTGGATGCTAAGACGGTGCGTAGAAATATAAAGGCCTACGGTGTGAAAGCTGGGGCATAGGGTATAGGTGCTTGGGCGGTTGGTATGTGTGGATGCTTCGGCCTGAGGCATAGGGCGAATATTTTTAAGCTTGAAAAAGGAATTTAATTGATGCAATATAGACGGAAAAGTTCGATGATTCGGGACGAAGATGTTTTTCTTTAAATGCTTATGATAAGAAAATTTTCATAAAAATTTTTCTGTTGCTCTGCGGTTTTATAGGCGGATATTTAGTGTAGATTTCCTACTGCTCTCGTGTTCTTTGAATTCTATGCTAAAAACAAAAGCCTCTAAAGAGAAGTTGCAAGCCTGTTTAAATTATGTAGTAGTCAACGGAAAATTTTTATCTCTTTTTCGTTGTACATAGTATCTACGCTAGTGCTCTGCGAAATTTGTTTTATAGGTGGATAATTGTAGTAGATTTCTTACAACAATTTTTATAATTATTCACACTTTTTCATACATAATTTATTTCCCGGTACAATTAATGCTTGCGAGTTTCCGAGTAATTGATTGCTTAGTTAAAATGGGCTTTGTGTTTTGAATGACGATAAATCCGCAACAAGTCATCGTTTAGACCTCAACTAAAGCTCACATTCAAGTCACAAAAGTTCCTAAACAAAGCACTTGGTCACATGACGAAAAAAATTCCACAGATCATTTTAAAGCAAAAACTTTCTTTTTATTATTACAGCATTTTCAAGGTTCTCAAAAAGCTGCTTATTGACTTTGAATTAAGTTACGTCCTTTAAGCATTGACATACTAGATGCGGACTGCCAGTTGGCCATAGGCCATTTTAAAATGAAGATCGCTCGGCTAACGCCTTTTCATGCGTATTGGGATTTTCTTCAACTAAATTTGGACAAAAGCCGCCTCCGCCATTAGGTTATGAATAAACAACAAAAAGACAAAAACCTACAAAAAAGTGAATGACAATAGTTGGCTACTGCTTTTATGAGACCAAAAGAAACATCTTTTGGAGCTGATAAACTTTTTGGCTGATTGTTAAAAGCCACAGCAGCAGGTGGCAGCTAGTTCTAGGTTTGAACTTACAATTTTTGGCCGCTTGTTTGCACCTTTAGCGCTGTGTAGCCTGCTTCAAAATCCTTGCCAGTCTTATATGGAGATGACATTATTGACTAGTAGTCCATATACAGGGTGTCCAGTACTTCGTGTATTATCCTTTGGGGTGTGATTCTTGGTCATATTCTTAGAAAAAAATTGTTCTAAAGTAAAGTCCGTTCCTCAACTTTGACATCACTTTTTGATAATTTAAAAAAAGACTAACTTTGGTGTACCCTGACCTGTCAATACAGATGATAAAGACCTAATCTTAGACTTAATTTTTTGTAGAAATAACAACCTTTAAGACTGTATTTGAGTTGAGCTCCTATAGGCTTAGGGTTGCCAGATTTTCAAACAAAGTTTTGACTTTGAGGTCATTTTTTTCAGAAAATGTCTGATGAACATAGAGTTTCCTTATTTTTACAGATGAAAAAAACAATAATCAAAAACCCATACATTTTATGATACTTGAAAAAATACAAAATGGGTAAAATTAAAAAAAAAATTAAAAAAAAGTTTGCCTTTGAGGTTTGTTTAAATAAAACAATAATATGGGAACTTTTAGTAGTTTTTCTATGTATTTTATACAAATACAATTATAACAAGTGCTCAAAGTGCCCTTCTTGGTTTTGAATGCATTCCAGAGCCGGTTTTTGAGTTTCATTGTGGGTGTTTGCTCTCGATAACTCTTGTCTTACTTCTAGTCTTGTAATCTTTGAAACTGTATTTAAATTGGACTCCTAAAGGTTAAGAGCTGCCAGATTTTCAGTAAGGTAAGGACAAAGTTCCTGGTATCTTCGTTGTGCTCTTCTTGAATTCATTGCAAAACTCATATAAGAAAAAAATGTCTGCGTATTCTTCTTTCGTAAATGTAGGCATTTCAAAAAGCTCTCTAATCAAAGGGCAATCGTGACTTATTTTGATGTGACTTTAACTTAAACTGATGAACAAATCTGTTTTCTTATTCTTTTATACGACTTATTTACCTATTGAACATTCATACCCCAAATTTAAAGCAAACACCCACAATGAAATCGAAAAACAGGCTCTGACATGCATTCAAAACGAAGGAGGGCACTTTGAGCAATTGTTATAATTCTATTTGTATAAAATACATAAGAAACTACTTAAAGTTCTTGGAAAACTGCTCCCATTGCAAGTTGTTGCAATAAAAATCCGTAAAAAACCCAAAATTAGATTTTTTACCTGTTTTAGTTTTTTCCAAGTATCATAAAATGTATGGGGTTTTGAGTGCACTTGTTTATGAGTTATTTTATTATTGTTTGGTTCATCTGTAAAAAATAAAAAACTTTGTGTTTATCAGGCAAAAATGACCTCAGTCAAAACTTTGCTTGGGGAAGAAAATTTGAACACCATCTAAAATTGAAAATATGTATATAAGACATACATATTTTCACATACTAGCTATAGGGAAGAACATACACTCTTTGAAAATATTTTTATCATTAAGGTACTTTTGTATGTATTATATTGACCTCAGAACTGCAACTCATTCCCCAATCCCCATATGAAAAAAAAACCTAAAAATTTATCAGCAATTTTTTCATTCGCACCTATAAATCGGACCTCTACACACTACACAGCACTGTTACTGATAATACCACTTTCCTCTGTTCATTAAAAAAAAAATAATAATAATAATAATATAGATAATAATAAGATTGTACTAAGCAAATTCATGATAGCTGATCTTGCATCAATATTCCATAGAGGTACGTTTTAATACCACAAATACTTTTACGCAACAATCATCGACAAATTAAATTCTGAATAGATGGGGTGTGGAGTGCGGTGCGGAGTGCGGTGCGGTGCGGGTAAGTTGTGATTTAACTCAATTAATGTTTTTTTGGGGAACTTTTAAACACTAACGAATACAAACAGCAGTGCGCTCCCAATCTGGCTTCGCAATGTTTGGAAAAGCGGAGAATCTCAAAGCTGTTGTCTATGTCTAGTCCCTAGTTGGTATGCGACGTTTGACGTATGATTTCATGCTTTGATGTTGATGCAAGAAAAAAATATAACTTCTCGCATATTATTTGATTATTATTATTAATGACTGGGTGAAGCAGGAGACAATGATAGTCCGAAGTGACCAGGCTGACATTCTTTTTATTATTTTTTTTTTTAAGGTGATGGTTTGGAGACCAATGCTGTCAAAATTAATTCTTTTTAATAATTTTGTTGGACAAGTTTCCAAAATACTTTTGTAACATATCTTTTGAAAGGCTTTGACAGTATGTTGACATGATCGTCAGAATGAGTGACTGACTGCATCATCAGTTCTTATTTCTTTTGGAATGAAGAAGGAGCCGCCGTTACGGTATACGCAGAGTACTATTGAGCCATGCTAACTGATTTTTTGTTTCCAAAGATTAATCAGCTCAGAACCGACGACATTTTGTTCCAATAAGACGGCTGTGTTAAACCGCTGTTGGAAATGTCTAACTTAGTAAAAGCATTGTTAACACAAAACTGCAAAAAAAAATTATCAGGAATACACGCTGGGCTAAGCTGAAGGTTGCCTGAAAGATTCTAGTTCCACATATCGATCATCTATTTAAAAAAAAAGCTGCATCAAAGTCCGTTGCGTAGTTTTAAAGATCTAAGCAGACATAGTGATAGGCAAACAGCGCGAAGCGACTATGTCACTGGCTCATACCAATATTCAAGTAGCCATTGACGCAATGACTTATTGGAAAAATTTAAGAAAAATTAAACCAATAGAACGCATTATACAACTCGTAGTCGGAAATCGTAAATAAATTTTCTGTGTTCCTATGTACGCACGTTTGAAGTTATCTTTTTTTGACATAACCGAATAAAAAAGCTTCAACATTTTACCCAGCTCTTTGTCATGTGAAGAGAATTACACCGTTCGATCAAACATTTTAAAAGAAACTTCTTCTGTTACATGATTGGAAAAGTAAAATGTCCTTCTTCTTCTTTCCATTTCCGGCGTTACGAGTAGTGATCTTGAAGCGATCACAGCTCTCCCACTTTTCTGCTTCACACTAGTGATCCGCCTGTGGGGTATGCCGCGTTGACCTCAGAAAGCGTCGGCAAGCCTCCCGGTTTTGGATTGTTCCATGTCTGAGGCCAACCAAATGCTGCTGTTTTTGCATTTGCTTGTACCAGGAGTGTTTTGGCCTGCCTTTTCTTTTTCGTCGCGAATTTGTTGAAACGTTGTACGATATTGCCTTTTGGACGGGGTTCTGCGGATCTCTCCTTTGAACATGACAATACCAACTGAGCCGGTCGTGCTGAATTTTGTCCAAGATGGTACTTTTGACATGAAGGCTTCCACGGATCTTAGTACTTCTAATTCGATCAAGCTTTGTTACTCCTGCTGTCATCCGAAGCATCTTCATTTCAAAAGTAAAATGTCCATTTTCAATAATTTGAACTCTGTTTTAAAACTTCTATTGTAAGAGTTAATCATAAAAAGATGTTCGGTATCTTTCAAAAAGTCATCTCTTTTACCATTTTTATGTAAATTATTGATTCCAGTTATAAAAGTAATAAAAATTAGGTACGCAAATAAAGCCCATGCTCAAAAATATTGTGTAATTGATTGATTAAATATTGAAGCATTTGAATGGTGAATACTTTTTTTAAATCGTTCCAGTAGCCTTCAGTGGGGAATACACGATGTAATCGTCACATGCGACTTGGATCGCATACGTACGAATTTGGTATTCAGTTCAAGGCATTCGACATTGCGATGTCGAAACAATCGAAATTTATTGCATTCAAACTTAAATCAAGCGATATGCGATTATCGGTGCGATAATCGTATCGTGTATTCCCCGCTTTAGAGTTCCCGTTCCCGTTCAGATTTAAGTAAAATAATTAAAGTCTTGTTATCAAGGGATAACGCAACGCTCTAATATTACTCAGTAAAGATGTAGTGTTTTGAAGTTGAAAGTCTAACTAATCTAATCGTTCCAGTTTCCGTGTCAATAAGATGTTGAATGGCATAAATAGTTTGTGTTGCTTTGTTATAATGTAGCATTATAATATTGAAGGAATTATTGAATTCGTCAAATTACTTTTCTTTGAAAATCACAGCCATCTTCATCATATCATATTTTGGGGATGTAAGGTTTTTGCTTTCGTAGTTTTTCTAAAACGCTCCAAAGTAAAACTTCAATAAACGAAATGAAATAATCTACTACATTAAGTAAAAAAGCGTATTTCTTAAGACGGTGTTTTTCAACCTGGCAATACTTTTTTCAGAGTTTTTCGTTTCGATAGCTGTTACTTGATTTGGTACCCGTGGCGTGATGGTTAGCATGTCCACCTGCTAACCCAGAGGTTCGAGGTTGGAATCCCAGCAGAGGCAAAAATGTTTTTCCACGGGTATCGCCTTTCGCGAGGAATTTACTGCTGACGTATGTTTTTACGTAATTTCAATTTTTGGACTTTTGACTTTGTGAATATCTTAGAGGTAAGATCGGACAATCCACTACCGCTGGACTTTTTTTGAAGGGTTCTGTGAATTTGCTTGTCTACGGAGATAAAACTTAGAGGATTGATCCCTTGGAAGAGAATATTTTGAGCGTTATTGCTTACATACGGCCGCAAATGCTGACAGAAATTGTTCGAAATTCTCTCTTGGCTGGAATTTTTGCGAGCCTGCTGTGGAAGCCGCTTGACCGAAATAATTTTTCAAACATAATGGCAAATCCTAATCTTGATAATTGAGCTTAATTCATAGTCATTACGTTGAACAATATGTGTTTTATTCCTTCTTGGAAACCACGCGTCTCAAAAGAAAAACACCATTAATATTATTTTCAACTTGTTTCTGTCTTGCATTAATCTCTCGAGCACTTTTTAAACATAAGCACCCCATATATTATTTACTTGGCATATTTACTAGCACATAAGTTCAGGGTGAACTTGGTCCTCAAAGAATTTTTACCCCCTCTCCTAAGCCATCGGGTGGGTAAAATTCGACACCATAATTTATGGAGTGTCGTCGTAATATTTCGAGAATATAAACAAATTTTTGGCCTGTTGGTCACACTGCTCTGCCTGGCGTTTCTCAACTGTTAAGCAATCTATATGGCCGGCAATTGAATTGAGGTAGGTATTGTTTTTAGTTAGATTCTGTCTGTTCTGTTGCACAGGTCTCGATTCTTTTGGAACAAACGTAGCTAATTGTGTAAACTTTTTTCTGTTTATTTTTTTTTTCCCATTCGAAGTTTAAAATTTTCTAACAATGCTTGCTCAACCCAGTTTTAAAGAAAAGATGCGGTTTAGGCTCAAGTAAGTAAAATGTATTTATATAGCTACACGTATTTATCTGTTATGTATGAAGCAAGTGAAGTTTCAATCTAAAATATAATCAAGTATAGTTGCATGTCAAGCTTACTATGTATATATTTAGAAAATTGATAGGTACATATACAAAAATTAAAAACAGAGTAGAGCTCCTATGGAGTATTCAAATTTTGTTGTTGCCTTTGATTATCTTGGACCAAGTTCCATTGTTTATAATTGTTTATTGGAAAAGTGATATAATAAGTGGTGTAGAATGTACATACATAGGCACTTATTTTAAAAATATATCTCCAAAAAAAAATTGTGAACAAAATTTTTTAACTTGAACAATGATAAAAGCAGTGTAGGGCAGCGGTTCCCAAACTTTTTTGGTGTATACTGTACTTCGAGACTTTAGTAAATGTGACACTGTCATACCTGTTTTTTTTTTTGGCAGCGCAATCGTAATTAGTTTCTTATATTGCCACATAGTTTAGAGAGTAAGGACTTTTTTTTGTCTCATCTCAGCAGGGGAAATACGAAAATTGGTAACGCTGTTTTTAGTAAAGGGTGTTTTCTAAGACGATTAGGTTTCGAGAAGGAATCAAACGCATATAGTCTTATGTTATGGTCAAGAATTTAGTTGAATTATAAGATTAAGGGTTTATCATTATGTTGAGTAAATTTCAGCCTAGAAGCCCAATTTTGAAGCATATGGGGCAGTATTTTAGCAATAACGCGTCGAATATTCTCTTCCAAGGCGTCAATCGTCTCGGAATCGTCTGCGTAAACAAACAACTTTACATAAACCCTGCAAAAGTAGTGCAGCAGTGTTAGTTTCCCCGTTCTTGGAGGAAGCTCGCAACTTTAAAACTCGAAATTATGTTAAAATCGGCGTGAACAGGGACCTTATTTCAAGACAATTTACCGATTACAAGCTGTGCCCAGTGGTCATAAGGCTTCAATTCTTCCGCGAAGAGATGGCAAACTAATCTGCGCATAAATCAAGTGACAGCTGTCAAAATGACCAATTTGGATAAAAGTATTGCCAGATTGAAAAGCACACGTTAAAAAAAAACCGTCTACAAGAAATACAGAAAATTGGAGGTCCGCTGAGCGATATGCTATACTATTGCAGTAATTTAAAACTGTTTAGCGCCACGGACACTATAACTTAAATTGGATTAAAGGTCAATCTTGGCAACTTGCTGGGCTTCCAGGAACCTAGGCTAGGCATTTTCAAGACAAAAAAAAATTTTTACTATTTTTTTTTTTTTTTATAATTAACGCGCACATCAAGGGGTTATGACTACCCTTATAATGTTATAGAACACAATGCGAGCATTTAGGAAAATAGAAGAGGATTTGATAGGAGCCACCGATGCACGTTGCTTTTGAATTTTTGTGAATCGTAATTTAGGGGAAAAACAGGGTCAGGCAGAGCATTAAACATTCGGGTGGTGCGACTAAAATATGAATCTCTATGCGTGACTGTACGCCGGAAGTTGGGCTCAAGGTAAAACTGATGAACATTTCTAGCGAGGCGGGTGTTGCGGCTAAATTGTTTCTGGGGAGGAATGCAACTGGCTATTTCACTAGAGCACTGTTTGTGAAAAAAACGATAAAAGAGAGAGAGAGAGACAGGTGACGTTTCGACGATGTCCAAAAGAATCAATCGATTCTACGATTTAACTATCACCTATCAATTTTAACGCTCTATTTTGTACCCTATCAAGTAGGCGCAAAGATGTTTGAGGAGCACCAGATCAGGTATGGTAGTTATACACCAGTTTTGGGCGGATGAAGGCCTTATAAATTGTAGCCAGAACAGAAGGGGTGAAGAACTTCCTGCATCGTCTTAAGAAAAATAAGCATTTAGCAGCTTTTGGAAATTTATAAATGACAAGAGAAATTCAAATGGTATTCCCAATCGTATGCATCATGATGGTATTACATCTTCTGATCTCTCAGTTGTTTGTAATCTGTTCGCTAAGCATTTCCAGTACGTTTATCTAAATGATTCTTCAGCCACATCTTATGTTACCAACACTAATACTCCTGAAAGCACTTTGAATATTGGTAATTTAAGTCTTTCTACCTCCGAAATTGAATTAGCATTGTCACAGCTTAAGACTGACAAACGCTCAGATATAGATGGAATTCCTCCAATAATTTTACAATTACGTGCTAAACCTTTGGCAATTCCTTTAAAACATATTTTTAATCGCTCGCTAGTGAGTGGTGAGTTTCTTTAAAAACGGAAGCGATCAACAATCACACCCATCTTTAAATCGGTTGGTTTTCACTCGATCTTCTTAAACTGGATCAATTCGTACTTAAGGGATCGTATTCAGTACGTTTGTATAAGCAATGTTCTTTCTACACCGGTACATGTTACTTCGGGTGTTCCACAAGGAAGCCACCTCGGTCCCCTTCTTTTTTTGCTTTTTGTCAACGACATTCCTGAAATATTTTTAAACTCAGAGTGCTTAATGTATGCGGACGATTTGAAAGTTTTTCGTTGCATAAAATCTGAAATTGATTCCTTGCTTTTACAAGAAGATCTTGATAAGTTGTCAAGGTGGTATACAACTAACTCTCTTAATCTTAACATTTCTAAATGTCAAAGTTTAACATTTTGTCGAAACCGATCGCCAGTTGATTTTACTTATAGAATTGACCAGAAAGAACTGTTTGTGATACATTCTAAGAAAGATCTTGGTGTAATTTTTGACGAGAAGCTGAACTTTATACGACACATAGATTTTTTAGTTGCCAAAGGAAATTCAATGTTAGGTTTTATGTTGCGTAACTCCAAAGAGTTTTCCGATCCACATACTTTAAAATGTCTATATTTTGCCTTTGTGAGGTCTAATTTGGAGTACTGCAGCACAATTTGGGATCCCGCATATGCCGTTCATTCATTCCGAATTGAAAAAATCCAAAAACGATTTACGAGAATTGTTGTGAAAAGACTTAATTGGAACATTGATATGCCATCTTATGAAACGAGATGTCAATTACTCGGTATTCTGCCTCTAAACTATCGAAGGAAGTTAACTGCAACTATGTTTATTCGCGACATATTAACAGACCATATTGATTGTTCTCAAATTTTAGCTTTAATTAACTTCAATGTTCCTGTGAGAATGCTTAGAAACCCTGTACTTTTTAAAATACCATTCCACAGAACTGTATATTGCGCCAACGAACCATTATCAAGATATCTAAGAGAAGCGAATTCTGTTTGCAATATGATTGATTTTAATCTGAGTATCATCTATTTAAATCAAAATTATTGTTAATTTTAAATAACTTTGTTGGTGGTAATGTTTAAAATGTATTATGTATCTAGTAATCACTAAAGTATTGTAACTTTGTTTGATGAATAAACTAAACTACACATTATTTTTGACTACTTCAAATATGTGGTCGTTCCAACGAAGATCATCGTTTACACACATACCAAGTATTGACAGCTTTTCGGTTTCTTGGATGCAGGTACCATTCATGGATAAGGGCAATGGGGGAATGTTAAGCTTTTGACAGCATTGCGTTTTCGAAGCATTGGATACGCAAACGTTCCTTTTTGATCCGAGTGAGTTGTTGCCGTTTGCAGCTTACCAACCTTACCTAGATCTTCCCAAGTTGAGTTAATTGAGTACTTTGTATATCGATCGGAAATAGGAAGCGACATAATAAAGAATAAAAAAATAACGGTAATTCACGGCCACTACTTGATTGGTAGACGGTAGGTCGGTAGCTAATAGAAAGAACTCGGTTTGAATGTTTTGTGTACAGTGTGTAAAGTATAAAGACCGAGTCAAGTCAAACCGAGTTGGACTGCTGTTCGGTTTTTTCATCGTCGTCTGTTAATAGAGTTAGACGCTTTGAATGTTTTGGGTACACTACATACTGCTACTCGTGTTAGAAATTTAATTTCTGTAATTAAATATCCAGACTTCCAGAGTCAAGTCAAACCGAGTTGGACTGCGCATTGCGTATAGGTTTGGTTCTTTCTTGTGTGACTAACTGTAACCGTATTTTCTTGATGACTGTTACTGTTGCTCCTGCTATTGCTAGTCTGGTTTTGGTTTGGATTTGTTTTTATTTACTGTTGGCCTTGCCATTGTTAGTTAGTGTGGTTTTTGTTTCGGTTTGTTTTTGTTTAAATCTTATTTTTTTTGTGAAAAATGCCTGGCCCAAAACCAGAAGCAAGGGTAGTTTGAAAAAAGTGTTCGACTGCATACCTATAAATACTCAGGAAACGCAAGTACATTGATGTTGCACTTTTAAAAACAACACCCAGGTGAGTTGTTAGAAATGACAGATGGAGTAATTAATACTGATGCGGACGCTAGCAGTGTCATCGAAACAACACATACGCCAACGTATCCTTCAACTTCAACCAACCAAGTAGTATCTGGTATTGGTTCTCCACTGCTATCAAATCCGGAACAACCTTCTGCTAAAAGACTGAGGCAAACACGAATATCAGTGCCTTCAAATATAAGCCAAAAACTTGGAGATGATGTATACTGCTGGACTTAATAGTGCTTGATTTTCAACCGCTCCAAGTAGTAGAGAATGAAGGGTTTACAAATATTCTAAAGCGCTTAACCCAGGCTACATTATTCCGTCCCGAAAAAAAATTGCGGAAGTGCTTGAAGAGGGTTACAACATTGAGGCAAAATCGCTAAAGAGGAAGTTAGAGGAAATCGACTCCAAAGTCTTGACTTCAGACATTTGGACGTCTGATGCCAACAAATGTTTTCTAAGCATAACGACTCATTACATTGAAAAAACTGATATGAGATCGTCCGTTATTTCCACTTCAGAGCTGCAGGAGAGTCACACTGCCGAGAATATAGCCAAGACGATTCAAGGCATATTGGACAAATGGCAAATAGGTCCGAAGGTTGTGAGTATTGTCACTGACAATGCCGCATCCATGAAAAAAGCAATCAATGAGAAGCTTAGCAAATGCAATCATTTCTGTGTGGCGCACACACTGAACCTTGCCATTAAAGACTATGCAAAGCCCAGTTCTAAAAAGCATCTATTCGATGGGCCGTTATCAATTTCAGTTGCAGATCTCTTGAGTGAATGCAGAGGCATAGTACCGCATTTCAAGCATAGCTATGCACTGCTCGATATGCAGAAAAATATGAAATTAGAGACAATTGCCCTTAAACAAGATATACGGACTCGGTCGAACAGCACTATATGCTTGAGCGGTTATTAAAAGTTAAAGCTCCTCTCTCCGCTACATTGGCACTTTTAGAAGCAACACCATGCAATCTCGACTTCAACGAGTGGATTTTGGTAGGAGATATTGTCGCACTTTTACATCCATTAGAGAAAACGACAGTTGTTTTATGTGGAGAGTCATACCCCTCATTATCGTGTATTATTCCACTAGTAGAAAGACTGCAAATCATAGTGGCCATTAAAAATCCGGGAATAGAGACAGCTAAGCTCTTGCAAAGAAATTTGCTTAGTGTCATTGAGAAGCGTCTTGGTGTTTACACATCCAATTGAACAGCAGCTAAGTGCAGCTTTTTGGATCCACGATTCAAAAAAAAAAAAGTATGCGGTACAAAATAATGCAAATAATATTGAAATGTGACAATAGCAGAGCTTAGGGATTGCAAATTCACTAGCAGCTCTTCAACTTCAACACAAGTTCCAGGTACCGAAATTTTATATTTACATGAAGTTCCTTGTTTCCGGTACCTAGTTTTAGTTTTTGTTTATAGTAACATAAAGTACTTTGATTCTTATGAGTACCAAAGATTGTGTTCTTACTGATCTCTGTTGCGTAGTGAATGAATTATTATTTTGCTTTTTAATTTTGTTAATTATATGTATATATTTTTTTTTAACCAAATGAATTTATTATTAAGGTATTAAGTTTGATTAATTAGTAAGTACCCTTATGGTTTTTTTTTTTTTTAAATTCATTTTGAATAAATTAATTTATTTTGATTTTATTTTGTAAACCGAGTTAAGTAACTCGAGTTACAACTCGGGTTAATCAAAATCCAACTCAAGTTAACCCGGTTTGTAAATTTTTCGGTTTGGCCAATTTTTTTTTTTTTTTTTTTTTTTTTTTTTTTTTTTTTTTTTTTTTTTTTTTTTTTTTTTTTTTTTTATAATTTACGCGCACTTCAAGGGGTTGTTACTACCCTTATAATGTTAAGAACACAGTGCGGGTGTTAGGAAATAAGGAAAGGATAAGAAAGGAGATACCGATGCACATCACTCTTGAATTTCTGTAAATTATATTGCGTGGGGAAAATTGAGTTGGGTAAAGCATTCCACATCCGGGTTGTGCGGCTAAAATATGAATCTCTATACTTAACTGTACGACCGAAATTGGGCTGAAGGGAGAACTGATGAGCATTCCTTGCGAGGCGGGTATTGCGGCTAAATTGTTTCAGGGGAGGAATGCAACTGGCTATTTCACTAGAGCACTGTTTGTAAAAGAAGCGATAAAAAAGAGTGAGGCAAGTAACATTTCGACGATGTTCAAGAGAATCAATCGATTCTACAATTGAACTATCACCTATCAATTTCAACGCTCTGTTTTGTATCCTATCAAGTAGGCGCAAAGATGTTTGAGAAGCACCTGACCAGATATGAGAATTATACTCTAGTTTAGGGCGGATATAGGCCTTATAAATCGTAGCCAGATCAGAGGGGGTGAAAAATTTCCTGCATCGCTTAAGGAAACCTAGGCACTTTGCAGCATTTTTGGCGACTTCGAATATGTGGTCATTCCAACGAATGTCGTCGTTTACACACAAACCAAGTACTGACAGCTTTTCGGTTTCTTGGATGCAGGTACCATTCATGAATAATGGTAATGAGGGGATGTTAAGCTTTAACGACAGATGACAACATTGAGTTTTCGAAGCATTGAATTCAACTCGGTTTTTTTTACCCCATGTAACAATGCTGTCAAGGTCAGAATTCAATGAGCTAATCATACGCAACCGTTCCATCTCCACGTCCGAATAGCAGGGACGTGAGTTTGGAAACGAATATGAAAAGCTGAGGGTTGAGTCGTCAGCAAAACAGTTGAGAGGATTAGAAGTTTCAGACAGGAGATCATTGACGAAAATGAGGAAGAGAGTCGGAGACAAAACGGAGCCCTGGGGCACACCAGCATTTATAAAGTGGGTTTCAGACATAAAACCATCCAGTACAACTTGTATTGAACGGTCGGAAAGGTAATTTCTAATCCAACGAAGAAGAGACTCATCGATACCAAAAGCACGCATTTTCGATAAAAGAGCCTGATGCCAAACTCTATCAAATGCTTTAGAAATATCAAGCGCAATAATCTTACTTTCTCCAAAACAATGTAAAGATTGGTTCCACTTTTCGG
Source organism: Melanostoma scalare (assembly GCA_949752695.1). Taxonomy (NCBI): domain Eukaryota; kingdom Metazoa; phylum Arthropoda; class Insecta; order Diptera; family Syrphidae; genus Melanostoma; species Melanostoma scalare. The sequence goes on along the minus strand of OX456986.1, from coordinate 133,217,292 downwards.
TGAGATAAGCCATCAAATCACCAGTGGACCTTTTGCTACGAAAGCCGTACTGACGGTCATTAAGAAGCTTTCGTTCTTCAAGATATTTCATAAGTTGACGGTTTATCAACGTTTCCATGACCTTGGAAAGAAGGGACGTAAGTGCAATTGGACGGTAATTGGAAGGGGAGGAGGATTCGCCTTTTTTAGGGACAGGCTGGACAAATGCTGTTTTCCATCTACTCGGAAAGAGCCCAGAAGAATAGGATAAATAGAAAAGCTTACGCAGTGGTTTTGCCAGCGTTGAAGAACACCTCTTCAGAATAATAGCAGGGATACCATCTGGACCAGCGGATTTATGTATGTTGAGATCGTTTAGGACTCTTGCAACCGAGCGAGTACGGAAAAATATCTGCTTCATTGCACAGTTCTTACTCACAAGCTCAGGTGGAGCTAGAGTGCTGTATGGTAGTGTCGAGTTGGCAGCAAACTGTGCTGCTAACAGATTGGCTTTGTCGATAGAGTTGACGTAAGCAGAGTCATTGAAGACGAGCGTAGGAACCGATGATTTAGTTGAGTTCTTAATATTCTTAACAAAAGACCAAATGTTTTTACTTCCTTTTGGACACAATAGTATTTTTTGCCTTTCCTTTTAGTCATATAAAAACTTGGTCTTCTGTATGTGAGTATTGCAGATGTTCCTGGCGCGCTTAAACTTATTTCTGTTTTCAACAGCAGGGTCACTTTTATAAATCCGAAAACATTTTTCTCTTTCCCTAACCATCTCTTTACAGCCCGAATCGAACCACGAATTTTCTTTGGGGATGATGCTCTTTGATCTATGCGGAACAAAGTTAGTCATGCCGTTGAGAATTACGTTAGAAATCATATCAGCTGATGCATCCACGTTACCTTCGAGAAAGCATAAAGACCAGTTGAAATTTCTAAAGAAATTATTCAGGCCGTCCCAATTGGCTTTCTCATATTGCCATACAGTCCTTTTTGGGACTTTTTCTCTTTTTACTGTGACGGAAACTGGGAAATCTACCGATATGACACAATGGTCCGACGTGCCTAGAGGTGATGACACTTTGACCTTATATTTTTCAGGATGAGAAGTGAGAAACAAGTCTAACGTGTTGGCCGAATAGCCAGAAATATCCGGAACCCGAGTGGGCTCATCAACAAGCTGAGTTAAAAGATTTAATTCAGCGAAAATTTCAACACACCTACCTTCGGGTGTAGTCTGGCCAGAATGTCGAAGCCACCCAGAATTGTGTACATTGAAATCGCCCGCAATAGCAATTTCAGTGTTAGGGTAAAGGGAAACAATTCTTGAAATGGAGTCAGATATAGCGCATCAAACTCGTTAGAGGTTGAATTACTATCTAGATTGGGGCTTCTATAAATGAAACAATAATTAATGATGTGCTTTTGGACATTGAATTTTAACCACATGAAGTTGAAGATCCTATTTGAACAGAGGCCGTATTGTGGTAGAACTTGATAGGCAACATCATTACGAACATACACGGCGAGGCCATAAGAGGAAAAGAATAAAGGCACTAAGCAATAGCCAGGAAGGAAGAACTCTGTAGGATCAGAGTTCTCGCCAACCTGTGTTTCACTTAATGCCAAAACAGCTGGCCTGCATTTAGCAGTATGGGCGAACACTGCAAAAGAAATTTGATCTTAGCCCCCGAATATTGCTAAAATCAACACAAAAATTACCACGCATTACAAAATACAGAAAGACAAGAATAAAATCCCAACTAAGACGCCACTAAGTTAAAACATCAAGTGAAGTTCCCAGGCAAGAGACAGAAACGAAAATAACAAACAGCTGCTGGTGTTATGCCCTAACAACCATTCGTATCATTTCATATCTCTAACGGAGAACAACACATGATGAACAACTATCCGCCTTACGTCTTAAATGGGCTCCAAAGTTGCACACAATAAATTGTGTGCAGCTACAAAGAACATGAGACGGATCAAAAAGGGAGGAGATGGTAACGGGAAGAATAGATAACACTCCGCACGAATCTATTTAATTTGGGTGGGCGCACTGCACTGATTTTTTTTTTTTTTTTTGCATGCATGCATGCACTGCACTGAAGTCAATTGAAATTTTCTGTTGATTGCGCGACGCGCTTTTTGGAATTGTATTAATTTGAATTGATCTTATTGCTTTTTTTTTTTTTTTGAAATAATTGAGTTGGTGTGAAAGGAGAGCTTTGTTTTTTTTTCTTTTTTTGATTAACTAGTTTGGGGGGCCGGTAAGCAGACGTGTTGAACTATTATCACTCGCGTGTGGCCTAGTCGAGTTGCAGATCGACACAATTATTGTCAAGACATAACATTTAGGTGACTTAAAAGAGGAATTTTATGTTGAAGCGGAAGGAACTTCCTCATCCGGTTTTCTTTTCTTTCGAAAACACCAAGAGACGTTGTGGTTGGGTTCTCTAAAGTCAGAATCAAGACTCGAACGAGTTTTAAAAGGATCATAAAACTAGACTTTACTTTGAAAGACTTTGTGTTGTGATCCTATCACACGCGACCTTCAAATCCATAAAATGATGGTGGAGTCTGAAACGTTAACATATAACAGCATAAAAGATCATAATATACTTATCTGACGCTAAGGAAGTTTATTCCTCAACAAATAGTGCAATTGTAATATAGCTTTCCTCTTTTAAGTTTAACAAAAAAGCATTAGGAAGTTATTAAGCCAGTGAACTCCGGTTAAAAGCTAAAACTAATACAATTGTATGTATTTCTTTGCAGATCTCTTGAGCACAAATACAACCAATACCGTTTCAATACCGGTGAGACAGTAATTGCTGACACCGAATATGGACAAATCAAAGGAGTAAAGAGGAAATCCATATACGACAAACATTACTATAGCTTTGAAAAAATACCCTACGCTGAACCACCAGTAAACAACCTAAGATTTAAGGCACCAAAGCCACCAACACCATGGGCAGAGCCACTTGATTGTACGCAAATGAACCCAAAACCAATGCAAGTGAATTACATTTACAAGCACGTTGAGGGAACAGAAGATTGTTTGTATTTGAATGTTTTCACTAATAACGTAAGTATCATCTCATGCTATGACTCAAGATGTCATGTAGTTATTATGAAAAAAAAACTCAAGCCTTGCAGAATCAAAATCTAATGAAAAAGCGAATCTAAGGCTCTTATTATTTTTGTGGCTAGAAAGTGAAACTTTTTAATGAATTACATATCGAAATTTTTTTGTCCTAAAATTTTTGAAGCGCCACCTGTTCGTATTTTAAAGTTGCTCGAGTGGGACACCCTTCACCCCCTCCAGCTTTCCCCCACCCCAAAACAACTCCTGTTTATTTTATTAAACTCTGCAATTTTCGTAACATGGGTGGAGTTTAACTTTTTTGAGGGGGTGACCACCACCTATTTGCACTTGGATATTGTCAAGGGGGCACCTTCCAACACCACCATGTTTCTCACATCCACAAACAAATCCTGTACTGATGAATTGAATTTTATTAAATTCAGCAATTTATGTGACAATGGGTGGCATAACTTTTTTGTGGGTAAGCGCCAGCTGTTTGCACTATGAGGTTATTGTTGGGGGCATCCCCTACCCTCTCCAACTCTTTTACACCCCGAAAGAACTCCTGTAAATTTTTCAAGATCCATCTAATTCCGTGAAAAAATTATAATTTTTTTTGGAGCGGTGACCACTACCTGTTTGCATTTGGAGGTTGTTGTGGGGGCACGCCCTACCACCCTGAACTTTGCGCCATTATCTCCACCTTTACCCAAGGTTTTAATGAAGTGAGAATACGTCACGTAAAAGTTTAAAATCTTAATATATGTAAATATTCTAAAAGTGGTTTAGGAAATTGGGCATATTAAGTGAATAATGAGTATACTATATTACGTCAAAACTGTTTTGACAAAAATCGTTTCGAGGTGTATAATCTCGCAATTTTTGTTTAGCAAATCATTTTTTGGCATATGTATTGTTGATTAGCATTTTTCATTTCAGCAGAGCACGTTTAGCATTTTATTGTTTGGTCAAGTAATTGCTTGGCAATATTTATTTGGCAATTTTTGTTTAGCAATTGGTCGATAAGACTTTTTTTGATTCGCAAATTTTTCGCAATTTTTTTTTACTTGCATTAAATAACAAGCTTTAAAATCTCGCGCGAAAAAAGCCAAACAATAAAATGTTAAAAAAAGTTTACAACTCATACATTCTGTACAAATCGTTATTTCGTAGTAGTGAGATGCCTTATTTTTGTGTTTGTCAGAACTCTTTAATCATATTAAATGCTTTTCGATAAATACTGAAACCATAATCAAAGAACGTAAAAAGACAAATTTCGAAAGTAGCAACTTCACATATGGTTTGATTTTCTTTAAAGAAATAACTGGAAACAGATTTAAGAATGTAACGTCAATAAGAAAACAATACCTATTTAAGAGTATTTTTTATTCACAAAAGTAAATTAATTCAAATAATATTATTAAAAAAAAGAAATGTTGTCTTTAGAAGTTGGCCTTAAAATAGATTTATATTAAAAGCAATAGCCTTCAATAAGCCAATATCGGAATAATCTGTACATTTTTCTAAAACTGCATTCAGTCTTATTTCCCTGTCATAAATTCTGCGTTTATTTTTTCGGTATTGGATAGCCTTTTGATACTTTCTCTATAGCTATTTGCACACTCCTCACTTCCTTCTTGATTTCCTGGATTATTTTGTAAACGTCAGCATGTGTATCACCAGTCACGGAATAGAAATGGCGATGAAAAGGATGCATGGTTCTGCGTCGTCGTTGGTATTTTCATCTCAACCTGACCAGCAATACTCCAAAAGGCAGGATCGTACATAGGAGGCTTAATTTTTACCATTAACATAATATTCACTAAACCATTCCATTGATGGGGCTCTAAGAAGGAAAGGGACTAACGGATTTTCAAAGAAAATTCTGCATCTGTTACGTATCTTGTTTGAAGTCCACACTTTTGCACCTGACGATAAATTATTTGGAAAAGGTGAAAGTTACAGCCATTGGTTGATGCTCAAAGTCCAAAATGCAGTATTTCGAATTCATAGTTATTCCATTTTCCGACGCATATTCATTCAAGTGAAGAAAAATAGCGTTATATAATTTAGTGCTCTTCCCAGACATCAAAATATAAACCATAGGACAGGCCTTTAAGGTATCATCAACGTCGCAATGGATAACGTACAGCTGGTAAAATATAGTTGGAACTATTTTAAAAGTACCATCCATCATTCAAAATTTGCTTTTTTGTATAAAACCTATAGCCTGTTTTGAAGTCATTATAAGAAGTCTATCCTTATCAATTTTAATGTCTTTCACTATGAAAAGCTCATCATCTAAATATTTCACACAGTCTGGAATTTCAAAATCAATCGTGGTAGGTTCCACGATCAAACCGCTATTTTTCTTCCTTACCCTTTGGATCCGCTACTTTAGAGCTTCTTTTGAAGGCATATTAGGCATTAGCACCCTACTCCATTGAACAGCTTGAGGTAATGTTTTGTATAAGACGGCTGTTTTTGTCCGCCAAAGTTTTTGCAGATGTTTTTAATTGAAATACAGCATCAGCCACTCGTTTTCTTACGGCATTTTGTTCAGGGTTTTGTTCTACTCCTCTTAAACATGTTATTGAATGACTTTCATCCACATTTTTTTTTTATCGTACTAGCCCGAACCTTGCACTTGTATTGATTTATTTTTGCGAAATTCACAACACCAAACAATATTATTATTACTGCTTTCTCCTTCAAAATCGAAAGCAAACCCATCAATATTTAGTTTTGGTTTTCCTTTGTTCGACATAAATGTCTCATATGTCTTGTCAAAATTTTCTATTACAACAATTTTACAACAACGAGACGCATCGATTGATACAGAAACTAGAATCAAACTAATATATCTAATGCAACGCGTTGTACATAGTAACGAACACATATCTAAAAACAGAACACAAAGGCACTCTTTGATGATAACAAGTTCATGCATAGGTACGGCGAAATAATCGATTCGCGGAACAAAGAAACGTCGTAACGATCATCTGCGAAATAAACACTTGACCTAGTAACTTAAGGCGAAGCATGTGAAAAGCATTCAAAAATTTGCCAAATGATATTTGCATATCGTCCTAAATCATTTCAAACTGAGCCGAAAGAATGAAATGTAAAATAATAATTGCGTTATAATAAGAAGACAAAATGAAAGAATGCAAAGTGTTATTTGCCAAATAAGGTTTACGAAACAAAAAAAGTCGAAACGACCACGGCGAAACAAAGAAATGGCAAACGTCGTCTGCCGAAATATAAGTAACCCGTGAATAGCTAGCTCCCTTTTTAAAAATTTGATTACTATGCAATGATCTTAGATACACTTAGAAATAAATTGGAACAATAAATAATTCTTAAATAAGACTATTTGAAAAGAAACAAATACCTTTAGAAAAAATTTCAACATTCACTGCGAAAAATGTGAAAAGAAATTTGCAAAATTTGCTTTCAATCGCTTAACAAACCTCTTTGTATTGCTATTACGTTATTTTATATAATCTTTATATAAATCTACAAATCTACTGTGTGTAAAAGTGGGACTACGATTTTATTCAGTTAAACACTTGCAAATGGACATGAAAGTTTCTAGACGCACCAACATCTAAAAATGAAACATCGAAAAACTCATTCGATACTCAAATACACGTCAAAAGTCTATCCCGAACAGGGTTCTGTCCATCCTTTTATACTCGACATCAGTTGTCCGGGATCTTGTTTTTGCTATTTATGTAAAATCCTGTTATTTATATGACAGCCTTGTGAAAAAACCCACCTATCATCTATGACTATCAATATCAACAAAAAAAATAATCAACACCTCTGTTTAGCGTATTTATCCAGCCAGTAAGCTACGTGTATATCGATATTATAATCAGGAATATAATATCGGTATATTATATTCTTTTTTTTTGTCAGGCCCCCTCTGTGCCAACAAAATATTAATACTCACATAGTTGACTTTGAGTAGAACTAAGCAAATTATATACATATATTATATACTAGCTGACCCGCCCGGCGGCGGCGTTGCTCGGATCTAAAATATCTAAAAAAATTGTCAGGAACACCCGCTCGACTAAGATGAAAATATCCGGAAAGTTTCTAGTTTCCGTGGGAATATGGTCATGAAATAAGGTCTATGTAAGGGATAATGTAACATCCTAATATCAAAAGAATTTTTAAAATCGGCTCAGAATTTTTCGAGATTTCGTTCCCGTTACGGTTCTCTTTTCTATCCCCGTTCCCGTGGGAAAACTAGTATGAAAAAGCTGTAAATCTATTCTCGGAGCCACAAAATATATTTAAGAAATTTCATCGAAGTCGGTCAAGCCGTTTCGTAAAATAACGTAGATACCGACTGCAACGCCATCTGCTGAGCCGACATTTACGGGTATGAAAAATAGAAAGTAACCAATTCTCAGTAAAATCAGATCCATTAGAATCTGTTGAAAATTACGGGCGTTAGAAGGAAACAAAATTTAAAGATTAAGAATAATTTATACATACAACACATACACAATACCTATTACCTGAGTATTTTTGAGGTTGTGCAATAAATCACTTAATTAACTAATAATACAAACTGCACTTAATAAATTAGTATTAAATAATTTTTGTCCAGCAAATTAATAATAAATTTACTTGAAAATGTAGTCGACTAGCTGAGCCGCCCGGCGTTGCTCGGGTCTGTAGTTTTAAAGTTCCCATTCGCGTGGCATTATGAGGCATCCCAACGCCGAAAGAATTTTTGAAATCTGTTCAGTAGTTTCTAAGTTTCCATTTGCAACACCGTTCCTGTGAGAATCTTCCGTTCCCGTGGAAATATGTGAATGAAATATAAGTCTATGAATGTCACACGTCACAGAGAGATAATGTTAGTTCTGCTCTCGTTCTCTTTACAGACGGTTCTATTCACATTATTTCCAACAGTTTCTATTTTCAATATGGATACCCAATGTTCTAATTGTAATTTACTAACTTGCAAAGACGATTTGACTTTGTGCGGAGTTTGTCAATCTGGTTTTCATTTTAAATGCACTAAAATAAATGAAAATATGCGTGCTGTGCTTCAATCAAATGAGAATATTTTCTGGAAGTGTAGTTCATGCAAAGACATTTCTCTTTTGCGGTGTATACCCAAAATCAAAGACCTTTATCGTTTCTTTGTTGATAATAAATCGGAGTTCGATAAACTTGTGAAACCGCCGCCCCTTACACGCTCTCAAACTAAGACACCTGTTGAAACCAACAACAATAAACAATTACTTCTCATTAAAGAAAACAAAACCAATTCTTTTTCTCCTCGCTTTCTTAACTCGCCTATGAATAAAAGTGCACCATCTTCATCTCCTGTGCTTAAGAGTAGTGATAAGAAACTTTTAATGAAAAATAAAAAACCGGTTGCATTATCTAATCAAAATGCAAAATTAACAAGCAAGCCAAACTCTTTAACACAGAGTGACGATCTTGCTAGTGCTGCATATAATGCGAATGCATCGACATCTGCGAATAATAATAAAACTATTGCTACCAGTTCATCTTTTCTGTCCGCTGGTTCTGACAGAGCTAATGATGACGAAAGCTTAACACTCATAACAACTGATTTGATTAGCCGAAATAATGCAGCTGTAGCTGGAAATGAAGTTGTTGTTGTGGTTGGTGGTGAAAACGTTGTTCAAACTGTTGTTGTTGATGATGGTGAAGCTGAGAAAAATGCTCCTCTCACTCAAGGTGTTGCCAATGTTGCTGCTGGTACTAATTTACGGATGGGTGCTCATCGCTCCAACAAGGTATTGTTTGGGACTGCCGCTGCGGTAGAGGGTGAAATCACATTAGAATCTGTGCCTCGTCTACGGTTTCTACATATTTCCCGTTTAGAAAGTAATGTATCAGAGGAGAATGTTATTGATTATGCTTCAATTAAATTGAATATTTCAAAGAGTGCTATGCGCTGTTCTGAGCTGATTAAAAAAGAAACTGATTCTTCTTCACTACGCTTTGTGAATTTCAAGTTGGGGATACCTGCAAGCCATTTTGATGCTGCTTTGGATGCATCAATATGGCCTAAGCATTTACAAATTAAGATATTTGTAAATTTTCCGAAGAAGGAAGACGACAGCAAGGTAAAGTAATCATTCCAAAACAAAAAAGAAAATTATCAGAAATAAGAGTATTTTTTCATAATGCTGGTGGTTTGCGGACTAAAACTAACCAGCTCTTCTTATCTTCTTCTCTGCATGAGTATGATGTTATCATCATAACTGAGACATGGCTAAACTCAAATTTCTTATCTTCTGACCTATTTGATTCATCGTTCAATGTGTATCGTAAAGATCGTTCAATAAATACAGGATGGAAACATGGAGGCGGTGTGATGATTGCCGTCCGCTTAACTTTCAACAGTTCTCAACGCAATTTATTAAATGATGCGGATGAAATTGATCAACTATGTGTTTGTGTAAGCTCTAAAGATTCTGCTGAAATTAAAGATTTATTTTTTATTGTAGGTTACATCCGACCTTTAAGTGAAATAGACCTATATTCGAATCACATTTCTAATGCTCAAGCAATAGTGAATGAATTAACGACGAACCAATCTCCATGTATACTGGGCGATTTTAACGTTGGTGACATCATGGAAGATGATCAAATTTTGATCCCTTTTAATGCGAAGAGTGATATAGAGATGTTAATCGTTGATTCATTTTCTGCTATGGGGCTTTTTCAAATTAATAATGTAAAAAATAGTTTGTGAAGAATTTTAGATCTAGTGTTTATAAACAATGATTTCAAATACTATTTAGAAGCTTCGAATTTCCCTCTTCTAAACAATTCTATTAATCATAAAGCTGTTTGCTTCATTCGAATATTATAATTATCCTTCTGTTTTACCTGTAAATGAACTTAAAATTTATAAATATGCAGGGGCAGATTTTATTGCGCTCAATAGTTTCTTCAATACTGTTAATTGGAAGGATTCTTTGAAAGGTAAATCTTTAGAAGATATGTATGCTCTTTTTAAAACCATTGTGTTTGAAGGAATAGAACGTTTTGTTCCTACTTCAGTCAAAAAAAGGACATTTACAGCTAGGTTCCAGAAATCGAGTGAAATGAAACCGAAACCGAAATTGCAAATCGAGTGAATTTATTTTCAGTGTTCTGCATTTCGATCGATTTGGTAGCTCCGAATTCTTTTCGAAATCATTTTTCGTGAAATAGAAATCAGCTGACATCTGTCATTTGGGATATTATTCAATTTATTTTTCTCGGTAACAATTTGTGTTGTTTACATATTAAAATAACGAAAGATACTATTTAAGTGCTAAAATATATTGTATAATGAGTGCTGTGTTAGTAGTTTTACTGTTGCAAGCAGAAAGAAAGAAATATGCGGATGAAAAAATCAAAAGACGAATGTTGCGAGATGTATCTAATCCTTTGGGAATTCCAGATACCGCGTATGTTAAGATTGAAAACAAAAGTGAATGTTTAATTATTATTCTGTTTACATGTTGGTTCATTTCATACTACCGATTGAATAAAAGTGCCTTCTTAATGGTGTTGGAAAATGTTGAGCCACATCTGAAGCAGTCTTCAATTCCTGCAACTTTGCAGCTAGCCGCAGTTTTCGGTTTTCTTGCCGAAGGAAGCTTCCAGAGGTCAGTTGGGAAGGATGCTGATATCGCTTTAGGTCGAAGCACTGTTTCCAAAATGCTAACAGAAATGCTAAAGATTTTGGAGGACCGAATTTGTCCAAGTTGGATAAAACTTGCTATGTCCGATGAAGAAGAAAGAAAATCGAAATTACATTTTTTTAACAAATTTAATATTCCTGGCGTCATAGGATGCATTGACGGGACCCATATTAGAATGTCGCAGCCAAATCAAGATCCAACGCTTTTCTATAATAGAAAAGGGTACTTTTCGATAAATGCAATGATTGTAGGTTGTTTTATTTTTCAAAGATAGTACATTACTTACGTTTCTTTTAAACAGATATGCGATTACAATTTAGTAATCAAAATTATCGACGCTCGTCGTCCAGGATCAAGTCATGATGCTCTGATATGGAGCATGAGCAAAGCTCGGAACTATTTTCAAAGAAGATATGATGGAGGAGATCGTTCTTCCTGGCTTTTAGGAGATGCTGGCTATGGACTAGAGCCTTTCCTTCTAACACCCTACAGGGATTCACAAGTGGGAACCTTAGAGCACACATTCAACTTAAAACATTCCTCGGCTCGAAACGTGGTAGAAAGGACAATCGGCGTTTTAAAAAATCGTTTTAGGTGCTTAGCTCGCTCGCTTAAGTACCAGCCAAGCAAAGTGGTGCAAATAATAAACGTTTGCTGTGCGTTGCATAATATTTGCGGATACTATAGGCTACGGCAAGAAGAAGATGAAAGCTTTCCTGTTGAAAATGAGTCAAATGAAATGGATATAGAAAACGAAAAAGTTCCAAGTTCCAATGAGGCTAACCAGCTAAGAGACCATATTGCAAATGGAATCTTATTAAGGCACTAAACCAAGTAACAACATAAAATTCAAATAACATTCAATTCATTTTATTAAGCTATTGAGCTACGAACAAAAAAGTACTTTGAAACTAACTAAAAAAAAGATTTCACATTAAACTTAAAAAAAAGGAACACAGAAGTTTTTTCAGTCTTGATCTTTAAAACTTAAATCTTAAAAAACTAAAAGAAATTTTAAATTTCACTTTTCTTTGGAAATATCCAGCTTAAGCTCTTGAATTTCAATCTCGCGAATTCTTAACTGAATTTCTTCTTTTCGCAATTTTTCTTTTTCAAGGTTATGCCTCTTTGTTTCTTCGGTGTGGGCATCTAAACACATTTTCAGAGGCTCTACCATCTTTTGCAGTTTCCTTAGTGTGTGTTCAATGTCTTTCGTAACACGGTTTTGTTTATCGGAAACTGCAATTAATCCCTCAATCTTTTCAACAATTTTTTCCATAGCATTCGTTTGCCTACCCATATGGTCTTCGATGCTGTTGTTTGCCGATTTTCTTTTCCTTTTTCGGCTAGGTCCAGCAACTTCCTGCACTGACTCCAATGTAACATCTTCGTTTGAATTAATGGAATTCATATTGTTTTCACATTCGATTTGGTCCACCAAACCAAAATCAAATGTGTTGTCAATTCCATCAACAACGGTGAAAATTCCGCAAATTCTTGCAATGTTGTCTTCAGTTGACGAAAGCACAACATTTTTAAATGGCCCCCCTCCAGTGGATGTATGTTCGTCTTTGTTGTGTGCCAACTTTTTCCTTATGGTTGACTTCCAATCTGACCAAACCTTTGGAGAAAAAAAATTATTGATAAATTTGTTTCAAATGATTCTTTTCATTATTACTGACTTTTTTCCATCCAGTTGTGTCTTTCTGGGGTGGACCATGGCTGTTGAGGTCATCTTTTAAACTTTCCCACAAAGAATCTGCGACTACACGATCTCCTTTCATGAATCCTTGGGCAAGATCTTTATGTTGGCTCATAAAGCTCAAGAAAATTTCCTCCTGTGCAGAATTTTTATGCTTTCCCCTGTTTAAAACAAATTTCTATTAAAATAAACAAATTTTGTGTGGTTGCAACGGAATTTTTTACTTACATTTTTAAGCGCGTCTGTTTTCTTCTATAATTCCACACAGATAAATTAACGTGATTTCAAATCACTTGGAAATCGACGAAATCGAATTGTGGAACACAACCATTTCGTTTCATTTCGATTTCGAAAAATATGAAATCGATATCGATAAAAGTGAAATGTAGAACACCCGATTTTAATTTCGATCGATTTCGATTTCATTTCACGTGAAAGTGAAATGTGGAACCTAGCTTTTAAACTACCTTGGTTTAACTCAAGAATTAAAAATTTGGAAAATGCCTAGAATAAGGCATTTAAGCGTTATAAATCAACAAATATTTTCGAAGACCGTGTTAGATTTTTTCAGTTACGGAAAGAATTTGACTTTTTAAACAAATTTCTGCACAGGCAATATATAAGTAACACTGAATCAAATATAAAAACAAATTCCAAATCGTTTTGGGTGTTTTTAAACTCTAAAAGAAAAGTTTCATCGTTTCCCCAGAATATGGAATATGAAAGTCATAAATCAGATAATATTCAATCTTCATGTAATCTCTTTGCACAATTCTTTCAAACTTCATATAACAGTGACCTAATCGCGGATACTAGTGAGCTATATCCAAATATAAATCCTATAACTGATTTTTCATTAGTATGCTTCTCCGAACAGGATGTTTTGGAAAGCTTAACTAATATTGATACGACAAAAAAAGCGGGTTTTGATATGATTCCTCCCATATTATTATCAAAATGTTCCACTTCTTTATGTTCTTATGTTCTATCTCGTATTTTTAATACATCTCTTTCTACTGGTATTTTCCTGGACGAATGGAAAATTTCTTTCATTGATCCCATATACAAGAGTGGTCTTAAACATTTAGTAAAAAATTATAGACCTATTTCTAAGCTTTCTACGGTACCAAAGCTTTTTGAAAAAATGGGCACGACTGGGTCGCACGAACTTGCGATTGTGTTCTAAATACGATATCAAAATCTAAAGGCTGAGTTAAAGGTTTTGGTATTAGCTCTTCATAATATATTTTGTGGTACAGGGTTGCCAACTACACATTAATTATGGAAATTGAATTAAATCACGCAAAATAATGAAAAAATTAAATTAAATATTCCAAAGGCTTCAAGCAAAAATCTAAAAACGCCATTCTTTTGCAATCGCTAATACACATGAATGATGAAAATTTAATCAAAATCGTTGGAGCAGTTTTCCCAAAAAACGGTTTTTTATTTTTCACTTTTTTTTTAAAACTGTTTTTTAAAAGTCGAGTATGCAAAGTTCTAGATCTTAACAGGAGTTATTTTGACAAAAAATTTCAAAAAAATAAAAGTAATGGTTTCGAAGTTACTTTCAAAAATCAAAATTTTTTAAAAAAATTTATAAAAATTTCCAAAACTAAGTTTTTTTTAAATATTGATATGCAGTCTTTCTTTAACAGCTTACGACTTCTTAAATCCAAAATTTCGTCAAGATCGTGTCAGCCATTAACGAGAAAGTCGGTTTTAAAAAAAACGGTACTATGGGAGGTACCGTTTTTAGGCCTTTTCCAAAAGTTTTTTTTTGCATCATAAGAAAAACAATCTTAAATTAATCCTTCACACAAAATTTTATGGAAATCGTTGGAGCCGTTTTCGAGAAAAATAAGTATTATCATATCGGTTGTAAGGCAGGTACCGTTATTTCAAGACCTAGAGACCCAATTCCAAAAACCCCTCTGTAGGATGCTCCACAGACCCTAACTGCAAATTTTGAAGAAAATCGGTCAAGCGGTTCAGGCTGTAGATCCATATACAGACAGACAGACACACAGACACACATACAGACAGACAGACAGACAGAATTGCAGTACCCACTTTTTTCGTATTCTCTATCATCGTAATGTCATGTTTGATTGTTATCTCAAAATTTTTTTTCTGCACGATTGCAAGACTTGCCTTATAGTACCTATAATCGCAAGTAAAAATGATTACTCAAAGGCTCTACTTTTCTGTTAAGGAATCATTATCCTCGTTTCAGCATGGATTTTTGAAAGGAAGATCGACTTGCACAAATTTAAGCCTATTTACAAATTTTTGTAGCAATCAAATAGAAAATGGTAAGCAAGTGGATGTCATCTATACCGACTTTGTTAAAGCATTTGACCGGATTCATCATGGTCTTCTTTACAAAAATTAACAAGGTTGGGTTTTGATAAAGATTTCACAAACTGGTTAAAATCATATCTGTCGAATAGAAAGCAGATTGTAAAGATAGACGATTGCACCTCTAACACTATGGAAGTTTTATCGGGTCTTCCACAAGGAAGCCATTTGGGCCCTCTGCTGTTCATTATTTTCACCAATGACCTACCTGCTGTATTAAGATATTGTAACATTTTGATGTATGCAGATGATGTGAAAATTTTTATTTCAACGTCTTCACTTGCAGATTGTCTATTTCTGCAGTTGGACATAACAAATTTTTTAAATTGGTGTAGTTACAATCGCTTGGAACTGAACTATTCAAAATGTAAAATATTTAGTCTTTCAAGATCTTCATCTCTTATAAATTTTGAATACAAATTCCACGATTTTAGCCTTTTAAGAGACAGTACTATAAAAGACCTAGGAGTCCATTTTGATTCAAAGTTGGACTTTAGCACACACATTGATTATGTGGTGTATAGAGGTAATTCTTTGTTAGGATTTTTAAAACGAAATTCAACTGATTTCAAGAATGCGTATACACTTAAGACCTTGTTTATGTCTTTGGTTTTACCAGTTTTAGAGTATTGTTGTGTTGTTTGGTCACCATTCTATGAAAATAGTAGTATGAGAATAGAAAAGATTCAAAAAAGATTTACTAACTATGCCCGCCCTGAGAAAATTTAATTTGGTTGGGTCCCTACCGAACTATAAGTCAAGGTGCTCTCTCATAGATTTAAAAACGCTCAAATGTCGCAGGCAAGTGCAATGTATACTATTTCTAAAAGATATTTTGGATAATCGAATATCTTCTATGGAATTGCTTTCCTTGATTCCTTTTTATGCTCCTGAACGAACGCTTCGAAATAGAATTGAATTATTCCATATAGCTCCTCATAGGACTAACTACGGTTTAAATGAGCCGCTAACACGTTCTTTAAAACTTTTTAACGGAGTATGTAATGATATCGACCTTTGCATGAAGAGGGATATTTTTAAGAAAATAATACTTAATCTATGTAATTATTTTGTTCTTGATTAATTTATCTTAAATTGCTTATCATGTTATGTACATTATGTATATTTTGTATCTTACCCAAACTTATATTATTATCAATTTTTTTTGGAATTTTTGTAATCAGCAGATCTTGAAATCAATTGATGAAATAAATAACTAAATAAATAAATAATGTAACATCCTAGAGTTGAAAGAATTTTTTAAATCGGTCAAGTAACTTTAGTGTTCCCGTTCTCGTTCCCGCTTCTGTTCCCATGAGATTATAGAAATGAAATATGGTCTTAAGTTACTGTTGGAGGATTATAATGTAGCACCCTTGATGCTGAAAGAATTTTTGAAATCTCTGTTCCACCTTAAATGCAATAAATAAGCAGATTATTTAATTTATTAAGTTTTTCTGTTATTAGAAAATTGCAAAAAAAAATTGAGTACGCGCAAAAACAAACAACGCAGATGGTTTTGCGACCCGTGAACATGCCACAATATAATTGACAATAGGAAAAACATGGATGTTCTAGATTCAAACCACAAACTTTTGAGGATTGGCCTTGTGATTTGTTGATGGTCATGCAAGGTGGATCGGAAATTGAAGTCTTTTAAATTCAAACGGCATATCGGTTGGGAACATCGGGATCCTCAGAATGAGAACTTCCTCTCCTTTGAATTTTCCTTTCAGTATCGTCGCGTAAATTACATTGTTAATCAATTTTCTAACCACCAAACTCGTATACCGTTCCACAGTTTTGGTTGGTTTATGTTTCGAAGCATGATTACTACGGAGCCAACCCTTAGGCGCAAATTGTGCGGTGGTAAGACAGGCACATCCAAGGAGTTTACAAATTCAATTGGATAGTTGGTAGCTTCATCTTCATTTGTGACGCAGTCAATAGATTTGAATGAATGCATGGTTCCAATGATCTTATTTTGAATAATGTAGTTCAGGTCATCTACATCTTTAATTTTAGCCGTTGAAATTGCTCGCTCATTCAACCATTATTTTTGTAGTTTGAAATAATGTTTGTAAATACATTGTTGATAAGTTCCTCTTTTGATGAGACAAAACTACAGAAATTATTTGGAAATGATATCAATCCGCTCGATTCATCGACAGGTACTTGACCATTACCGATAGTCAACAATTGCTCAGAGAAATCTTCAGCAGATGTATCATAAAGCAATGCAACTCTCATGTTTGTTATCAGCTGCAGTTTCTTCACATAGCGCCATAGATTCGACGATTTGATTTATTTCGTCGGCAGCCGTAGATCTTGGAAATACTGGCAGTGTTTGGCGGAAATCGCCAGAAAGTAAAATCATTGCTCGTCCAAAACATCTCGAGTCATTGCGTAAATCTTTCAATGTTCGGTTAAGTGCTTCTAAAGCTGAGCCGCCCGGCGTTGCTCGGGTGTGCAGTTTTAAGGTTCCCGTTCTCGTTCTTCGCTTACGTGGGAATATGGGGATGAAATTGAATCTTTTTTACTGTGGGATTATGAGGCCGAAAGAATTTTTGAAATCTGTTCAGTAGTTTCTAAGCTTCCATTTGCGACACCGTTCTTGAGAGAATCTTCCGTTTCCGTGGAAATATGTGAATGAAATATAAGTCTATGTCACTGAGAGATAATGTAACATCCTAGAGTTGAAAGAATTTTTGAAATCGGTCATGTAACTTTAATGTTCCCGTTCTCATTCCCGCTTCTGTTCCCATGAGATTATCGAAATGAAATATGGTCTAAGTTACTGATGGAGGAGGATAATGTAGCACCCCTAATGCTGAAAGAATTTTTGAAATCTCTGTTTCGCCTTAAAGGCAATAAATAAGCAGACTTTTGAATTTATAAAGTTTTTTTTATTAGAAAAATACAAAAAAAAAAATAAGTACCTACATTAATCATTCATTATTGTTTCTGTATTTTATTACACCCGTGGTGTGATGATGCAATTCATCCGCCTGTTAATCCAGAGGTTCGAGTTCGAATTCCAACAGATGCCAAAATGTTTTTTCCACGGGTATCGCCTTTCGCGAGGAATTGGCAAGTCCTCCGTTAGTATTCACTGCCATAAAAAGCGCTTTCTCGATTAGCCGTTCGGAACCGGCAGAAAATTGTAGGTCCCCTCCATTCCACCACAACCCACAAGGCATGGTTGTGAGAAATGCGCTAGGCCCAGGGGCTCCTTACTCTGTAGCGCCACCCTATTTATTTTATTTTAATTACTTATATTGTTTTAGTACATAGGTTGCCCTTCACTTAAGCACCTCGTGATACACGACATTTTTTGTTTTATTATAAGGCGCAAAAACAAACAACGCAGATGGTCTTCCGAGCCGTTTCACGGGCTGCCTCACTTTGCTCTCTTGATTGAGAAGCACGAAGTCGAGCCATACTAACGCGGCGCTGTTCACGTGCAATTTCTTCAGTCCTTTCATTTGCAGTGTTTCGTATCCTTGCATTACGGCTTTGTTGGGAAAGATTCGCATCGTCTTGGTGGCGGCATTGTTAATCAAACTTCACTTCAATTCACCTAAAAATTTATTTATTTCAAAACTCAAATCTTCATCCATTAATTCATAGACAAAATTACTTACCTGCTCGAGATGCGCGTTTTGTTATTACAACTCTGATGCGTTTTTGGTTCATCGCTTCACTTTATTAAATAGGCAATGGCTTTATTTAATAGATTTCATTACATTTATTTAATATTGATTTCATACAAAAATCTAATTTTTTTCTTAGGATAAGTCAATTTTTTTTTTGTTTTTTTAAAGAACAGTGTTTTGTATATAACGAAAGCTAACACATTGCATTGATGCCGTTGCCATAGGAATATAGGGATAAAAAGTATTCTATGTCCGTCTCCTGGTCCTAAGCTCCCTCCCCACCAATTTTCAGACAAATCGGTTCTGCCGTTCTTGAGTTATGAATAGTGTAACTAACACGACTTTCTTTTATATATATATATATATAGATATGATATTTACACTGAGACTGTAAAATCTAATACATATATAAAATTCTCGTGTCACAGTGTAAATTAAAAAAACAATGTTAATGGTAGATGGCCCTTATCACTAAAGGGTATGAAAAATAGATAATAACCTATTCTCAGACCTACTAAATATGCATATAAAACTTCATAAAAATCGGTCAAACCGCTTCGGAGGAGTACGGTAACTAATATTGTGACAGGGAAATTTTATATATAAGATATACTAACTGTTCAATAAAAACATCGTTAAAAATCGGTCTTTACACTGCCATGTAGCATGTAGCTATTCCGCAAGGATAAAACCGATTCCGTTTTCTCCCTGTTTTGTTCCAGAGTAGAACATTTTGTAAGCTTTTATCTTTACCTCAATAAAATAGGCTTTGTTTCCTTTATTTCACTATTTCTAATCTGGGCACACGAGATGTCTTCCCGCACCCTTCTTATCATCTTTTCTACTTCGAAACATTGACCAGTTAGCCTCAATCAGTCCGTTGCAATGTTTTGGTAGCATTTCTGTAATGTTGAAATTAAGACTTCTGAGCAAAGACAAAGCCTTAGTGCCATTGAGGCAATATCTTTAAAACTGATATTGATTTGGTTGATTTTCTATCTATTTTCAGCTGCAACCAAAAGAACCTCGACCAGTCATGGTTTGGATTTATGGGGGCGCATTCGTTGTGGGAGAAGCAAGTCGCGACTTATATAGCCCCGATTTACTTATGAACAAGGACATTGTTTTAATATCAATAAACTACAGATTAAATGTTTTCGGTGAGTTAAGCTTTACAAAAGGGTTCAAATAAAGTACTATATCACAGTAACAAACTCTTGATCTAGGCTTCTTAAGTCTTAAAGATCCCTCACTCAATGTACCTGGCAATGCAGGTCTAAAAGATCAAGTAATGGCGCTTAAATGGGTTAAGAACAACTGTGCACGCTTTGGTGGAAACCCTGACAACATTACAGTATTTGGAGAAAGCGCTGGAGCAGCTTCGACACATTACATGACTTTGACAGAGCAAACGAATGGACTTTTCCATCGCGCTATTATGGAGTCTGGTAGTGCCTTAGCACCATGGGCTTCGGTTAGCCAAGACAACTATCCATATCGTCTAGCGAAGTTATGCGGTTATTCTGGTGAAGATAACGACAAGGACGTACTAGAGTTTTTGCAGATGGCACACGCTAAAGAACTTGTTGTTGATGATACAAAACTCCTCACTGCGGAAGAACAGCTTAAAGGTGTGTTTTTCTGTTTTGGACCAACTGTAGAACCATATGCTACCAACGACTGCGTTTTACCGAGAGAACCTTTTGAAATGATGAAAACCGCATGGGGCAACAAAATACCTATTGTGACAGGATTTACTTCAAAGGAGGGATTGCTTTTCTATCCAGGTAAGGCGTTAATTAAAGTTCTATGGCAGAAGTACATACAATTAGATTTTTGTTTTCTTTTTGCTTAAGACCTAAAACATGACCCACAGGCATTACTCGCATTAGAAAATTGTGCTTATATGGTTCCAAAAGAACTTGTAACTGATAGGAATGGAATCGAATGTCTGGAATTAGGGAAGAAATTAAAAGAAGCACACGTGAAGGGAGATGCAGCGAATAAACTAAATTGCTTGCTCGATGTAAGATGAAGTTATTTTCAATTATAATTTCAGCAGCTAGTTTTCAAATATTGTTTTCATCAGATATTGGGATTTAAGCACTTTGTTCATCCGATGCAACGGTTTCTATTAGCTCGTTCTAAATATTCAAATGCACCCACGTTCGTCTATCGCTTTGATTTTTTTTCTGAGGACCTCATCACTCCTTATAGACTTGTTCGAGAAAGTGGCGTACCCGGTGTAGGACATGGGGATGAGCTTGCGTATCTTTTTCACACAATTATGGGAAGCAAACAGGATAAAAACAGCCGTGATTATAAGACAATTGAACGAATGACTTCACTTTTCACACAATTCGCAATTTCTGGGGATCCAAATTGTGAAGCTTTGGAACAACTAAAGTGGAAGCCTTTGGAAAAAGTTGCTGAAGGCTATATAGGCAAATGCTTAAATATTTCTGACGAATTACAAGTAATGGATATACCGGAAATGAGCAAACTAAAAGTATGGGATTCCTTGTATCCAAAAGAGCTGCTGTGAAAATAATATGTTCCTTAAAACAAACACATGTCTACAGAAATAAATGTTTTTTATTGTTGAGAAGCTTGCAATTTTATATGGGGAAATGTTATGAATAACACATTCGTTTTCTTTTTCATATAGGATTTTTTTTGTGTGTCTTTGTAATTGAATTTTATTTTTGTAAGTAAGGTGAGTAAAAAAAAGGTCCGGCAAATAACTTCACTCTAAAAATTTAAAATTACTTTTAGTAGGTACACAACAGTATATACAGTATATGTATATTTGCCTTAAATTTTGGTGACGCAAATACTTGATCACAATGTACATTGTACACTACATAAATACTTCTGTTCCGTTAAAAGCCCCGACCCATAGAACGCGTTGCGTGCGGTAGGCACCGCTTCCAACTGACAGCTCGATTAAATACACACGTTCTTATGAGAGGTGAGGTGACCCATAAGCACCGCGAGAGTTACACTTCTCAAACACCAAGTTATTTATTCTTAAATAATATGCATTAACTTTATTCTAATTTTAGTAAAATTGTATTTATTAGCTATTCACCCCTATCACGAAATCCATTCGGAGAAATCTCCGAATGAAAAATCACGATACGAATCCCGAAAAAAAGCTATCACAAGATCCGAACAAATTCTAAAAAAGAATTGTCTGATTGAAAAAATAGTGTCCATTTTCCAAAAAAGTGTCCTGTGTCAAAATAAATACTCGAAGCAATAGAAACAAAAATCCTTAAACTTAGAAAAAAAATCCCTTAACTTTACCCAAACACATTTTTTACCGATTTTTATTTTTTACGTTTGCTACACAAATGGAGTAGTTTATGTAGTTAAATGTAGTTTACGTAATTAAATGTAGTAGACGTAGCATCAACTGTCAAAATGTTCTTTTTTTATTTTCATTTCAACGGCCATATTGGCAAATTGCTCTGGAGTGCAGATGAAGATGCACTTCTTTTTCCAGTTTACTTTTCAAATGGATTTGTTTAAAGATAATTTTTTTTATTTGAATACAGCAATTTAGTTTTGCTCAATATTTCATTGTGTATCTTTTTTAACATCTTAAAATTTTAATTTTGATTCAATATCGTAATTCAAATTATTTTGTACAGTAATTCAACCGTTTTAGGGTGGTAGCTGGTAGTAAGCGTAGGTAGCAAAATGTAACAAATCAGGGATGTAGTTTACCCGATTAACTACGCGTAGTTATTCGAGTAGATTACCTCAGGTAATTTACTCTGCCATCTCTGGTCTAGACACATTCTCCTCCCGGTATTTCTGCACACACACACACTCACTCACAAACGACGGATTCCATTATACTATTCCATTAGTGTTGCCAGTTGTGTTTTCTGTTGAACGTTTTCGATTAGGAAATTGGTATAAATGTTGGGTGTACTTTACAATATTATATGAAATAAACAATTTTACTGTCGAATATAATCAAATATTTTCTTGATCAAGTTATAAATTCCCAAAAGAGGATTTTTGTTAGGTGGTCCATGAGTACTTTCCCATCTGTCAAATAGAATTTCATTCGCTTAACAAATCATAAAATAATTTGTGAAATCCAAGTTTTTTCCGTGTTTCAAGAGTTATTTTGAGTGGTAACGGGTAACAGATAAAAAAGTAATTTAACAATCATACGACTGCTATTTAAATACTCCAAGTCTATCAATTTCGCTTAAATTTGGAAACGGGCGTAACAAAGACAGTCATTTGAAAAAATGTTATTTCTTTTGTAAATAATTTTATTCATTTCTAAGTGTTTATAAAACCGATGTTCTTAAAGGGTAAAAACACCAAATGAACAACAATGAAATGTTATCCTGTAATCCAGATTCTACACATATAGCAAAAGGATACGCTAAATGTCCAAAAGTTGATGACCTCTGGGAGGAAATAAAAACAGAGTTGAATCTACTTGGCCCTCCATCAAAAGATGCAGGAACTTAGAGAAAAGTTAGATGCCAACTATTATTTGTTAATTTTTCTTAAGGAGAATTATATTTTGTAAATTCGTTTTATACAAATGTGTTTTTTATATTTTAACAAATGGATTTAAGCTTTGGCTCTACGCTCTACGACAGAAGAAATTTGTCGTATAAAAGGACGTCATATTTCCGTTTCATTCGGAATAAGTGATACCAAATCTACGAATTTCGAAATTCGTTCCACTTCGAATGGATTATATGATAGTAATATCGGGAAACTGAGACTTAGAGACTGAGATAGAGCTGATTGATGGAAGACCTGCAATAAATGCAATAAAATAAAAATAAGAAAATCATACTTTCTCTACCAATACTGAGTTGTCTAACTTACCCAAATGTCAATTGATTAATCTGTGGACTTATAGAGTTTGTTTTGGTTGAGAGTAAGAGTAATTTCAAGGATGCGTAAGGATGATAGATCGAGGGCAGCCTCTGACTTTTCATTCAAATTTTCCAAATCATCAATTGTTTTCTGCTCAGGGAAGCTCGCACATGCCCCGTCCAATCGCTCGGAGTTAAATTTTGACTTTTCTTCGGCGTTCATGACTCGAATCAGTTTGCAAATTCTTTGTCTCGTTGGTTCATCCCCAAAAACTATGCGCATATTGGCTAGAACAAGCACATCGGAAAATTTCTCAACAATCTCTTTAATGGCATCAGGACTTGGTTTAAGTGTTACACGAACTGTGGCCACACTTTTGGGAGCAATCAGCAATTTGTTGGGGGACACTTCAAAGCAGTCACGCAGTTGCGGCAAACCAAAGGAGTGGATAATTATGACGGCAAAGCCATGCAAAGGTCCATCGTTGTGAATTTCAAAAGTCATATCTATTGGCCCTGACAACTCCTTTAGGTAGCCCATAGTAATGTAAGGGGGACCGAAAGGGCCCCTCATTATATTCGAAAATTCGAGACTATCATTTCCTCCGTATCCATAGAGTGGTACGTCCAGATATGTCTGACTTAAAGACCTATTGCGTGCGCTAAATGACAACACACCTACCGCCACACCAATCACAGTTGGACAGAAATGCAGACTAACCGATTGACACTCTTGCGACTGAAGGGTAATAAGATTACACTGATTGTTGCTGATTTGAAATCCCGCCCCTGAGACATCTACTTTTACAGTCAGTCTTTTGTTCGATGTATTTTTTATTTGCATAGATTTGTTGGAATTCGTACAAAGACGAACGCTTCAGCAAGAAAGTTGCAAGCAACTAGCCTCCAACTCGCTTGTACTCGGTTTTTTAGCTCTATCAACCGTGCACAATTTGCCCTCGTATGTACACTGTACAGTCCGATATCGAAATGCGGTTTATATTTGAGCTCAACTCGGGAATTCCACGGCTGGTAGAAGGCAAATGATCTGGGTCGCTTGGGACTGCGGAAGAAAAAAGGAAAAAAGAAAAAGTAATCTAACGATTGTAACAAAATAAAAATATAAAATAATTGAATGTTTATATTTCGAATAAGGAAAAGAAAGGTCAGTTATTTTTGGTTATTCTCTTAATCCTATCCAGGAGGGCCAAGAAAAGAACAATGCAAAACTATGTATTATTTGCTTAATGAATTGTGAAAAATTCATTTTCCAGCGTTGAAATTGTAGCAGTTGATAACAATTTCATAACATTTTTCAACAAATACGAGTTTTTTTGTGAAAATAGCAAGTAATTCAGATCGGTTTTCATGTAATTTTTCATTGACGAGTAAAAGTTGACGAATAAACGACTTAAAAAAAAAAAAATAGGTTATGTTAATTTTACTTTTCACCAGAGTAATGTCAATTTCCATTGGACGAAAAGACCCGTTAAGGAGCGTCCAGAAGCATTCTCAAACCGTTTCATTAGTGCAAAAAGATGGCTTCTCATGATTCTGAGGATTGACAGCCACTTCCCGATTTGAAGTGAGTATCGACTCAAGAAGCACTAACACATGTTACTTAAATGTCAAAATCAAAGTTTTCTTCAAGAAATATTTTTTACGAGCCATAGGTGTTTCACTCACACAAAGGAAATTACGTTAAACTAAATAGAAACAATTTTGGGTGTTCCATTGGTTTTTAAAATGAGTGCTTCCCCGAGTGAAACCAATGGAAAGCGACATAAGAGAACAAATGAAAAAACATGTTGATGTTAGAAACTCATATTCACTTAATTCTCTAATGAATATTCAAATCATTTGGTGTATAGCTCTGGTGCTTGTAGTTCCTATGACAACACAAAATTTCAATTCCAAATGATCAATTTTCGTTGATTGAATTGCTATCGATACCAAATGTTACGACAGCGCTCACTATGGCGTCTTCAACCGTTATTCTTTTGAGGAGTACGCATAAATAGTTGAACACACACTAGACTTTTAAATTTTGAATTAACTTTTATAATGAACTAACTCTTTAAATTTTCTTCTGTAACCCTGATGCTTGACGCATTGGGCGTATTATTATTATCGACTGCCGATCTAGTATCAAACGCGCATACACCCGCCGCGTGCCCGAATAATTTTTTCTTTATTCCGTGCCACTTTTTTCTTACCACCCAAAAATTAAATTAAAAACTTCCTTCATCATATCATTACCCTTTAATGAACTAAAAAAATTAAACCTTAGACACGCCGCGCCGAGTGAACAAAAAAAAAAAAAAACCGGTGCAAAAATATTTCAGTGCTGTGTTGTGTTGCCTGTTGTCTATTCTTTTATTCTTGGATGTTACGCGATGTAACATCGGGTAACATTATGTCGTTCCTAAATGCAAAAAAGTTACGAAATGTAACATCGATGTCGTCCCTAAATGCAATGTTGAACTTTCAGAATGTTACGTTTCGTAACTTTTCCAACTAATCTCTGGGACTTGAGTTTCGATGTTGATCTGTCAAACCCCTCTAGAATTGTTGTTGCTCAGGTTTCTTTTGGTTTTTTTTTTTTTCATTAATCTTTCAAAATTCTGTAAGCAGTTATTGATTTTCAATCTTGTTAATTTCAGAATTCTTTTTTCTTCATCAAAAACGAGTTTCTTTTAGCTGGTTTTATATTTTAAGAAATACTTTATTCTTATTTTTGACACACCAACAAAGTGTAACATGGAGTCGTTCCTAAATGCAATCATGATTTTGTAACAAAGTCAAACATACACAACAACAACGATGATTTTGACACTACAGCATCGCGTAACATCGAAGCCATGAAAGAACACCCTACTGTGCATTTAATCAAGAAATAATAATTAAAAAAAAAAAAAAACAATAGCCCATACACGTTACCTTTACATCATCTCCTCCCCCACACCACTCTCGTAGTCTCAGTGACTGCACACATTTCTTCGATTTGATAATTTCTTATCTTATCTGGGTGGTGTTTGCAGTCAATGAGGCTGTGGCTGTGGGCTTACTAAGCCGATAGTATGATCAACGGTGTTGATCCTGTTGGTGAACCAAAATCAAATTGCTGGCTGGTGGCTGGGCATAACACCGCTAGTAATTTAGTCTGGTTTTCTAATAAGATTTGCACTTTGATATTTTGATTTATGTGTTTTTGTGAATTGTAATGTTGGGTAAATTTCGGGTCGATTTTAGCAACATTAGGGGGTTGCGATCGAATTTCTTTGCTGTATACGCTCACACTGCAAAATACAGGCCAGCTGTTCTGGCACTGAGTGAAACACAGGTGGGTGTTGATTCTGATCCCTCAGAGTTCAACCTGCCTGGATATAGCTTAGTGCCGTTATTCTTTTCCTCCCATGGCCTTGCCGTATATGTTCGAAATGATATTGCTTACCAACTTCTACCACAATACGGCCTCTGTTCTAATACGAATTTCAATTTCATGTGGTTAAAGTTACAGAAGCCCCAATTTAGATAGCAATTCAACCTCTAACGACTTTGATGCACTATCTGACTTCATAATAATAATTGTTTTTTTTTATCCTCACACTGAAATCGCAATTGCTGGCGATTTCAATGTACACAATTCTGGTTGGCTTCGATCTGGCCAGACAACACCCGAAGGAAAATATGTTGAGCTCTTCGCTGAGTTAAACCAATTAACTCAACTTGTTGATGAGCCCACTCGGGTTCCAGATATTGTAGGCCATGCGGCCAACACTCTTGATCACCTCCTTTAGGCAAATCGGACCATTGTGTCATACCGGTAGATTTTTCGTTTTCCTTCACGGTAAAAAATACAAGAAAGCCAATTGGGACGGCCTGAATAATTTCTTTCGAAGTTTTGATTGGTGATTGTGCTTTCTCGACGGAAACGTTGATGCATCAGCTTATATGATATCTAACGTAATTCTCAACGGCATGAGAAATTTTGTTCCTCACAGAACAAAAAGTATCATCCCCAAAGAGAATTCGTGGTTTGATTCAAGCTGTAAAGAGGCGATTAGGGATCGAGAAAGTAGTTTTCGAAAATTTAAAGATAACCCTACTGTAGAAAACCGAAATTTGTTCAAACAGGCCAGAAATATCTGTAATGCTCAAATACAAAGGGCTAAGTTTTTACATGATTAAAAAGTAAGGCAAAAAATGGTATTCACCCCTATCATGAAATCCATTCGGAGAAATCCCCGAGTGAAAAATCACCAAACGAATCCCGACAAAAAGCAATCACAAATTCCGAACGAATTCGAAAAAAGCATTGCCTGATTGAAAAAATGAGTGTCCATTTTCGAAGTCAGCTGTCCTATGTCAAAATAAATACTCGAAGCATTAGAAACAAAAATCCCTAAACTTAAAAAAAAAATCCCTTAACTTTTCCCAAACACATTTTTTACCGATTTTTGTTTTCTAGTAAAAATTGATTTATTTGCACTTTTTGTGCTTAGAATAAGTTATAATAGATCTGTATTATTGATCAAATCTTAAATGTTATATGAAATAAACAATTTTACTGTCGAATATAATCAAATATTTTCTTCATCAAGTTATAAATTCCCAAAAGAGGATTTTTGTTACGTGGTCCCTGAGTACTTTTCAATCTGTCAAACACAAATTCATTCACTTGTGCTTTTTAACAAACCATAAAATAATTTGTGAAATCCAAGTTTGTTTACAGATAAAATTCAAGTGTTATTTTGGCTATCAGATAAAGTAATTTAACAATAATACGAGTACTATTTAAACACTCCAAATCTGTCAATTTCGCCGCTCAAATTTGGAAACGGGCATAACGAAGACAGTCTTTTGAAAAAATGTAATTTCTTTTGGAAATAATTCTATTCATTGATATGTGTTTATGTTTATAATAACCGATGTTCTTAAAGGGTGAAAACAACAAACAAACAACAGGTTATATGAAATGTTATCCTGTAATCCAGACGGCAAAAGGATACGCTAAACGCCTAAAAGACGAAGTTAATGACCACTGGAAGGAAATAAAAACAGAGTTGGATGTAATTTAATTTACGAGATAATTTTTGTTTTCATTGTTTTTTCTTAAGTAGAATTATATTTTGTAAAATTGTTCTATACAAATGTTGTTTTTATGTTTCAACAAATGAATTTTACTTATGGCTATACGCTCTACGACAGAAGAAACTTGTCGTAGAAAAGGACGTCATATTTCCGTTTCATTCGGAATTCGTGATACCAAATTGCGAATTTCGAAATTCGTTCCACTCCGAATGGATTATGTGATAGCAACATCGGGAAACTTAGACTTTTTTCGATTACGATGGAATCTGTGATAGGACTGATTATCTCGAACTATGTCTTCCTTGAGTGTGCTGCTGCCACTTCGATGCGCCAGAAGAGAATGCCCCAAAAAGAATGGCAAAGTCACTGAAAGATAAGAAAAGCTTTGTTTAATCCGCTTGGCTTGGGTTTGGTATCTCCGTCTTGTTGTTAATCCACAGGATGCCCTTGATACTGCATCTTTACATGATCAGAGTGTTGTGTCGATAAGCGTCATATGTATCTTATCATGTGTTCTGCATACCCGGAGAGAAATAAAGTTTGAGCTTTTGTTGCTATGCTGGGATCGTGTCTCTCATCGATAAAATGAATCACCAAAGTTATGTCGGTGTTAACATAACATTAGTATCGTGGTAGTTATGGATACGTTCCTATAACTCCTCCCTTGCAAGTATGAACGAAATGAATAGATGATTGAAGTTCATGTCAATCGTCAGAAAAAGGCTCTCAACGTCTCAACTAATGTATGCGTTGCAGATTTTGGTTGATTAGTAGAACTTTCAAAATGAACATAATTATCGGTGTAAAGGGATAGGGACTGGATTTAATGACATTCAGATCATTCGAAGTCTCTAAAGTCTAAAGTTGGAAGTCAATTATAGCAAGCTTAAGCGGGAAATACACGATACAATTATCGTACCGATAATCGTACATCGCATGGTAGAGTGTGTCCGCCTAGTAGATCTCTGGCCTGGTGCAAAGCTCGAGGTTGTTGCTAAGGAGGAAATCCCGTGCAGACCAAGAGCTCGTATCAGACTACCAGCAGAACTCTCCGACAAAGAAATCATCCTCAAGATGATCCAATTTGGAAACCCATCCCTACCGACTCATGACTGGAAGGTAGCTAAGTTAGAGGAACCTGACGGCCCCCACAGATCGGCTATTATAGTCATCAATAAAGAGTCGATGGCCCCTCTAGCTGCAACCCAGGGAAAGATTAGGTTCGGATGGGCGACCATCCCTCTCAAAATTTACAAAAAAGATGAGGAAAGCGCAAACGCTCCTCCAAAAACAATAAATATGGAAAGTTCCGAAGGTGAAAAACTCCCTGAGATGGAAGTTGATCCCTCTAGTGCTTCCTCCGTAACATCCGAAGAGGATGAAACCGACTCAATGTCCGAAAACGGCCTAAAAGAAGATGATCTGTTACGATCAACTTCAGGAAGTGAGTCCGAAGACGACCTAAACCGAACCGTGGTGGGGGTTAGTCTGCTTAGCTGTTGCCAAGATGGTGCAGTTAACACAGATTAATCTCCAACACTCCAAACAGGCCTCGGCCTCCCTTCTTCTCCGCCTGAACAAAAGAGGGGAAGATGTTGTCCTTATCCAAGAGCCATGGATCAACAAATCTATCGTTGATGGACTAAGGGCTCCGGGATATACTCAACTATATGTTAAGGACAAAAGGTGAACCCAGATCCTGCATATTGGTAAGAAGTAGCACTAATGTATTTTTACTCCCTGATTACAGCAATTGTGATGTAACCACTGCAAGATATCAAACCAGTGATAACACCTACTGGTTGGTATCAGCATATCTCGGCCATGACCAGCCTGGCTCTCCTCCAGGCGAATTAATGAAAAAGATTGTCGCTGCAGCAGTACGGCAGAAGATCTGCCTCATCATTGGATGTGACGCAAACGCGCATCATACAGTATGGGGAAGTACTGACATAAATGAAATTGGTGAGTCACTTTTCGATTTTATTTTAAGTACCAACCTTATAGTAAGCAACACTGGCAATGAACCAACATTCATTACCAGAAATAGACAAGAAGTTCTAGATATAACTCTTGTCTCCGACTCGGTTCATCATAGGATCACTAATTGGAAAGTATCGACTGAACACTCCTTTTCGGATCATAGATACATTCAATTTGATCTTAATGAGGAGCCTCCTAAGCAACCAATCTTCCGAAATTACCGGAAAACTGATTGGGAAAAATATCGGGTAACTTTGAAAAAGTTTATTAAACCTGAACTTTTACAAAACCCTACGAACAAACATGATCTAGACAAAAAAGTCAATGATCTTACCACTGCCCTTAACTATTCACTGCAGAAATCCTGTCCTCTTATAAAAATAAGAGGAAAACAGAAACCACTGTGGTGGAGCTTGGGGCTAGAACCGTTCAGGAAAGAATGTAGAAAATTCTTCAACCGAGCTAAACAATCTAAAAGTTTAAAAGACTGGGACTCCTACAAGGAATCCCTCAAAACTTATAAATATCAACTGAGGAAAAATAAAAGAACTTCCTGGAGAAACTTCTGTGGAAAAATAGAAGATACTTCAGAAGCTTCTAGATTAAGAAAAATCCTCTCAAAAAGTCCGACCATGCCTAGCAGTCTGAAAACAGCTGACGGCTGGACAGAATCCTACGAAGAAACGCTCAATCTGCTTCTGGACACTCACTTTCCAGGTAGCTCCAAGAACTTATGTAACTATGATTTCACAGAATCAGGTAGCATAATAACTAACACCCCCGATCTGATTACAAGGGAAAAACTAACTTGGGCCATTAACAGCTTTGACCCATACAAATCCCCTGGTCCTGATGGTATAATTCCAGCCGAACTTCAAAAGGCCGCGGACATTATTATCCCTGTCCTCGAAGTAATTCTTATCGGCTGTATCACCTTGAACTATATCCCTATGCAGTGGCGAGAGGTCAAGGTTGTGTTTATACCCAAGGCTGGAAAATCATCCCACGTAAATCCGAAAGATCTCCGACCAATAAGTCTATCATCTTTCCTTCTTAAAACTTTAGAACGACTGATCGATATCCACCTGCGTATAGCTATAGATCCAAAATTGCTCTCTACAACACAACACGCCTACTGTAAGGGAAAATCTATAGAAACGGCCTTACACACCTTGGTTCGTACTATAGAATATTCCCTCCATCACAAAGAATTCACTCTGGTCGCTTTCCTCGACATAGAGGGCGCCTTCAATAACGTCAGCAACTCAGCAATTACAAAGGCACTGACGAAGCTCAAAGTAGATGGTTCTATAGTGGAGTTGATAAATCCAATGCTAAAAAGCAGGAGAATCAACTCTACTCTAGGAAACTTCTCTGCAAAGAGATCTGTCAGTAGAGGAACACCGCAAGGCGGAGTCCTATCCCCTCTTCTATGGAATCTAGTCGTCAATGAACTTCTAGTTGACCTAGAAGCTGAGGGATTCAAAGTGATTGCTTATGCAGATGACGTCTCCATTGCGGTATCCGGCAAATATGCTCACGTCCTTATGGATCTGATGCAAACCGCTCTAAACAAACTAGTAAAATGGGCGAGAAAAAGTGATCTAGGGGTCAACCCTCAGAAAACCGAACTCGTTCTCTTCACCAGGAAATACAAAATTCCTCAACTAACAACTCCATCAATAAATGGAATCCCACTTCAACTCTCCAACGAAGCTAGATATCTAGGTATTATCCTAGACAAAAAGCTAAACTGGAAAGCCAACATAGAGGAAAGAATCAGGAAATCTACCGTAGCCCTGTTTTCCTGCAAAAAAGCCATTGGCACTAAATGGGGTTTCTCCCCCCAAATCACCCACTGGCTCTACACCGCGGTCATCAGACCAATACTCACATACGGAGTAGTGGTATGGTGGACCGCTCTGGATAAAAGGACCTACTGCGATAATTTAAGCAAGGTCCAACGTACAGCTTGTTTATGTATTAGCGGAGCACTGAGATCAACACCCTCAGCTGCCCTAAACATACTCCTTAATCTCATACCACTAGATATCTTCAGCAAACAAATGGCCGCTAGTGCAGCCATTCGTATGAGAGCTATCTCCCAATGGACCGATAACAACATCGGTCACGCTACAATCTTGAGTTTATTCAGATCAATCCCATGCCGTCCCCCAACTGGTTTTTGATAATAAGTTCCAAGTCTCAATCCCAACAAGAATGACCTGGGAAGACGAAGAACTTTTGAGAGATGATTCAATTCACTTCTATACAGATGGGTCAAAGACAGAAGAAGGGGTCGGCTACGGAGTGTACTCAAACCGACTTAACGTAAGTCTCTCATTCCGCCTCCCTAACCATTGTAGCGTGTTCCAAGCGGAAATTCTGGCGATCAAGGAGGTCCTATCATGGCTAAAAGAAAACGTGATATCCTCAACTAATATCCGGATTTTCTCTGACAGTCAAGCAGCCCTCAAATCACTCGGTGCCGTCTCCACGAACTCAGTAACCGCCCTTAACTGTCGCCTATCTCTTAAGGAGATGGCTGAACAGTTCAATATTCACCTTCTTTGGGTGCCGGGGCACAGAGATATCATGGGAAACTGCAAAGCCGATGAACTCGCCAGAAAAGGAACCGTTCTACCGCTCTCAACCAGCAGGTTGAATATTGGTATACCAATCGCTACATGTAAACTTATGCTAAAGCAAGAGGCAATGGATAGAACAAATCATTGGTGGAACAGCATCACCACGTGTGTGGCAACAAAACAGTTATGGCCAGGACTAGATCCAAAACACACAAGACATTTGCTATCCATAACCAGATTGCACTTTAGCTCCGTAATCAATGTCATCACCGGACATTGTCTGATAGGAAGACACGCCATAAGACTCGGCGTTCCCTCTAATGACTTCTGCAGAAGTTGCCTAGATGAGGAGGAGGAGGAGACTATTCAACACCTCCTCTGCTCATGTCCTGCACTCTCCTCAAAAAGAAAACGGCATCTAGGAAAATATTTCCTCGATGATCTAAACGATCTGACAAACACAGATATCCTGCATCTTTTTCGCTTTATCAAAAGCTCCAAATGGTTCTGTTAAGTGTGGTTCTTCCTCACTTAACTTATTATGGTATCACAATGGACCTAATACTGGTCTAAGTGTGTCAGTTGTTTTCCTGGCAGCCATTTTAACCTAACCTAACCTATGGTAGATTGTATCGTGTGTGTGCATGAAGTGAACAGCTGTACCGATGTCGGAGTGTCGAATGCCTTTAACTCAAAACCAAACTCGATCGTATGGGATCCAAGTCGCATACGATAATTGTGGTGCAATGCAATAAGCCCCGCGGCAATAAGACCCGTGGCCCTTATTGCCCAAAAAAATGGAAATAACACCCACGGGCTTTGTTTCCACTTTGAAGAGGCAATAAAACCCACCAAAGAAAAGAATTAAAGCCCATGTCTTTTGTTGCCATTTTGAAGCAGCAATTATATGAGTCTGATGCACATGGGATCTTAAAATTAGTTTTCCTTCTTGGAAAGGATTACAAACATAGCGGATGCGCTAAATGCATATATTCTAGTTTCTTTTTATTTGAAGAAAACAAAAGAAAAAGAAAAATAAAGCTCCAAAATTTGGAAACTTATTTTAGCTTTCCATGGATATGAATTCATAGCTCACGTTGTCTTCCACAAAGGAGGATGGATGCTCAGTCCACTTTCTTATGCGCACATAATAACTTAATCTACTTTCTTAATGTTTGTTTAGCTTCATTCTTCTGTTCTGTTTGTGTGAATTTTTTATGTTCAACCCAAAACCCGTACTACCCGAAGGTAAATTTCGTTCGCTTCGATTCGCTTTTTACTCACGGATAGAATAATGAAGCTATAAGCAAAGCGGAAAAAATTTTCTCAAGGGAGTATGGATGTGTGGTGTAAAAATAAAAATTCGCGCGAAAAGGGAACTAAGGCCCGCGGCTCTTACTGCCATTTCATCATGGAAATAACCCCCGTGGGCCTTACTTCAAAAACAAAGAGGAAATAAGACCCGCGGGTCATAATGCCGCGGGCCTTATTGCACTGCACCGATAATTGTATCGTGTATTCCCCGCTTTATAGGGCCCCTACACTACACAAACCGTTTGCGCAAACACATGTATTTTGTTTTTGTAAAAATGTTTGTGCAAACTGTTTGAGTAATGTGTAGCGATGTTGAGTGTTTGCGCAAACGGTTTGAAGAAATTCAAAAAATTTTGAACTTCCGTGTTTGCACAAACATGTTTGAGTCGTGTGTGTTGAATTTTGCTCAAACAGATGTCAATTTTCAAGAAGTACGGATGAATATTGTTCGTTGCCAAGGCAATAATTAAAGCAGCACTTGCGGAATCGCTCATTGTCTGTGCTCAGTAGGTCTGTGATATGAAAAACGTCAAGCAACTAATATCTCTCAAACATGTTTGTGTAGTGTGTGGCGAAACTATGTTTGCACAAACACACGTTTGTACAAACGTGTTTGCGTAGTGTAGGGGCCCTATTAGAAGGAAATACGGAACATTTATATCAAAGTGTAATCTGTTGATCAAAAGAAAATATTTATATAATTTCCCAAAGAACATGGACTTACCTGCATACATAGAACATATGTACATTATTCCATAATTTAGAATTTGGTTCTTTTAACGAGAAGAGCCACGTAAGGGGCTTAAGATCTGTTACGATTTGGAATTTTCGTCCATACAAATATGGGCGGAAGTATTTTGTAGCCCAAACTACAGCTAACAGTTCCTTTTCTATTGTACTATAATTTTCTTCACTATTGGACAAGGAACGACTTGCATAACAAATTGGTTTATCCCAGCCTATAGAACTTTGAGACAACACTGCCCCTAATGCAACGTCAATCGCATCGGTTGTAAGGATGAAAGGCTTATTGAAGTCGGGATACTGCAGTATATGATCGTTGCATAGAAGAGCTTTGCAAGTTTCAAAGCAATCTGTGTATCTTGTGTTCAACTTTATGCTGTTGTTCTTACGTAAGCATGGGCTTGGTTAGGTGAGCAAAGTCTTGGATGAACTTCCTATAATATCCCAAGAGACATAGGAGTGATTTTATTTGCTTTCTTGTCTTTGGTATAGGGAAATTAGATATAGCACTTATTTTTTCTGGATTGGATTTTACGTCATCAGATGTTACTAAGTGTCCTAGGAGGACGACTTCTTTTTGAAGAAAGGCAGACTTCTCCAATCGAACTTTTAAGCTTGCATTTTTTAACCTTTCGAAAACGGATTTCAAGTTTTCCATGTGCTGTTGGAGTGACGTGGAAAATACAATAATGTCTTTCATGTTTACCAGACAATTTTCCCTATAAGACCTTGAAGTACATTGTCCAATGTTCTTTGAAACGTGGACGGAGTATTTTTCAAGCCAAATGGCATGCTAAGGAACTTGAAATGTCCGTTGTCAAATGAAAATGCTGTCTTCCGTATGTCTTCCTCTTTTATCTCAATGTGGTGAAAACTGGAAGCGAGAAAAAAGTGTCGAAAAGTACATACACCTACCAAGTTTGTCCAAAATTTCATTGATATTAGGCAAGGGATATTTATCTCCGATTGTCTTATCATTCAGTTTGCGCCTGCGGTAGTCAATGACTAACCGCCATTTCCGTTTCCCTATCCACTATCTGTTTTCTTTGGCACTATCCATATAGGAGAAGACCAAGGAGAGTAACTATTGCGTAACTATAATACCTTGATTAAGCATCTCAGTTATTTGAGTTTGAATTTCCTCCTTATGGATATATGGATAGCGATATGTTTTAGAGTAGACAGGTTAGTTATGTTTAGTATTACTTTCATGTTTGGTCAAGTTAGACGAGGTCAAATGCTGGCCTTCTTTAAAGAAGATATCTTTGTAGTTCTTGCGCAAACAGCGAATGGCCTTTTCTTCCTCATTATTTAGGTTATCAGTTTTTAAATCTTTCATAATGTTTGATTTTTCTAAATAGATTTCGCGTTTGAAAGAAAAATTGTTAGTTTCTGTATAATGATTAGGTAGAAAGCTTTAGCTTTAATTATCTGTTCTATCGTTCGTTTGTGGAGAATCAGATGTGTTGATAACTTCAAGATTTGAATACCAATCTTTCGCTGTGTATAAGCCTTCAGATATATACAGATTTTCTTTTATTGTTGTTGGCATTACATAAATATTGCCAGATTTAACATCGACTGGAAGACTGCAAACCAATTTACTACGTTCTGGAACAACGTAAATTTTTGAAACCAGATTAGGTTTAAAATTTATTGGAATTGTTATGTACGTTCTCTGCTTCCAGAAGTGAATTTTTCAAATCGATTTTCATTGCGAGTTTTTCCATTATATCGGTTCCAATTAGTCCATCAAAATAATGACGGAGTTTAAAAATCAAAAATGATAAGGTTTTATTAGTTTTAAATTCTAATAATTTGTTTATATGTACTTTTTTGTTTATTAACGATTTTACTACCAAAAATAGTTTAATTTTTATCGGATCAATACTTTCTACTCTAATATTTGCAATAAGATCTGGGTTGATAAAGGATTTGTTACTTCCTGTATCCACCAAAAGTTTTAGATTTTTATTTAATAAACTTTTGATATTGATATAAGGTAGAAGGTTTGAGTTATGGTTGTTGACTTCCAAATACCCTATTGACTTTCCGAGGCTGATATATGAAAATTTCTGTCATAACAACATTTATATCAAATGAATTCAACTGAGGGTTATTGCTTCTATAATTTTCATCAGACTGGCTCTCAATATGAAAAGTTTGTCCGTTTGTACTTATCCCACTTAACCCTCTGTTTATAGTTCCACTATAGGTATCCATTGGCTCTGGAAGTTTAGTTCTACTCATGTTCGACTGACGGCTTTGAATGGAACTATTATGTCGAAAATTACTTTTCATTGGTGAATTATTATTGACCTGTCTTGAGTTATTTCCTTGCCTGAACCTTCCGTCTTGCCTACTATCTATATTTTGCCTTGTGTTTGAATCATCTGCAATGTTATTGTGTCCATAGCTCGAAATTTTGTCTGAAGTTAATATTTGAAATGTTATGGTTAAAATTGTGGTTATCTCTAGGATCATTATAGTGCCTTGAGTGGTTTTGTAATTGATTGCCTGGTTGTTGAAGTCTTTCTGTGGAAACCCTAGAATTTGTTTGTGTATTAGTGTTTGGAAAAAGGTTCTTCTATTTTGATATTTAACTGTTAGTGGTGTTTGTGAGCTTTGGAAATAGTAACAATTTTCTCCCTGTTGACAAAAGCTAAAAGCATCGGTTGATTTTGTTGGTCGCATTGCTCTAACAGTTGAACCCAAAGGCTCCCTCAATCCTGACAAAAAGATTTTAAGGCACATTTCCTGATAGATATTTTGCTTAGCCTCGAGAACACTAGCGTTGTTTTCGTGGACTTTAATGCGGTTTTTCATCGCGGAAAGTGTTTCAACTATTTTTAAATAAAAGTTTTACACAGACGATTGATTCTGTCGAAGCTGATGCAAATCTCTTATCAGGTTCGTAGAGTCCGCGTAGAATATTATCAAATTATTTTTAATGTCTTTCCAATTTGGTTGAGTTCCATACATGTTTAGAGCCTCGTTGGCCGGGCTAACAATCTTATTTCGTATGGCTCTTAAAATAACTTTTTTATAAGCAGGGTTTGAATTCAGTTGAGGCATAAGGTCTAAAATTTCTTCTACATTACTGATAAAATCAAACAGCAACCGAGAACTTCCATCGAATGTGGGAACATCCTTAATTGCATCCGGGATTCGAAGGCAATTAAACATGTCAACCGCTACATTAGGAAGCATTATGTTTGACTCCATATTTTTATTCACTTTTGAATCAGCAGATTTACCTACAGTATAATTGTATCGTAGAACTTTTTCGTTTAATTTACTTTCTTTTTTATTTCAACTTGGAGCAAAAAGACTTCGAATTTTATTTCCGTAAACATTTGGAAATAGAGAGGTGCCATGACAGGAACGAGATTCGGAAGTTTTACCAAAAGGTAAAAAGATCCTGCCAGGGTGGCAAACCCCGAACTCAAGCCTGTAAAGACCAGCAGGGAAACATAGTTATAGAGTCACAGTCGCTACTGAGGATCTGGAAAGATCATTTCTGCAGACTGCTTAATGGCGATGAGGACACAAATTCCGCTGTCAGGCAGATTGCCCCATTCAGCTTGGACGATGATCAAGAATGCCGTCCTCCCGACCTAGAAGAGGTTAAGCTTGCCATATGCAAACTTAAATCAAATAAGACTGCAGGTGCAGATGGCCTTGATGCCGAACTTTTCAAGGCAGCTGGAGATCAGTTGGAAAGGAGCATGCACCAGCTGATCTGCATGATATGGTCGAAAGAAAGCATGCCCGATGAATGGAACCTCAGTATCGTGTGCGCGATCCTAAAGAAGGGAGACCCTCACAATTGCGCCAATTACAGAGGGATAAGCCTCCTTAACGTCGCTTATAAGATCTTATCTGCTGTAATATGTGAACGTCTGAAACCCCACATCAACAACTTGATAGGTCCTTATCAATGTGGTTTTAGACCAGAGAAGTCCACAATAGACCAAATTTTCACATTACAGCAGATCTTGGAAAAAACCCGAGAACATAATATCGATATTCACCACCTCTTTATCGATTTCAAGGCCGCGTATGACAGTATTTACAGAGACGAGCTGTACAGAGCCATGTCTAGTTTCGGCATCCCTGCAAAGCTCGTACGACTATGCAGGATGACTTTGGAGAATTCACGCTGCTCCGTCAAGGTCGGAAAAGAACTCACCGAGACCTTTGATGTCGAAAAAGGCTTTAGGCAAGGCGACAAACTGTCATGCGATTTCTTCAACATCATACTTGAACAGATTGTAAGAAACTCGAACGTCAACACCAGAGGAACAATCTTTCAAAAGTCTGTACAATTACTCGCCTATGCAGACGATATTGACGTAATGGGAAGAAAAAAGCGTGATGTCATAGGTGCTTTTGCGAGTATTGAAACAGAAGCGGCAAAAATGGGTTTGATGGTTAATGAGGGCAAAACGAAGTATATGCTGTCATCAAACAAGGACACAGAACATCGACGAATTGGACAAAACGTCACAATAGACAGACATAACTTCGAGGTAGTACAGGACTTCGTCTACCTAGGATCCGCTGTAGACACGGACAACAACATCAGTGCGGAGATCAAACGGAGAATAACTCTTGCCAACCGTTGCTTCTTTGGGTTAAGAAGGCAATTGAGAAACAAAACCCTCTCTAGAAAAACCAAGGTGACCTTGTATAAGACCTTAATCATCCCAGTCCTGCTGTACGGCGCGGAAGCATGGACCTTATCGAAAGCGGATGAGGAAACTCTTGGTCGTTTCGAAAGAAAAATTCTCCGAATGATCTTTGGTCCCGTATGCGAAGACAATGTGTGGAGAAGAAGATACAACAACGAGCTGTATGAGCTGTACCGCGACATGGGCATAGCCAGAAGAGTACGCATCGCGAGGCTACGATGGTTGGGCCATGAAAGCACATTGCAGGGAAATCGCGGAAGGGGAAGACCAAGACCTCGTCTTAGGTGGCGCAATCAAGTGGATGAAGACCTCAACCGACTTGGAGTGCGAAACTGGAGAGAGCTCGCCCGAGATCGAAATCGTTATAGAAGGATGTTGGTTGAGGCCCAGGTTCACCCCGAACTGTAATGCCCACCTAAGTAAGTAAGTAAGTAAGTAACATTTGGTTTTAGGACAGGAGGCATGGGAAATCGATAAATACGATCAAATTGAACTTACCCTACTAATCTTTACCATCAGGTTCACGGTGCTTAAGGCTTAAAAACCACCACTTCAATTATTCGTTGAAGTGTGCTCCAATTTGTATCCAGTCCTGGTCTAGCTACTCAAGATGTTCACTATTAGGTTGTCTGGTACAGTATTCCCAGTCCGACTGCGCCAGTTACACTTCTCAAATACCAAGTTATTTATTCTCAAATAATATTCATTAACTTTATTCTAATTTTAGTATAATTGTATTTATTAGCTATTATCTGGAACTATGTCTTCCTTGAGTGCTGCTGCTTCTTCGATGCGCCAGAAGAGAATGCTCCAAAAAGAATGGCAAAGCCACTGAAAGATAAGAAAAGCTTTTTTTAATCCGCTTGGCTTGAATGAATTTTTGGTCAGAAAATTAAAAAAACCAACAAAACTGGATTTTCTGAAAAAAATTATTTTTGATTTTTTTTTAATTTACCAAAAATTTTCACCTTCGGTTTTCCGTATTTAACTCAAAACTAATGCAAGAATTGATTTTCTTTTCAAAATCAACTTGAACTAAAATTCTTATCAGGTATAACTTAGGTCAGAGACAACAAGTGCGATTTTTCATTAAATTTGCCGCTTTTAATACAAAAATATTTTAAAGAAGTCTCTTTTGTTGGAAGAAATCTTAAAATTTTAATTGAAATTGTAAATTGATTATTAAAGGTGTGAAGAGAAATATAAAATTAAAATACCACCAAAAAGTTGACTTAAAGTGTTCGAAAACCAAATGCAAAAACGAGCTGTATTGTTGAACAAAATTTTTGATAAAAAAAGAATTAAAATTTTTACAATAGCAGAAATAAATCTTTTTACCAAGAATGTGTGTTAATTTAAAACAAATGTAATGAATAATTTAGTCAAACAAAATTAATCATCTCCTTAAAAACAAATCTCCGTGAAGATTGGTTTACATTTTTGTCCATACAAAAATGGTGTTTTCTTTATTTTTCAAGTGCAAATTTAACTAATGTTGCTTTTAGTTCCTAAACGACAAACTGGTGGTGTACAAACTCATTTTTCCAGTCCCAACCCCCGATTGGCTACCAAAACGACATTTCGTCACGTCTTACACGTCACACCTTTGTATGTATATTTTGTAATTTACTATAATTTACACCCAACATACAAAACAAATTCTCTAAACGAAACCCCAACGTTCAACCGATTCAACAAAGTGGAATTACTAAATAGTCCGGTCAAAATAGACATTCAAGGTTACTGGTTACATTAATTCGCACCTTTCTAAAAATTGGCATGAATGTTAGGAACCCTATTACTTACAATTTGTCAATTATCCCCATCAATCCAACGCTTGGAAAAAAACTTATTCGAGGTAAAATGTTGCAAACAACGGTTTTTTGAGTTTTCCAGCTAAACGGTAAATTTTATCATAAAAATAGGAAGACAAAAATTATTCATCGAGCAATTATCTATAAAAATTGTAAATACACTTCTTTTTCCTAAGAATCACCATTTCGGAGATATAGCTTTGCAAAAAGTTAAAAAAGTTGTATTTTTCGTAATATGTACATATGTCAATTACCGTTATATGCGTTACAGAACGATAACATAAGTAAAAATAATAGTTTTCGTGGCGTATACATACAAACAGCTGTAAGAATATAAACTCGAAAAAAACTCAGTCGCTTATTTTATATGACCGTACGGTCTTGTATCAGCGTTGCCACTGTTTAAAAAATTTCCGAATTAGATTTAAAAAAAAATGTGTAGGTAGTAGTTTACATTTTTATATAGCAGATTTCAAGGAAACTCATTTAAAAATATAAACCGATCTATTTTCAAAACATTAAAAAAATTATTCATTAATAAATAAAAAAAAAAATCAAATTCTCTCCATTGAAAAGTCTACCTATATCCATAAGCTGAGTGTACCTATAATACGGGTGCGTTTGGAAAATGGTTGTATTCAGTATATGAACTAAAAAGTCATTTATGAGTATTGCAATTACTCAAGCATAATTTTTATTCGTAAGACCAAAAGTGCAGTTTATATTTTTTAAGGCAGTGGAATTAATTTTGGAAAAAAATTAACCCTCATTTACGAACTGCCAAAAGTCGTGTCCACCCGAACTGGGGTCCAAATGGACCCCACGGTTTTTTCTTCGAAATTTTTTTGATTTCTGACTTATATTGTTCAGTTATAGTTCTTCTGGCTATTGTATGAATTGTTTCTAAGTATTTTATAAAGCAGTGATAGATAAAGAAATTTAAGCAGAGATGTCATTATGCAGGTATGTAGGAGGTCAGCAATAAAATTTTTCAATTTCAAAAACGATGAAAATTGCCTAATTTCGCAAATCTGAAATTCCCGCTTATACTTTTCGATATGTCTTTTGTACGTAATTACTGATTGTAAAATTCATCCACATCAATTGTTCCTGGCAGGTATGCCTATCTCAAAAAAAAAATAGTCATTAGTTCAGTTTGGTCAGTTCATCAAATAATTTTATGACCTGAAAAGGATTGAATTTCCCCAATACATGCCAATCAAGCCTGCCATATATGGCTTGAAGTTTAGGTGGCTGAATGAAAGCTCAACGGGCTATCCACTGAAGTTTTCTATCTACACTGGTAGCTCTGACCAAAGTACAGGACTTGGTCGTGGATATGATGTGCTGATGTCGTTGATGCCATCATATTTCAATTCTGGACTCAACCTCACTATTGATAATTTCTTTACGTCGGTGGATTCGGCATTGAAGTTGCTGGATAAGAAGATCACTAATCTTGGCACGATTCGGAAAAACAAAAGAGATTTGCGTAGACCTTTTGTAGCGAAGGAGGTTCTTGATGACCAGAATGAGCCTGTAAAGGTCAGTAACAAAAAGCAGTATCGTCCAGTCCACTCATCCATTTTTGGATTTTCTGGAAAAATGGCGTTGGTGAGTTATGTTCCGAAGCCAAACAAACAAGTGGTATTGCTATCAACACAACATAACTGTGAGAAAGCCACTTCCGGTCATCAAAGTAAACCTGCAATGATACTGGACTATAACCGCACAAAAGGTGGAGTCGATGTATTCGACCAAATGGTCTCAATTTATTCATGTACACTCAATACAAATCGCTGGCCGATGGTTGTATTCTACAACTTACTGGACGTAGCAGCCCTAGCAACTGTTATCATTTTTCGACACTTCAATCCACCTAGAAGAAACAAAACTTTGTACAGAAATGATAAACTCATCGAACTAGCGGAGGAACTGGTTGAGTCAGAATTGAATAACCGTTCCCAACCTGCAACACAATCTGGCATTGGAAAATCTGCATTGGATGCTCTCTGTATTTTGGGGAGAGTTCAGGAAAAACAACCAACAGTCCCTGAAAGGTTTTCTTGTAAAAGAAGCAGATGTCACCTTTGCCCAAGAGCAGATGACAAGAAAACCAGAACCACCTGCGATGGATGTGGCAGATGTTGTTGCCCTTGCCACACTAGAACCTTATGTGTTAAATGTCTCCCGAAACTGCCCACAACTTCAAGTTAAATCGTTCTAAACATAAACTATGCTGCTTTTAAAATAAAATAATTATTTATTTGAAAAAATATGATTTTTCATAGAATTTCAGTACTGGGGTCCAAATGGACCCCAGTTCGGGTGGACGGGTTCTTTTCACAAAAAAATCGCAGAAAAATCTGTAAACATCTGATAATCGTTTCAACTTAAGAAATGAATAAAAAATTGAATTTTGTTCACTGAGTAAAAATCCCATTGAAAAAAAATGAAAAACAAAAAGTTATGAGTGTTCAAACATGCTCTGGTGTCCAAATGGACCCCAGTTTGTAAATGAGGGTTTTAAGTAGATCTACTGCAATTGCAGTAAATTGACAACATGGCGCTTGTATTGGGCAACAACTGTGCTATTCAATTGTCCGCGTGGCGACGCTTGTATAACTGCTTCTTTTTCAAGAACCTAACTAGATAGAATAGTATTAGTCTCAAACA
Organism: Melanostoma scalare; assembly: GCA_949752695.1. Classification (NCBI taxonomy): domain Eukaryota; kingdom Metazoa; phylum Arthropoda; class Insecta; order Diptera; family Syrphidae; genus Melanostoma; species Melanostoma scalare. The sequence continues at coordinate 133,173,028 of OX456986.1, read as the reverse complement.
TTCCTTCTTAGTAAGAAAACGTAGTTAATGCTTATATCTCTAAACAAAATTTGTGCAGTTTTGTACTAGTTATAGATCGCAATTTTGCTTTATGTGTAATAAAAACAGGCTAGGTACGACTCCCGTCTGCATTTTCATCTTGGAAGGATTTATTTCCAACTTAATTCCAATCGGTGAAAATGATGGATGGATTACTAGTATTTATCAATGATAATAACTCAGATAAACCTTCAACATTCTAAGGCTGCTACTGCACTCCTATGTAGCAGGCTTTCCGTGTTGAATACAAAAACTCACCTCGTAGCAATCCAAGAGCCATGGGCCTGGAAGGGCCGAGTTCTTGGTCTTGGAGGGCTACGAGGGTTTAATATTCTCTATGACGAACGGTCTGACTTACCCCGGACCTGTCTCATCATACCGAACTCTTTTGCAGCAACTAAACTTGATCACTTCTGTTACCAAGACCTGGTTGCGGCTACGATAAACTACGAAACGAACGGTGAGTGGAAAACTTTCGTCGTTGCGTCAGTTTACTTTCCCTGGAACTCCATTCTACCCCCTCCCTCAAGACAGGTTGTGGATTTGGTGGAGTTTTGTGAAAACCGGAAGTTGGGGCTTATCATGTGCTGTGATGCTAACGCTCAAAACTTAGTTTGGGGTAGCGTCAAATGCAACATGAGAGGCAACCATCTTCTTAATTACATTCTGTCTTCTGACTTGAACATTAACAATGTTGGTAATACGCCAACTTTTGTTACGGCTATACGACAGGACGTAATCGACTTGACACTATCTAACAGATATGCCAAGGAGATTACCAACTGGAAAGTGTTGCTGGACGTGTCACTCTCAGACCACAGATACATTCAATTCCATGTAGCAAATGTGATTCCCACACCTTTAGTTACAAGAAATCCCAGAAAAACTAACTGGACACTCTTCAACGATGAGCTCGGTAATCTCGTCAAAACACTACCTAAGCTCTCAACATCACAAAAAGTGGAAGATGCAGTTCTAGAAGTGAATTGTGCCCTTACAAGTGGCTTCGAGCTGGCATGTCCAGCTAGACAATTACCTAGTAGATCTATGGTTCCGTGGTGGAACAATGAACTACAGAAACTTCGCAGGGAAACCAGAAGTATTCTGAATAGGTCCCTCAAGACCAAATCAGATGTCGACTGGAACCTGTATCGATCTAAACAGAAGGACTTTAAAAGGTTAATTCGAAGATCAAAGAATGCCTCTTACAAAGAATTCTGTGAAAGTATAGAAACACTCAGTGAAACTAGTCGACTTACTAAAGCCCTTAAAAGGAGCAAGGTAAACAAACTAGAAACGCTCAGGAAATCAGATGGTTCCTATACCGAGTCCAAAGCAGAGGCACTCAGTCTTATGCTGGAAACTCATTTTCCAGGAAACCAGATATCAATCGGACCACAGCAATCTATTTCCCTTAGATCATGTGAATCCGATAAATCCACTCGACTTAGCTGGTACACGTCATCGTTAGTTGTTACCGACGAAGCCATCAAATATGCCGTGGCATCTTTTGACAGTTTCAAGTCACCTGGCACTGACGGTGTTTACCCAGCTATGTTGCAGGAAAGTATAAACCTTTTGCTTCCTACTTTGAAAAATATTTTCACTGGTAGTTTAGCCCTAGCGTATATACCAACTTCATGGCAGAGTGTTAGAGTCGCCTTCATACCAAAAATTGGTAAACAAGACTACTCACTCGCCAAGAGCTTTAGACCCATCAGTCTTACCTCCTTTCTGCTTAAGACGCTGGAAAGAATGGTTGAGATTTACATTCGTAAAACCTCACTCCAATTACACCCTCTGTCTCAGATGCAACATGCTTACCAAAGAGGAAAATCTTGCGAGACCGCACTTCAAAATCTTGTTAGCAGGAATGAATGCGCGCTTGACAGGAAAGAATTTGCGGTAGGCATTTTCATCGACATTCAAGGTGCTTTTGACAATGCTAGCTTCGATGGTATGTGTAATGCTGCCAGAGAACACGGTGTGAACGAGTCATTAGTGTTGTGGATTAAAGCAATGCTAATGAAGAGAACCGTAATTGCTGAGGCGGACTGTGGACAATATGTTGCAACGGGAGTAAATAAGGGCTGCCCACAAGGTGGCGTTTTATCTCCTCTTCTGTGGTGCATGTTGATCGACTCTCTACTTATAATGCTCAATGGTTCTAACGTTCATGCCCAAGCATATGCAGACGACGTCGCCGTGCTCTCGGTTGGCTCCAGCCTCCAAGCTGTCTGCTCCCGAGCACAGGCTGCGCTTTGTATGATTGACACCTGGTGTGTTAGAAACGGTCTCTCCGTCAATCCTCTTAAAACCGAGGTTGTCCTCTTCACGAGACGTAGAAAATTGACTGGTCTGACCCATCTTACGCTTAAAGGCGTCAACATCCCCTTTTCAAATGAAGTCAAGCATCTTGGAGTAATCCTGGATAACAAACTTCTTTGGTCGAAACATGTCGAGTCTAAAACTACTAAAGCACTGTCAGTTTTCTGGCAATGTAAAGGAGCTTTTGGCAAGACATGGGGTCTTTCACCGAAAAGGGTCCTTTGGATCTATACGGCTATGATAAGACCAATCATCTCCTATGCGTCAGTTGTTTGGTGGAATAAGCTCTCGCGTAAATACGTTATTGCCTCGTTTGCCAAACTTCAAAGAACAATCTGTCTGGGTGTTACGGGGGCCTTCCCCAGCACACCGGGTGCTGCTCTCGACGCACTGTTGAACCTTCCTCCCCTTGATACCTTCATCATGGGGTGTACTCTCAAGACCATTTCTCGTTTAAAACGAAGTGGTCTCTGGCACAATTCGCACTGGAGCTTTGAGGAACTCGCAAGCAGCATATCTTATGACCCACGTCTAATGGATATGCCGTCTGACACGATGATCCCAAGGCTCAAACTGCGTCAAAATTACTCAGTCAGCTTTCCTTCGGTTCAGGACTGGTTCGCTCCAGAATCTGAGCCTGGAAAGAACTGTTATCGTATCTTCACAGATGGCTCCAAAACCGACGAGGGTTCTGGTGCTGGTGCTTTTGTTGAGAACGACGACATACGACTGCACTCATCTTTAGGATCATACGCATCCGTTTTCCAAGCGGAGGCTTATGCTATCCTAATGGCCTTGAGCCACGTAACGAACAATGGATGGACGGGGAGAAGTATCTTTGTTTGCAGCGATAGCCAAGCTGTGCTTAAGGCCCTTCTCAACCCTCTAACCACTTCGAAAGTGATCCAGGAATGCAAGAGCTCTCTGAATGCGATCGGAAGATTAAATTCCTTGAGTCTCATTTGGGTTCCAGGCCATCACGGCATAACTGGAAATGAGATCGCCGATGAACTCGCTAGGCAGGGATCTCAGACAGCTTTCTCAGGACCTGAACCGTCGCTAGGTCTGCCAGCGTCCTCAGTGAGGGCTTCAATCAACGATTGGATCTGTGAAGAGCACAACCGTAGATGGCATGCCTCCATTGGATGCAGACAAACCAAGCGTATGCTCCCCAACGTTAGTAAGAAGACTGCAACATTTTTGCTAGCTCGTAGCAGAAAAGACTGTAGGAAGCTTATTGGCGTTGCCAGCGGGCACTTCTCTTTTGCCAAGCATTTAAACGTGTTAGGCTTAAGTGATACCACACTCTGTGAATCTTGTGGAGAAGATGAGGACACCGCAGAGCACTTCCTCTGTGAATGTCCTGCTTTTTCTCGCATGAGGTTACAGATACTCGGCGCAGACATGGTGAGAGCTGGTAACTTAGGCTCCTTACCATGGCAGCGTCTTTTGGCTTTTCTCCGAACATCTGGAAAGCTATAACAAATAGAAGGTTGCTATCTGGTAGTACAATGGACCGGTATTTAGGTCTGAGTGCTCCAGCTGGTATTTTAAAAACCTCCAACAAAAAAAAAAAAAATAAACATTTGGCCGAAAGCGAAACAGTTACTGTTGAACGTGGCCTAAAGACGTTAATAGATGCAAGCTCAACCACAATCAAAAATATATTCATTCAAGAGCTTATCTGCTTTTTCAAAATGCCAAAATCATATGTTATTTCTACATGCAGTTGCGACACGACATCAGCATTTTTCAGGAGAGGTAAAAGAACAGTTTTCAAATTGTTTGAGAGACAAGATTAAGTTGATTGTGTTGACGTTTTCAAAGAAAGTACCTTTACTCCACAAGCTGTAATCACCAATGGAATTCGCTTTCTTTTTATAAGGAGCTTGGGTAAGTTTCGATACTTATCTTTTACTAAAAATACGTATAATAAAAACAAGTACAATTAGCTTGTTTTCCTCCAACCTCTGCTTCTGCTGAGCAAGATCTATTTCGGGTATACTACCAAGTTCAAATATTTCTCGGTAATAAACTAATCCCAGAAAACTGGGGTTGGAAGTTAATTGACAATATATTGGAACCAGTTAAGACTTTACTCACTACTGCACCGGAAAAACTCCTCAACTCAATTTTTTGCAATCGCAAAAAGGGGTGTAATGATAAATGCGGCTGCAAGAAAGTTGGGCTGTGTTGTTCATTAGCATCATGTATCAGTTTTTTTTTTTTTTTTTACCTCAACAGAACTACAATGGATAGTGGAATAGGCCTACCGCACACTACCTCACGGGTGGCGCGGTAACGCGTGCACATTAGGAGTAACACAACTTTTTCAACTTTTTGCAAAGCTATATCTCCGAAATGGTGATTCTTATGAAAAAAAGTGTATTTACAATTTTTATAGATAATTGCTTGATGAATAATTTTTGCCTTTCTATTTTTATGATAAAACTTACCGTTTAGCTGGAAAACTCAAAAAACCGTTGTTTGCAACATTTGACCTTGAATAAATTTTTTTCGAAGCGGTGGATTGATCGGTATAATTGACAAATTGTAAGTACTAGGGTTCCCAACATTCATGCCAATTTTAAGCAAGGTGCGAATTAATGTAACCTTACCCCTATTTTTGAAGCTAATTTGACCGGACCGGTCCGCCAAATAAATAAAATTTGAAAATGCTATAAAAAAAACTAATGTGGTTTTTAGTTGAGATATTCCACGTGTTTTTTAATTTAATAAATGAAAAGATTAGTAAAGTTTTTAAAAGTTAAAACACTTTTTATATTTCCTCAGATGTACATTTCAGAAGCAATGCTTCCATCTTCAGTGAGATTTATAAATTAAATTAAATTAAATAATTTGTCAAAAAACTAATAATAAACAAAAAGGTTTCTAAACAAAATTACAGTTGAGTTGAGTTGAATCTATTAAAAAATTTTTTGAATATTGAATCCTTGATTGGTCCATCATCACTATTCATTAGATTATTTTTGTTTTTAAATATGTAAAAAGATTCAAAAGCATCTAATTCATAACTGCTATTTACATTTCTTATTAATTTTAAATTTTGCAAACTAAAGCTATGACTATTTTCTAGCATATGTTCTGCAACATTTGACTTTTCTTTTTCGTTATATTTAAGATGTGCAAAATGTTCTTTTATGGTGGATTTACATGCATCTGCAAGTGCAGATGAAAATCGGAAAAAGACACAAGATGTAAAATTCATACTTGTCTGATAGAGAGGGAACGAACTTCCTAGTTATGGTTGCAGATGAAAAATTATGGGTGCAGATGAACATGTTCATCTGCAACCATAAAGCATCTAATTCATAATTGCTATTTACATTTCTTATTAGTTTTAAATTTTGCAAACTAAAGCTATGACTATTTTCTAGCATATGTTCTGCAACACTTGACTTTTCTTTTTCATTATATTTTAGATGTGCAAAATGTTCTTTAAATCTTTTTAGAATAGGTCTTCTTGTCTGTCCTATATATTCTTTTGCACAATCATTACATCCGATAGAATAAATTCCTGACTTTTGAAGTTGGTCAATTTTATCCTTAGATCCTCCAATCAGATTTTTTATTTTTATTTCGCTGCACTCACTCATACGGATATTATATTTATTAAAGATTGGTTTTATCTTTTTTTTTTTTTTTTTTTTTTTTTTTTTTTTTTTTTTAAATATTCAAAATTTTATTTCTATCCAGAAATAACATCTAAGATAAAACCAATCTTTAGCCATATTATGGTTGGGGAATGGTATACAGCAAATTGTTATAAAAGTTCTCGCGTATACTGTTAGAAACTGCTAGAAAGCTCTCGATGCGATATGCTTCCATATATAAAGAGGCCGCTGATGCTGTTTTATTGTAAAGCTATTTGGTAAAGATGGAATTAGTGAGATTATTCGAATTGTGTATCGAATAAAAGTGGTATAGTTACAGTTTCATTGTAAGGAATAGTAAACTCGATTTCCCATTTTTCAATGTTTTGTATCCATTGCACGGAGGTGCACCAATCGCTTGTTAACAATAAGAAAATCGAATTTATTTGTCCTTATACATAAAACGGTCACACTAGTTCTCAGTTCTTCAAAACCACAAACAGATGGTGTGCAAACTTATTTTCCTAGTCCCAAGTCCGAACAGTTTTTTTTTCATTGCCTATTTTGGGGTGCATATACATATACTGGATTACAATTTACAAACAGCTTTTCGTAATAAGGCCATTGTGCTGCATGTTTTCAGGTTTTACTTTGCAATCCCTTATTTCACACTTTTAAAATCATTGCCTTGCAAAAACTGTCATGTGGTAGATACAGAACAAAGTTTTAATATACAAAGGTACAGATGGGGCAATAACGTTTACGTTTTAAGCGTTTACGCTTATACGAGCATAGTGATATCGAAGGAATCACAGCTCTCAACTTATCTTCTTCACACTACTAAAGTGATTCATGGGGTAAGCAGAGTTCTTAGTAAAAACGAAACTCTTTTTTATCAAACAAAAATTGATTGTTAGATTTTCGCTGAAATTTGCTTGGAATGCTGTTGATATTTTCTTTGCACATGATGTTATTGATATGTGGACAAAAGTACCTATTATTGACTGAAAAAATTAATTAATTCTTAGAATGATATACACACAACAACAGAGCGGAGAACCCCGAGGCCAAGCGCATTTCTCATAACCACGCCTTGTGAGGAAAATGGAAGGGATCTAAAGTTTTCTACCAGTTCCGAACGGATAGTCTAGGAAGCGCTTTTGAAGGTATGATATTACTTTCGGTGGACTCTAGACTGGTCAATTCCTCGCGAAAGGTGATAACCGAAGAAAATCATTTTTCGTTTTCTGCTGGGACTCGAACAACAAACCTCCCGAACCTCTATTCAAAAATCATTACAAATTCTGTTCCGTAATTCGTGTTAAATACTTTGGGATGTGGTTCTTGGTCATATCCTGCGAAAAAAAAAATCGTAAGGGAGGAGGGTTCATCTCCCTACATTAAGGCAATATAACAAAAATTGACCTAATATAAAAAAAAAATATTAAAAATCAGCAAAACAAGAACTTCCACATACTTTAGTGCTTCCAAGGCTGATACTTTGTTCCTTAACTAACAAATTAAGTTGATTAAGTGAATAGTTTTGGAGTAATAAGTCTGATTTAAATTTTTGAGAAAAAAAAAATTTTTTTTCTTTATAAAATGAAATTTTTTGCCCTTTTAAGTGTCACTTTGTCTTTCAATAATCAATTGTTTTATTAGTTTTGAGTCAAACACAGAAAAGTGATTGAAAAAATCTTTCTCATTTTTTGAGAAATTTTAAAAAGACCAAATGTACTTTTCTCCAGAAAGTCGAATTTAATTTGTTTTCGCTGACTGGATTTTATTCTCTGAGCAAAAAAAAGGTTTTCTGGAAGAAAGTACCTTGTGGTATTTTTTTAAATTTCTCGAAAACTAAGAAAGACTTTTTTGTTCGACCTCACCTGAGCTCTGTCGCATCAGATTATTTAGATAATTTGCCTTTAAAGTTGTAAGACACGATACTATCATTTACTCCGAACATTTGATCTCTTTAGATAGATTTGAATCTGATTTGAGTTTTGTTTGATATTTGAGTTGCCGACACCAAACTTGTTCCTGAATTTTCTACCATTTCAAACTTTTGTAATTTTTAGTCTTTAAATTAGAATACAATATCTACTAAAATACTTTTTTTTTTACTATGAAGCTAAGACTATCAGTTAGATCCAAACTCTCTGCCTCGTTCTTATTTCCTTAATCCATTTTTTAGTAATTGTCTTTGTTACGATAATCATTATGTCTTTCATGTCTGTCATAAAAAGTTCTGCCGCCAAAGTTCTCATTTAAGCAAACAGACCATCTTTAACAAGATAAAACTAAAATCTAGTTTCATAAAAGTTAAATTGAAATTAAACCTTGAAACTTTCCGTAAAGATTTTACCATGAAGCACAACTAACTGAAATAATCGCATTGAAAATTATCTTGAATTTCAACGACATCAATTACGTTTGTGGACATAAATACTCGTTCACTACCTTAGTTTCTAACGCACATTAAATTGAATCTTTACTACGAGGCGTTTTGCCGTTTTTAACTATCAAAGCTGGTGCTTGTACGTGATGTGCTTTGCTTTTATTTCATTTTATTAGCATTTTAGTACATGGTAATGTTGTTTAGAAAAATATGAGAAAAATTTTATACAAGGTGATTAAAATGCTACAAAAAAAAAAAAAAAATTTTTTTAATTCTGTATGGGCTACCCTGAACTCTATGCCGGGATGAATCTCAAACAGTTCATTACTGATTCCTCTCCAAACATCGGCTCACATACGGGACAAAGATCGCTCGGAGCAGTAATTTCATTTCGAAATAACAAAGGGTCTCCTCGTCCGCTATAATAATAAATAATGTACATGCTTCCGTATAATAGGTCTGGGATGAACAAGGTCTTATAAAGGGTTACCTTGGGTTTTTTAGAGAGGGACTTATTTCTCAATTCCTTTCTCAACCGAAAAGAGCAGCTGTTGGAAAAAGTAATTCTAGAAATGGAATGGAATGGAAGAACAAGGTTCTCTTGGAATCCTCTGGGACACAAAAAGCCATAGTCAGGTATCAGTACCCCGCTATAGGGTCTTATGAGCTACCTACCAGAAACTTACCCTCCACCATTTCCATTTCAATACCCTGACCTTGTACTGAGAGGCTCTGGAAAGCTTCGTTACCAAACATGTCGAAAAAGCTGGTTCAAGGGTTTCTGTTCTTAAATCAACGTTCCCTATGAGCTCTGATAGATCACTGAGTCTACAGTCAGTCATAACTCGCAGAGCATTATAGTGTTGCTCTATTGTTCCTCTTCACTGTGTCAACACTCTGCAGTTACTAGTTTGTCAAGTCAACTACAGTTAGACGATATCAGCACCCAGTGGCTACCGCAAAGATCTTCTATTGTATAAGCACAATTGACGTTTTTTATAAGTTGCATCATCTAGACCCCGCCAAGTTGACACAAAGTAGATACTTCCCGAACTGTACGTACATGCCCAACCACAAAAATTCAGACCGAAATACCTGGTTCAGAAGTGAGGACCCTGTATGTACAGTCCATCACGGCTATAGGGGTTTTTCTTTTTTAGTTCCGAACAGTGAACTAAACTGAGAACGAACAGCTTGAGCGTGTTCTGAACTGAGCGTGTTCAGTGAACTACGCTCAGACTCTTGCTCTAGATGCCCCGTCATTTTATTTCGAGCACGTAGAGTGCGCTCACGTAGTGTTCTGAATAAAAAAGAAAAACATTTTGAGCGTTCGGGTGTTGCTGAATTGAAAAAGAAATACTCTTACGTTTTTGACGTTTCACTTTTCTGTTCGGAACTAAAAAAGAAAAACCCCTTATACCTACATATTTAGTTTCCAAGTACTAACACAGCACTTCGAAAAAGATTCCATTTCTGTTATGGTTGCACTTTGTCTATTAGCAGCACCAAAACATCGATCTACCAGCAGTAAGACTGATAACATAGAGCAAACAGATAGCTACGAGCGACCCAGACGAGATTTAATTTTCTTATCTGCCAACACAGAAACTGGTAGTCATTTTTTGCGTCATCTCGACGACGCCGGTTCCAAGTTCCATTCCGATAATAAAGCACTTTTTTTTTTTTATATATTTTGGTACTCGCAGATAAGGACTGGTTTTGTTACAAGTTGCTTTCAAATATTTGAAATATGTATTTTGAAAAAAAGTAATACATAAACAAAAGCCCCACCATTACCGTGTTCATGTATCCAAATCAACAAGTTCACTCCGCTGTTGTACTGTATGCTTACACTGAAAGGTAAAAGTTCAAAGCAATTTATATGTGACCTAGAACTAAAGCGACCAAGCACCAACCCCCATTACATTAACAGAACTGGATAAGCCAGACGCCAGCCACCCAGCCCAAGTAGAGAGAAACAACACATTTTTCTGTCAATTACACCGGGGAGTATTGATTAAACGAGTCCATTCGATCGCCCCCTCTCACTGACGAGACAGCTATAATAATACTCACTCACAATGGCCCCAACTTACAAAACGCACGCCACGATGAGAATTTTTTTCAAACCAATACCAATAAAAAACCTCGCGAATACAGTTTATTTAACGGGCGACTTACCCTGCTGTACTCAACTAGATGGAGCTCTCAACTGCCCACAGCCCACCGCAACGCAACCAATCGTCGTTTCGTCGTCATCATCATTTCATCGATATCAGTTTAGAAGCTACCCTTGTGCGAGGCAGCAGACAAGAGCGCGAAAGTAGAATTTTCAACGTTCGGCTATCGTATAAAATAATCCTTGTTCATTCGAATTGAAATTGAGTTACCTATCCCTAGGTAACGGTGTGGCGGTTAAATTTGGAACATTTATCGGGGACAAATACAACGGTTCGGGAAAACCTTTTAACGATAGTTAGTCTACAGTTATTAGGATAATGGCGTTCAACATTTCATTTGCAGATCAGTTGAAATTAGCATTCAGGTAAGCAGTTAAATAAGACTCGAGTGCAATTGAATGACTTTAAACCCGTAAACATAACGCGTAGGTGTTCTTTGATTAATCCTTCCAGTGTTTAAGAGTAGATTAAAAAACAGAGAGCGTGTGAGCCGCTAAATAAAATAAATTTGAACCGAATAAAACTATATTGATATCAAAACACCATAATGTTTCTTCGGAACGAATCAATACATATGTATCTTTTTTTATTAGTTGTGATTTTCCCGCCTGCATTCCAACGAAAATTTAAACTCCTTGTCCCCTACGTTCAGTGGATGTGTGTATTAAATTTAACAACATAACAATGAAATATCTCAGCTTCGTTGTGATTTTCTGTTTTCATTCTATAGCGGCTACCGAATCAGATGAAGTTCTTTTGTGCGTGATAAAAGAAAACGCTTCTTCTATAATCAATTGACTGTGAGTTTGAAACTGAGTTCTATTCTTATTAAGAAATTATACCTACACAAATACAAATGAATCATTTTTGATTATAGTTTAGGCTAGATTGTTCTTTTTTCTCTTCAGTCGAACTGCTGAACAAATATTTTTAGACTTCCTTGGTTACAAAACATGCGTGGTGTTATCGGTTTGAAAAGGCAAAATCTTTATTTAGAAAGGCTTTATCAGTAGTAATGAAGCATGAAGGCCAAACACTTTTGAGGGAAAGAAAAACAAAACAAAAATTAGTGCGTGGAGTCTCTCCGAGCGGAAGAAGTGAAACTTCACGTCAAAAACTAGGTATTAAATATATTTTCTATGATTCATTTGAGGAGAAAAGAAAACACAACACTACTTTCAAAGAAGCAATCGAAATTAATTTTGCAAGCACAAACACGATTTTCACACACACGGCACAAATTGAAAAACTATTTAGAAGAATTTTATGAGATCTTGAGATTTTTCTTAAGAAATGAATTGCAAATATATTAAACGCATTAAAATGAACAAAGAACTAGTTTCAATTTGATTTTCTCCGAAAATAATGCAAACGTCCACCGAAGAACACATTTCACTACAGTTAAATCGTCTGGCTGAATGAAGAATTGCGAGCAGTGTCGATAATCCGCGTTAAGCGTGTTACGCATCCATTTTTGCAAGTCGCATAAGAAGTTTCACTTCAATAAATGAATATGCATATACCTACATATAACAATCGAAAGACGCCGATCAATTTACCTGATGGTTTCAGAAATGATAAATAACTAAAGGGTTCCTCGGTTCCTCACAACAGAAAAAATATTTAAATATTTAAATACATAAACCACCTTTACACAATTGTAGTTGTATTTATAATTCTCGCGAGGAACTGACAAGTCCTCCGATAGTGAATTCATTGTCATGAAAAGCGCCTTCTCGATTAGCCGTTCGGAACTGGCAAAAAATTTTAGGTCCCCCATTCTCTCCCAATGGATGAGAGTGAGAGATGCGTTAGGCCCTGGGGCTTCCTGCTCTGTTGCGCCACCGTACGTATGTATGTAGTCGAATTTATAAATTATAATCCTATTCCAAAGTATAGACAGTTCTTAGAACAGAGTCGAACTCCAAGCTAGACACCGAAAATTGGCTGTCTTAACTATGCCTAAGTTGACATTTGCATATTTAAATATTTTTGTTCAACGTATAAGGTTCGTTCGTTGAAGCCCTCGGATTGCCCTGTGGTCGCCCCCTGCGTTTTTTGAAATAACGTAACTCACTGAATGTCAAAGAGAGTGGTTTTTGAGTATGAGATCAATCAACTCGCCCTGGAGTAGGCCTAGGTTTTTGATGGGGCGAGTTTAAGTAATGAGCAGGGCTGTCAATTGGCATGTATTTTTTTTTTTGCAAATGACAGAGATGTGTGGTGATTTTGTGGTTTGGTGTTTTTAAAGAACTGAAAACCCAGGCTATTTTGACATCTCTTAGGAATGTCAAGCAAACCTGGGTGAGTTAAAATTAAAGTTCAACGAACGAACCTATTGTAAAACACGATCAAAGGTGTAAAGGGCGAAGAAAGTAAATAGTTTGACTTACAAAAACACTTTTTTCATTTACAAATGCAAAATTTGATCAATTAATGAAACTTAGAAAAGTTTTAACCATAAAGTAGCTGTTTTGCGTTGGTGTAGTTCAAGTTTTATACCACACTATTCCACTATTCGTATACAAAAACACTAATAAAACTAATAAAACTAATGGTATAGTACAGTGATTGCGAACCAACGGCACGCGTGCCATTGGTGGCACTTGGGAAAATATTAAGGGCACGTCATCAATTGATAAAATCAGATTGCACTTTCGAGCGACAGAATCTGCAATGTCTACATCGAGCTTAGTTTTCTTCTTTTTGGCCTATCATTTACTTAACATGTTCATGGGCATTGCTACTTTTGCACCTTTTGGCTCGATCCCGCTTGATTGGTTCGCTGGTTAAGTCGTGGTCACGTTCTTGAAAGATTTGTTGATTGTTTGGAAGAAATAAGATTGTTTTTACAAAATGAAGGAGAAATCGACCATTATTCCCAATTGAGGGATGTAACATGGCTTTCCAGACTGACATTTTAACGATTTGAACGTAAAGCTTTAAGGGGCAAAGAAAACTGTAATTGTCAGGATAGATCTCATTCGCCCTTTTCAAATTTTAAGTGAAGATATTTTTTTGAAAAAAACTACTGGTACTTTTCATAGAGCTAGAAAGACTGTCAGGCACCACAACGAAGAACCCCAATTCCTAATTAATGGAAATTTGGAATTCAATTCCAGACTCGTATAGCTGTTTGAAAAGCTGGCATTTGCTATTACGACATTTTCGTCCACCTATGCGTGTGAGCTGTGAGTCCTTATTTTCTGAAATGAATAACATTAAAGATTCGCTTGAAAACCGTTTGTCCGATGATTCCAGTTAAGCTTGCATTTTGCTGAAGGCGACGAAATACAGCCCAGATATAAACTACTTGGCATCGAGTTTGCAACAACAGAAGTCACACTAAAATACATATTTCTTTCTTTGTTTTTTTTTTTTTTTTTAACTTCTTTCTTCTAATAAAATAATGAATTAAAGCTGAATTACAAATAAAATGCTTCACAATCTTAAACTATTTATTTTTTCTTCATAGTCACTAGAAAACTAGGTCAGGATGGCACACAGGTCACTTTTTTTTTTTAATGGCATGAGGCTCTAAAAAGGCTCGCCATCCCTGGTGTAGTACTTAATGTTAGACATCGTGAACCATTCAATTTATCAGTCAAACTGACCAAGTTCAGGCATGTCTGTGAGTATTTCAAGGCTTATTTAGACGACTGTTGGAATGCGTTTATAAATAACTCTTTAGACACCATCCAGCTAACAACTGTCTGAAAGTGTTCTAAGTTAATTTTATAAGTACTACTATTGATTTTTGTAATAAGTTTGATAAGTGTAGGAACTCTTCGCCAAGTTGTCAAGTTGTACAGACGTGTTTTTTCATCTCTCTCGATTTTTTCTTTTTCCTTTTCGGAAAATGTCGGAAATTTGTCCAAAGTGTGATTTAAAAATTGTAAAAGACTATGTCATCTGCGGTGGTTTATGTTGTCTAAAGTTTCATGACAAATGTACATCATTATTTGACTCTGTTTTAAATTGCATTAAATTGTCTTTAAATTTATCGTGGAGGTGTAACTCATGTGCAAGTGTACCTACATATACTTGGTCTAATGGCAAGAATGAATGATCTTGCTAAACAAGTTGCAAATCTGTTCTCCGATAGAAACAACTTGAAAACCAAGTTTTTTCTTTTTAATCTCGGAATTGTTTTTAGGTTTATGTTTTTGAGAAACTAACGCAGAGACCGATCTGCGTTAGTTTCTCAAAAAGATAAACCTAAAAACTTTTCCGAGATTATAAAGAAAAAACTTTTTAATAAATTGGTTAGCTCTCATAGTGAAGAAGAAAAAAAATCCCACAAAAGAATCATTAACGGTTGTGCCCTGCTCAAGTGTGTCTGTATTAGATATTGAATCTGATAATACGATTAAAAACGATGCCCATCTCTGTCAATCAAGTAATGGCAATGTTAAATCTAATAAAACTGTTAATAAAGATCACAACGTTTCTTCTATTAAACACAGTGTCAAATCAAATAAAAAATCAATTCGTGTAGTAGGTAACGATGTCAGTGACGAAATCGAGGGCCTACCCCATTTTAAATGGTTTCACTTGTCAAGATTTTCCATCAACACTACAGCTGAATCTTTACGGAAATATGTTGCTTCGAAACTAAACATTCCTGAAGACTCTATCATGTGCTTCAATCTTTTGAAAAATAACACCGAGCTATCTTCATTAAAATATATTAATTTCAAAATTGGAATTTCTGTAATCAATCAAAGCTTAGTCATGTGTGCAAACAATTGGCCTTCGAATGTAATTGTGAGAGAGTTCAGGTTCATGCCAAAAAACTCTCATGCCGCGAGTGCGTCTCTGACTCCCCCATAATAAACACAGACACTTTCAATGATTTGTTGATAAACAGTATATCTTCCAACAATCTGCATTCTTCTATTTCTAAAACAACAACACCTACAAACCTGCATTCTTGTACACCTGCTGCTGCTGCTGCTCACAAAAAAAAAAAAGAGTTTAATGTTTACTACCAAAACATGGGTGCATTCTCTTCTAAATTGAGGGATCTTTCCCTTTCGATTGATGAGATTGAGTACAATATATTTGCATTTACGGAAACATGGTTGCATGGTCATATTATGACTGAAGAGATCTTCGATTTGTCGTCTTTCTCCGTTTTTCGTGTGGATCGTTTTGACGTTAGCAAAGATCGTGGCGGTGGTATTTTGATAGCCGTTCGTCACCCTTTAATTGCTTCAGCTGTTGATCTGAATGTAGTTATTGAAGAAAACTGCTGCAACATTTACCAGCTCTGTGTTAAAGTTGACTTTGGAAATTTTGTTCTGGTTATCTTACTGAATTATATACCACCTGGAAGCTCAACATCTGTATACAAAATGCATGTGGATAACATCGAAAGAGTTGCTGCTTCTCCTGAATTCGATAATGCGCATTTATGTATCTTAGGTGATTTTAATCTTACGAACTTAACTTGGTATTTTGCTGATGACATTAAACTTGTTCCTATTATGATAAATTCAGAGACTGAAATATTATTTATTGATTCCTTATTTGCTTTAAGTCTTAATCAAGTTAATTACGTTGTCAATTCTATGAATAGATCTCTCGACTAAGTGTTTGTTTCTGAGGATTTAAATATAAAACTCACGGAATCGCCTCCATTGTTGAGTAACTCAATTTTTCATACTGCTATTCAGTTTTCTCTTTGTTTGTACAATTATGAAAATTATATACAATTTAATAACGGTAAATAACTTTTTTCGTAAGTTTAATTGTAACAATCTTAATTCAATTAAATCTAGATTTCATTCTATGAACTGGTCTCAAAAATTTTGTAACAAATCGTTATCTGAAAATTTTCATTCATTTAAAAACTTTGTAAGCGCAACCTTAGATCAATGTGTGCCTTTAGTAAGAAGAAGAATAAACTCAAAGCCTGAGTGGTATAATTATAGGCTTACAAAACTGAAAAACGCAAAGAGCCTTGCTCATAAACGCTACAAAAAATCTAACTCTGCAATCGACTATAGTTCTTTTTCTCGTCTTAGGAAAGAGTTTGTCTTCCTTTCTAAATTTTTGTATTGTAATTATTTTCAGAAAATTGAAGTTGAATTAAAATCTAATCCAAAGGGTTTTTGGCGATTTGTTAACTCAAAACGTAAAAGCGTTGGTTTTTCACTCATCGTGCAGTTTAATCAGAGTCAGTCTAGTAATCCATGCGATATTGCAAATATGTTCGCTGACTATTTCAAAAGCATTTATGATTCTACAAGTACAAACCCAATTGTTGAAAGTTAATTTAATTCAATTGAGCCTTTTATAGAGTGTAAAACCGAGTTATAATCCAGATATTCTAGGCTTTTATCCTATTGTTTTGCGCCATTGTGCGAGTTCCCTTGCTTCTCTCTTGGCCTCAATATTTAATCAATCTTTGTCAAGTGGTATTTTTTTAGTCGATTGGAAAGTCTCAACTATTACTCCTATTTATAAATCTGGGAAGAAAGAAAACATAAATAACTATATCCCATTTAGATTGCCTTGTAAAAAACTTTTTTGTTGGACTTATCAAGGGATACATATGTTCTGATCAACATGGATTTTATAAAGGCAGATCTACGTCTACTAACTTGTTAAGTTTTCAAATTTTTGTTTAAATTCTCTGGAAGATCATAAACAAGTTCATGTTGCTTACACCGACTTTAAGAAAGCTTTTTGCAGAGTAAACTAAATGATTCTTTTGAGAAAACTTAAAGCTTACGGGTTAAGTGGTGTGTTGTTTGACTGGTTTAAATCCTATTTGTATGATCGCAAGCAATTTCTTGTCATTGATGACGTTTGATCCAAAGAAATAAGTGTTACTTCAGGTGTTCCTGAAGGAAGCCATTTGGGTCCAATTCTTTTTTCGTTACTGGTTAACGATTTGCCCAATATTTTAAATTAGTGTAGATGTCTTATCTATGCACATAAAATTCTTTGCAGTTGTTTCATCTATTAATAACAGTTTACTGTTTCAAAACGATTTAAATGCTTTTTCCAGCTGGTGTCAGTTAAATGATCTGAAACTCAATACAAATAAGTGTACTTCTATGTCGTATAATCGAACGTTGTTTCATATAACGCACTCTCAAAATTGTTGAAAGCATGAAAGACCTCGGAGTAATATTTGATGGGAAATTATCTTTTGAGCATCACATTAACTATGTTATCTCAAGATCAAACTCAATGCTTGGTTTTTTGAAAAGAAATTCATCCGAATTCAAAGATCCATACACATTGAAATCAGTTTATTGTAGGTAGTATTGTTCGTCCCATGCTTGAGTACGCATCCGTTGTCTGGAATCCCACAACACAAAAAGACATCAACAGAATTGAGAGAGTGCAAAATAACTTTTTACGTTTTGCGTTGCGATCTTTTTTTGTTCGTGATAATAACAACAGTGCCGTTAGACATTCGTATCGTTCTAAATGTCTACTACTAGGCATTCAAACTCTTGAGTCGAGAAGGAAGATGTATAGTGTTTTGTTCATTCGTGATATTTTGTGTAACTCAATCGATAGTTCTCGCTTGCTCTCTTCTATAGGTTTTTACGCCCCATCGAGAACTTTGCGATCAAGGCCACTTTTATTTGAGATTTCGTATAGAACATGTTATGGTTCACGTGAACCAATTAGTTTTTGCTGTAGACTTTTTAACTTAACTTATAGTGAATTAGATTTATTTTTGCAGAGAGATAATTTTAAAAGACTATTAATAACTTATTTAACACAGCAATACAATAATACATAATAATTAGATTTAACTAGTTACCTCTGAATACTACTTATATTTGCTTAATAGTTTTAAGATTCAAATCTGTTGATGTAAATCGTAGATAATAAATAAATAAATAAATAAATCAATATTGTTTTGGTAACAAATCTAATGTCTTGGTTATCATTCAGTGCCACAGTAGAAAATTGAGGACCTGTCAGAAAATTAGTTAATCAAACGAAACTTACACAGCCTTATTATGAGTTTCACGTGAACAGCTTTTCGCCCGGAACATTTTTGTTCGCCCGGAATTTTAAAAGCTATTATGAGTTTCCTCGAAAAAAATTCCAGACTTACACTTTTTCCGGTTTTGTTGCTCACTTGTTCGCCTCAACAAAATAAGTGAAATAAATTGCTCTCAACGTTTTCACATTTCACGGGGAAAAATTGCTCATAATAAGGGAAATTTTTCGAACATCGAAAATTTTTCCCCCGAAACTCATCATAATAAGGGAAAAGTGAAATGGGATCTTTTTCGAGGGGAATGATTTCACGTGAAACTCATAATAGGGCTGACAGTGTCTTACTTTGAGTTGCGGGGTTAGTGTATAGGGTGCTCTAGGCAACAGCTCAGGGCACCGCGCTAACGCGCGTAATACATTGCTTGCTTCTCACGATCCTCTGGGTTAACAAGCAGACATGCTAACCAACACGCTACGTGTACCACAAATAAAGTCTATGATACTTTAATACCCGGCCCGTTCCTGTGGGAATATGGGGATGAAATATAGTTTATGTTACTCGTGGATAATGGAGCACTCATACGGTGAAAGAATTTTTGAAATCGATCTAGTATTTTCCGAATTCCCGGCTGTGTTCCCGTTCCCCAATGAATATGGTGAAGAAATATGGCCTAAGTCATTTCTCAGGTTTATTAGCTATTGTGTAGGGTTGGTTCTGAAGACGACAGATCCTGGAATTAAAAGTTGTTGGCCCAATGTCTTATTATCAAAGCCAATTGATGTTTCTTGATCGACTGCATGATCACTTTTGACCTTTTATTTCAAATTTGCTTCTCTTTTTATATTAGGTACTACATAATTTGTTGTTATCGAATATACCGACCATACTTCGATACTGGCTGTTATTCTTCGTTAGCATATTATTGGGTGAGGGTCACTGACCTACCGCTTTTAGTATCGTAAACAGATGACCATACTCAAAGACAATTGAATGCCACTAGCACCGAGCATGAATATGATCTCTTATTTACTATGTTTCATGAAAGTGGCTTGCCGTTTGAAATTATGTTGTTTTGAGTGCAATGCACTGCAATGATACTCAAATAAGTCAAGTGGTATGCATTGCTTTTGCTATGCAAGGCAAATGAATAAAAAATAACAGAGTCAAGTGTAACGAAGTATGGTTGAGAGTTTATGACCTATTGATTGTGGTAAAGCAATTAATAAAGAGTTCGTTGGTTGTGATGCCTTCACAGAAATTTAAGGCCGTCCGCACAGATGCCTTGCAGGATGTCTTTTGTCCCATAAATAAAAAAAAATTAGTTCGTTTCATTACATAATTGTTTTTAATCTGTGTATTTAAGGATTCAATGAATAGTTGAAATCTCGCAAATGGCATTGTAGTCGTTCCGATACAATAGAATTGTAGTACTAAAAAGACATTATAAGCACTTGAATTCCGCAGTTTACGTACGTTACATGGCTCAAAATCAATATTGTGGTTAGAGTGGTTTTTGTTTTTTTTTTTCTTTTACTTATGGAGAAATGCTTTACGCACCATAAGGAAGTATCCATTTCCATACTTCCCCGTGAGTCAGATTCTTCAAGGTGTACTAAGTTTGGCATACTAAAACTCTAAAAATTTCTCGCTGATCTTCCCCTCGGGACCACTAGCGCAGTTTTTCGAGGGGGGATCCGTGTCTAGGTTCTAGTTCCTCAACTACCTCTTCTTGTTTTTTTGTTTTTAGGATCTGCCTCAGATACAGGCTGATTCGCCTCCAACTCTCCTCGTCTCTCAGCATCTCCTGAATGATATTATTCGGGCTGAGCTCTCCGATAAGTTTATTTATTTCCTGACTGGGAGATTCCCATCTACTACACTCGAAAACTGTATGATAAGCGTCGCCTTTTAGCGAATATCCGTATTGGCAAGAAGGGCTTCTCCTTTTTCCAATTTTGTGCAGGAAAGCGTTGAAATAGTGGTGAGGAACTGTGTGACGTAGTAGTTCACTTCACCGTGTTTTCGGTTACTCCATTCGCTTATGTCTCCGATCAGCCTAGCAGTCCAGCGTGCTCTGCTTTCCGACTCCCAGCGTTCTTGACACTTTTGCTGTGTGGTTAAAGTGATTGATACCATTCACACATACTCACTACACCCGAGAAAGAATTGATTATTTTATATTAAAAACTCCCCGAGCGCTCAACTAAAGCTGGAGAGCTTTAAAAAAGAAATAATTTTCAGAAAATTTGCAAACTTTAGAAAGGGTACTTGTCCCGCGAAGTATTCCCATGTACCGCATATCATTCAGTAAAGTTCTGCAAACGCCTTTTATTTGATTGACAAGCCTTACTTTAGGGGTCAGGAGTCAGGACTATGCCAAGGGGGCAAACAATGCCTCTAGGTTTCAGAAACAATAATCCTGCACATAAAACCCATAGCTATTTACGTGCCGTGTGGGTAGCTTCAATTTCGTACTGTGCGATGCCGCAGTTAAGTTAAGATGGCTGTCGGGAAAACGGCCGACGCACTAAGTTGAATATGCAGAGAAGGTTTGGAAATTTGCCTTTCCCCTTTGTTAATGCACCTTCCGCAGAAATCATTTGATGGAGTATTAAGCCTTGCGGTGTGTCTACCTATCAGCGAGTTGATCGCTTTTGCAGTTACCCCGAAGGTCTAAGTTGAATTTCAATCTGTTCTGCCATCTCCATAAGAGACAATCGACAGTTGTGGATGTGTTACAGAGGTCGTGGAGGCATTCCCGAGTGACTATTTCCTTGTGAAGATGACAAATTGAGTTTTGACTGGACTTAAATCCAGTCCACATTTTCTTTTTGTCCATTTATGTAGTTTCTTGAGAGCGGTTTCCATGAGCTCATTGAGAATTTGAGGATGTTTTGCTGATTCCGCAACTTCATTAGAAGTTCGTTGACGACTATGTTCCAAAAAAGTGGATATAGGACTCAACCTAGCGGTGTCCTCTGCCGACATTTCTTTCGGTAAAGAAGCCTCCTAAGGTTCAGTTTATTATCCATATATGAAGCATAAGATTAATCATTTCCACCAGTGAGCTGTATACTTAAAGGTTGTTCAGTACCTAAGACTCCTTTGATGTCGAGGAATGCAAACAGAGTTTTCTCCTCAATTTTCTTCCGCACGATGAATGATTTCTCGATAGTACGAACACAATACACAGTACGCCTGTTGTGAAGCTCTGATGTGAAAAGAAGGTATTTAATAGCACTTCGCAAATAGGCATCAATCAATCGTTCTAGTGTTAAGTGTTTTAAGAATGATGATAGTAGACTGATCGGTCTGTCTTAAGGATCAAAGTGAGACCGCGAGGAAACAACTTTGACTTCGCTCCATTTCGAAGGATGTAGCTCATTTTCGTGGACCTTTCAAAATAGCTTCAAGGACAGGGGTAATGTTATCAGAGGCCATTTGTAGTCCATCGGATATTATGGCTTCTGGTACAGCAGATTTATATGGATCAAA
Source organism: Melanostoma scalare (assembly GCA_949752695.1). Lineage (NCBI taxonomy): Eukaryota > Metazoa > Arthropoda > Insecta > Diptera > Syrphidae > Melanostoma > Melanostoma scalare. Next base: position 133,151,002 of record OX456986.1, on the reverse strand, counting down.
GCTGCTAGTTGCCCAATTTAGTTTCTTTTTAAAAAATCAGTAGTCAATCTTGTTTGTTTTTATGTTTCATGTTGGATCAGAATTGCATTTGAGAGCTTCATGTGTGTCAAGTAGCAAGTTTAGCAATTCTTAACAGGAGTTAGTATTGGAGCCGTTTGCTCTTTTAAGATAGCTTAGCATTTTTTAACTTTCTGAGGGGATTTTTCTTGTCTATTCTAGATTCTATTTTGTTACAGACTTTTCCTCACGAGAATTTTTTGCTTTTCCTCAATAAGATCTCCTAAAATTTCAGGGATTTTTTAATTAAGTCTTAATCTGAACAATATTTGGAATATTTAGTGCAATTAAAAAGTTTTCTACAATCTTTCTTGAACGGTTCTAGTAGCCCTGACTTTCACCATAGTGGTTTCCATTTTCCTCTTATATTTATAAGATGACAGGAGGTAGATAGCGACTTCTTGATTTAAGTGCATTGAGTTTGTGTGTTTGTCTGAGGGGATGATTAAAATGTATGATATAATCAGCCTTTTGAGAGTTTCCCTCTCATGTTGCTAGTTTGTTTTGCGGTGGTCACCGAAGGTCGGTTGAATTGAATATACGGTCAGAGAATGAGTGATCATTAGATGCTCTTCAATTTGTGATACTTTATTGTATCATTGTATCGTGTCTGAGAAAAGTGCGATATCTAGGACCACTTGTCGACTTCTGGTGATCAATATAGATAAAATAAGGTAAAAAGAGCTCCTCGCTTTCATTCACATCAGTACCTACTTTTAAATTTTTGGTGATGTGTGGGTGTTAGCGTCGTAGGAAATTATGAGGGCGATTTTTAGCCGTTCGACTTTAGCAACCATCTCATTTACATTTTCGCAAGTGTGGTCAAAGTCCATGTAAGTAAATACAATTCAGTAGGTGTAGTTGTTCTTGTTTCATATCTGGCTGTGGTTGCATTTAAGTTGCAGTAATAAGGGAACAAAAATATACTCATGTTACCTCTTGCCAATATGCATGATCAAGGTTCACCTTTATCCGACGCTTGCAGAAATAAGTATCCAGGATTCTTATTGAGTCCTTGAACAATGGACTTAGCAATCCATGGTTCCTGGATCAGGACGATGCATGTCTGTCCTTCTTGTTTGCAATCGGTAAAGAAGAGATGCCGAGGCCTACTGGGAGTTAACTGCACTAACTTGACCACCACTGTCTGGTTCAGATGGTCTTCGGATTTACTCTCATAAATTGATCGTAGCAGTTTAAAATAAATAAATAAATAGGGTGGCGCAACAGAGCGAGGAGCCCCTGGGCCTAGCGCATTTCTCACAACCATACCTTGTGAGAGAATGGAGGGACCTACAATTTTCTGCCGGTTCCGAACGGCTAATTGTGAAAGCGCTTTTCATGGCTAAGAATTTACTAACGGAGGACTTGCCAGTTCCTCGCGAAAGGCGATACCCGTGAAAAAACAATTTTACCTCTGCTGGTATTTGAGCCTCGAACCTCTGTTAAAACTGGGACTTATTTTATTTCAATTTGGCTAGTTTTTTTCAATATTGTGAATAAGAATTCAACAGATTAAATTATTTTATGTTTCCACCCAACACTTAGGCTAAATTAATACAAAACATTATCAAATGCGGAAAAAGAATGGAGAATTGCTGTCGGAACTCGGAAGGATTCAATACACAATTGGGAGTCAGTCAGGGGTGTATATTGAGCCCAAGTTTGTTAGCATTATTCATTGATGACCTTGCGGAACTTTTACCGTGCGGTGTCGAGTACGGTGAAATGATAATTAAGGTTTTGATGTTCGCGGATGGCATTGTACTTTTGGCAGCCTCACCAGAATCACTGTAGCTAAATGATAAATCGTCTGTTTCAATATTGTAAACCTTGGAATTTAATCGTCAGCCTGGAAAAATCCAAGGTTTTGATTTTCAAACGTGGAGGAGGACGCAATTGCGAAAAATGGAACTGCAATGGTGAGCTCATCGAAGTTGTTACAGAATTTAAATACCTAGGAGTTGATTTCACTAGATTTTTAAATATGGAAAAACATTTAAAAGAAAAACTCATGAAAGCTAAAAGTGCAATGAACTCAATTTGGAATAGATGTTTCTATAACAAAAATGTAGCCCATAGCAGCAAGCACAGGATATTTGAAACAGTATCAGAATCAGTGCTCTTTTACGCGGCGCAAACTTGGCGAACGAAAATGTATGATACAGTCGAGAAGCTTCTTCGATACTATTGCAAAAGAATTTTTCAATTGCCGAATAGTACACCTAACTGCGTCATCATGTGAGAAAACAGGTTTAAAAATTCAAGTGGATTACATATTGAAGGCATTAAAGATGGATGATTATCGACTTCCAAAGATATAGCAGGGCTGCAAGCCATAAGGAACAAAACAGACTGGTACGCTGATTGGATAGAGCTAGCAACAGAATGTGGCAAAGATATAAACGTAAATTATACCAATATTAAAGAGCTAGAAACGTCACTTTACCAGCTAATTTCTGCAGTAGACCTTAGACAACGAAAAAAATTCTTGAATAATGCAACTGAATCTATGCATAGGCAAATTTACAGCAGATTAGAAGACAATCTGAGGGACAAAATCTATTTCAGTGACAAGAACAGTATTGATTGCCGAAATATCAACAATGGTAAAACTGCGAGCAGACTTTCTACCACTAAACTTCATACCGCTTAGAGAAGATCTACCCATTATATGTTCGCTATGCAACTTAAACGAAAGAGAAGATGTTGCTCATTTTATGGGAATGTCTGATTTTTAGAGAAATAAGAAGGGATTTTTTTTGGAAACGACATTCTAACACTAAACCAAGTCGTACTCTTGCTGAATGACATAGATGTAAAGAAGTTATTCCAATTCTGCAGACTAGCTATTCTTATAAGTAGAAAATATATAATAAGTGAAACCTTTTAAATGAAAAACACAATTGGTAATTTATTTTTGAAGCAAACTTTGCCACATATTGTAACTGAAAGTTCTTTCTTAAAACCTGTGATAATTAACTGGAAGGAAAAATTTTATTTATATTTATTGATTTATTTTTTATGTTTTGTCAGCTAGGAGACGGCAAAAATGCCCTGCTTTTAGTTTTTGTAAACTTTGTAATAGAACAATGAAAACTAATAAAAGCTATCTATCTATCTATAATCAAATCTGACTAAAATCTGATTGTATGTATGTGAACATTAGTAGTTTTTAAATACTAAAAGAAAATTAAGAAATAAACAAAAGTACCTTCACTTTGGCACATTTAATCCAATTATTTTTTTTGTAGGACTCACTAACATATTTTCAAAATGGCTCATTTTTAAGCGTTTAACTTAACCTGCGGTAACACTTCGTAGTTTGTACAGAATGTTGTAATATAGATGGCATTAGGAGGATCGTAGTTGGAAGATCTATTGCCTTAGCAGTTTCCTCTACAAAATCTTCTTGTGTCTTCCCAGTGTGTTCGTTCAAATCTCCGCCCATAAACAAAATCTCCACGTTTGCGATTTTCGCAAGTAAAGTGTTTTTGTTTTAGGCGTGTATATTTCAATCTGGTAGCCCTTTTTTCGAATTTGGTCTTTTTTACAGCTGCCACCTGACTCATGTTCAATTTGTTTTGCCATTTCATCGCAAAAGAATTGAAGCCTCACGACCACTGGGCACTGCATACATTCGATACATTGCCTCGAAGTGAATTCGCTGTTAACTCCGATTTTCAATAATTCCGAGTTTATACCAGTTTTGAGTTACCTCAAAGATCGGGCGATTTAACAGCGCTGGACTACTTTTTGTGGGGTTTTATGAAGTCACTTGAAGCAGAAAAGCGCGACGCAGACAAGCGAGACGCTTGACGCCTTCAAAGAGAATTTAAGGCACGTTGTTGCTGACATACAGCACCAAACGCTGCAAAAAATTTATTGAGCCAGCCGCGATGGCTACTTGCTCAAAATCTTCTTAAAAACATAATGCCAAACCCTAATCTTTGTAATAAGGCTGAACTCTTGGCTATAGCATTAAGTTATTTTTTATTCCCTCTTGAAAAGCACACGTCTCATAAAAACTCTTTTAGATTCTGAAAATTTAGCCAAAATGGATTTTTTTCCCCTGCTCACATCCAATTTGGGGAAAATATGCACTAACAATACTCCATTTTTTCAATCAGCAATTTAAAAAACATAAAACGGTTGCCAATTTTCGAAAAGGCCAACACGCTGCCAAGTACCAAGGATAATACCGATTCCTTTTTTACCCTGATTCGTTCCATAAAAGAACATTTGTCTTCTTGTTTCCTGTACTGTCATTTCGTTTCCTGGACACACAAGGCTCTACACCTCTTCTATTTTGAGAGTTCAACTAGTCACTTCCGATTAGAAGTTACTGGTCGAAGTTTCAATGGGACTCTTAAACCTCGTCTAATCCGTTGCATCATTTTCTGACCCGAGGATTTCTGCTTGTCATTACTACTCACAAGTCTTTCCAAGATGGTCGAAATGTTACGAAATTTCGTCCAAAGGCTACAATATCAGAATATGTGAAAACCAGCTTCATTATATTTATGCCTATGCACATAGTTTAAACTTTGTGTGCCGCCTTTAATTTCTAAAATTCTTATAATAAATCATTAGTCCGGGTCAGCAATATCAACAAAATAATATTTAATCTAATCAAATTCACTGTTTTAAACTTGATTGAGATTGGTCCATGTATCACTTTGAAAAAAGTCTGTCAAAAATATTATTGAACAGCAGCTGCAGCTCTTATCTATGAGTCCAACGCAACAACTCCCGGCAGTGACTGGTAAATTTATTTAATATACTTAAGAGATTCAGAAAAATACAGAGCTTGGATCAAGGCCTGACGTACAACCGACAATGGTACGTACCTACTTATCGACCCTCTTCAATCAATTTTCATCTCTTGGGGGATTTAATTTAATCTAAAGTTCAAAAATGTTAAACACCTCTTTAGTTCAAAATAAAGTTTTGGGCGTTTGAATAGTCAGAATCAGAAGTAGTTTTTTAAGTGTTTTTGTTTTTTATTTATGTTTGTCCAAGGCAACACGTGCTCTGTAATTTTCTGACAACCAGAATGCATTTCAACAGATGTGCAATTATTTACTTTTTTTTTTGTTGCTATTTCAATAGAGCAACGTAGGTATTGATATACTCGTAGTTGACCTTCTAGAACTTGTATGAATAAGTCAATAAGCAAATTTGCTTAGTAATTCTTCCTATTCTATCGTATTCATCATGCAATTGCTCTAATGTAGATTGTAGATAGAAGGTAGATAGATATCTTGCATGTGTATTGTATTGATTAAGTTCTTATTGCTGTAAGTTATAAAATCATGAGCGACTGTTGAACTATTGATATAATAAATTCAAACAGAGACTATAGGCTCTACGTAGGCATGATGTCAAAATGAAGATAACATACAATAAAAACAAAGTTTGTACTGATGTTGGGGCCAATAATTAATTCAGTGTAGAATAATAGCGGGCAATTAAAAGCACTGCAAGCGCTTGTAGTGCATGCGCTTGGAGACTTACATAAAGGCCGGCCTTACAAAACGAACTATAGCTCTCTGTATACCTATAGTGTTCGTAATAGGGAAGTATTACTGAAAATTATAAATCTGCAAGTCATCATCAAAATCGTAAAATATATCCCAAGTGACAATTGGGATATATTTTACGAATTTTTGAAAATTGCTGCTTTCCGTTGTCAAAACCATCTGGACTGTGTTTGCACTTGCCGAGATTGTTTTTGTAGCTTCTCACGGCTATGGAATATGGATGTGTACATAGTCGTCGGTATAAACAAGTCTTTACTGTCCGTGTCCACTGTCCGAGCGAAAAATAGACTCCTGCCTCCCCGCTCCGGCCGCGGCCGCACCGGCCGAAATGTATTCTGGTGTAGGAATGAAAAAAAATCAATTTTTTCTACATGCTTTTAAAGTTTTACTATTAAAGAATATCTCCAAAAAAAGTTTTTTAAAATTCAAATTATTTTAGGAGATATATGTATATGTATTTTGCTGACACGTATCCAAACTGGCTCGGCTTTATGACGAAACTTTATACGCGTTCTTCTCGAAACTGTCTTTTTCAAAATTATGCCCACGATTTCTCGAGTTCTACTAGACCGATTTACGTAAAGTTTTTTGAGAGTCTTCCTTATAGTGTTATCTATGGTCGGAACTACGATAATCCAAAAACTTCATTTTGTTCTTTTTTTTTAATTCGAAAAAATTCAAAAAAGTTGTAAAAATTTTTTTCAGAGACTGTATTTGCCATTTTGTGAAAAATTTTTGTTTTAAATTTTTCGTGCTTCCGCCGAGGCGACAATATTCTAATTATTAGAATTTTTTTGTTTTTGTTTCCGATTGCTAGAAGGGTCGGAATCGTGTTAATTTTTTGAGACTACCCACCTCATCAGCTGCTTGTGTTCTTAATTTTGAACTTTTTTTTTTTTGTGTATTCTTCAAAAAAATGGATATTAGAAATATTGATTGCCTTTTTTAAGAGAAAATGACATGAAATTCGTGAGTTTGCAGTGAAATAAAGACGGTTTAGTCCAGTCAAATAAGACTTTGAAGGTTAAAAAATTTCCATATAGCTAAAAATTGGTATGAATGCTCAGAGTACTATTATAATTGAATTGTGAAAAGTCCCCATCAATCCCCTTTGTGCAAAAAGTTTCATTGATAGTGAAAGTTTCCAAAAATAGGTTCTTCGCGTTGCCACACGCAATATGCACACGCTTCCACACCACCTAAGAGGTAGTGTTCTTGGCGCTTTTTTTAACATGGTTTCCCTGTCAGGCCTATTCCAAGATCTATTGTGATCCTATTGAATTCAAATTGAGTATGTAAAGTAATGAAAGCTGTGTAGATTATGTAATATACAGGGCTCCGTAATTCGTGTAACATACTTTGGGATGTGATTCTTGGTCATATTCTAAGAAAAAAAATTGTTATACAGTAAAGTCCGTTTCCCAACTCTGATATCATTTTTTGGTAATTTAAAAAGGCTAACTTTGGTGTACCCTGACCTGTGTTAAAATCGATTTCTATGTCAACACTGATGGTAGGTACCTAAATTTAGACTTAATTTTTTGTTAAAATAATAGTCTTTAAAACTGCATTGAAATTGGACTCCTATAGGCTCAGGGCTGCCAGGTTTTCAATTTTAAATGGTGTTCAAATTTTCTTCCCCAAGCATAAACTTTGCTTGGGGAAGAAAAGTTTATGCTTTGAGGTCTTTTATTCATAAAATGCGAAAAAAGAGTTTCTTTTCCTTTTACAAATGAACAAATTTGTTTTCTTATTCTTTTATACGACTAATTTACCAATTGAACATTCATATCCCAAATTTAAAGCAAACACCCACAATGAAATCCAAAAACAGGCTCTGGCATGCATTCAAAGCGAAGAAGGGCACTTTGAGCACTTGTTATAATTGTATTTGTATAAAATACATAAAAAAAAACTACTAAAAGTGTCCATATTATTGTTTTATTCAAACAAACTTCAAAGCTAGAAATTTTTAAATTTTTTTTTTAAATCTTTCCCATTATGTATATGTATGAGTTTTTGAGTGCACTTATCTAAGAGTTTTTTTTTTATTATTGTTTTGCTTATAACCTTAAAGTCAAAACTTTGTTTGGGGAAGAAAATTTGAAAACCATTTAAATTTGAAAATCTGGCAACCCTAAACCTATGGAAGCTCAACTTAAATACAGTCTTAAAGGTTGTTATTTCTACAAAAAATTAAGTCTAAAGTTAGGTCTCTATTAGAGGTCTGCATGAATACATTCATTTACCTTTTCGAATCAAGCACAGTAGTTCAGTGTATTCTGTTCGTAGAATGCTTAGAAGTTACTTTACACTAAAAACGAATACAATATTCCAAAAAAGCAAATACTGAACACCATTCAATCTCTTCGTAATAAAACGAATACACTGTTTGGTTTCTCTCCTAGGCTTGAATGCATGATTAAAACAGAACAGAACAAGCCTAAAAGCTCGCATTTCGCGTACACTAAATAGTACGGTCAATTTAGACAATTTAAATAAAGAAAATTCCGACAGAGCCAAATCTTCGTAGAGACCTTAAATTTACCACAAAGAATAAAGTGTCAAAAGTCCCAATCAGTCCGTGTGTGCTAAGGGACTTATTCGGGGTCAAAGGTCAAAATTTTAGGTTTTTTGATTTTTCTCCAAAACGGTTCGGTTTTACCGAAAAGAATCTGGTAGCAAAGTTGTAGATCTTTGAATAAAAATTGTCTTTATGGTTTTTTCTCTAAGACCCACTATTTCCGAGATATTGCGCTTGTAAGAATCACGTTCTACATAATATGCGCACATACATATGCCAGTATAGTATACAATACATATTTAGGTACTCAAGCAAGCGAAAATGCCTACTCGAGTCTCCTTTTATGTATACACTAGTTGTGCCCGCGACTTCGTCCTGGTGGAATAGTGACTTTCAGCAGCATTTTTAAATTTTTAGGAAATAAAACTTCTAGCCTTAAAAAAGGCGGTATTTCCAAAAAAAAACATTCAACCCCTATTTCAACACCTTGTAGCCCTGTTAAAAATACTTTTGAGACCGTAGTTTTTGAGTTCCCATCTCCGTTCCCGTGGGAATATAAGGATAGATATATATAGCCTTTATCCTTCCGCATGTTCTAGAATCTAGACCATCTCTGTAGCTAATTTAATAAAATCTGTTTAGCAGTTTGAACGGGAGACATACGAAAAACATATCGACATAGCTACATTCGCATTTTCAATATTAGTAAAGACACCCGTTCCCGTGGGAATATGGTGACCGTTTTCGTGGAAATATTTGGATAAGTTAAAGTTAATGTTACTCTGGGATTATGGAGCATTCCAACGGTGGAAGAATTTTTGAAATCGGTGCTGTAGTGTAAAAGTTCCCGTATACTTTCCTGCTCCCGTAGGAATATAGGGAAAAAATATATAGTCTATGTCTTTCCTCAGGTTCTGAACAATCTTTGTTTAAAATTTCATTTAAATCGGTTTATTAGTTTGGGCGGGAGATGTTAACATAGATCGACGGACAGACAGAGCTCCTTTCACACTTATTATATTAGTAAGGACTCCCGTTCCCGTAGGAATATGTGGATGAATTAAAGTTAATGTTACACAGGGATAGTGTAGCATTCTTACGGTGAAAGAATTTTTGAAATCGGTGCTGTAGTGTCAAAGTTCCCGTATACGTTCCTGCTCCCGTGGAAATATAGGGAACCGTAGGAATATGGGGATGAATTAGTTTTTATGTTACTCGGGGATAGTGTAGCATTCTAACGGTGAAAGAATTTTTGAAATCGGCTCTGCAGTGTCAAAGTTCCCGTATACGTTCCTGCTCCCGTGGGATTATAGGGAACCGTAGGAATATGGGGATGAATTAGTTTTTATGTTACTCGGGGATAGTGTAGCATTCTAACGGTGAAAGAATTTTTGAAATCGGTGCTGTAGTGTCAAAGTTCCCGTATACGTTCCTGCTCCCGTGGAAGGGAACCGTAGGAATATGGGGATGAATTTGTTTTTATGTTACTCGGGGATAGTGTAGCATTCTAACGGTGAAAGAATTTTTGAAATCGGTGCTGTAGTGTCAAAGTTCCCGTATACGTTCCTGCTCCCGTGGGAATATAGGGAACCGTAGGAATATATCGAAGAATTAGTTCTTATGTTACTCGGGGATAGTGTAGCATTCTAATGGTGAAAGAATTTTTGAAATCGGTGCTGTAGTGTCAAAGTTCCCGTATACGTTCCTGCTCCGTGGGAATATAGGGAACCGTAGGAATATGGGGATGAATTAGTTTTTATGTTACTCGGGGATAGTGTAGCATTCTAACGGTGAAAGAATTTTTGAAATCGGTGCTGTAGTGTCAAAGTTCCCGTATACGTTCCTGCTCCCGTGGGAATATAGGGAACCGTAGGAATATGGGGATGAGTTAGTTTTTATGTTATTCGCGGATAATGAAGCATTCTAATAGTGGAAAAAATTTTTAAATCGGTGTTGTAGTTTCTAAGTTCCCGTATACGTTCCCGTTCCCCTGGGAATTTAGGGATAAATTGTAGCCTATGTGTTATTCTGATGTATAAGCTATATTATTGGAAAGTTTAAGTAAAATCCATTCAGTAGTTTTTGCGTGAAAGAGTAACAAACATGCATCCACACACAAAAATTTTCAGGTTTATAATATTAGTAGGATTACACTATTCTAAGAAAATATACTCTAAAAAGACCGCCGCGCCGGTCCCTTACCGAATCCCGTCTACTTGAATAATATCTGGCCTTGAATAACATCTGCCTATTCTTTTGTCCGTGTGGTATCGTTCACGTATACCTGCTTCTTTTAGTGTTAAACGAGCAGTTCGAGTGACTATTCGTATTTATTACAGGTGCAGGGAAATAAGTCCACAGGCACCAAGTCCACTGAGGGACTTAATTCTCATTTGTACAATGAAATAAGTCCACAGGAACTAAGTCCACTGAGGGTCGTAGTTCTCACTTAATGGGAACGAGATCCACTTTACTAAAGTGGCCTTTGTTCCCATGTACAATGGGAAATTCGTTACAAAAAACTGTGGGTTTCAGTTCCCTCTGAATGTGAAATAAATTCTTATGTTTAGCCAGGAAAAAAGTAGTTCTTCAAGTATTTTTAAATTTTATTAATATAAAAGAATTAAATAAAATTTAAAAATAAAATTAAATATATTGTATCTCTATCGAGATACCAAATTTAATTAATAAAATTGTTAAAATTTCGAATTAAAGGGAATACTCTTAAAGTAGGTATCTGTTTAGTTTATTTCAAAACTGAGTTTCTGAAAATTGAATCAAAAAGCATCAGTTTATTTCGAAATTCAGTTTTCGAGTTTTGGAAAATTTTTTAAATTTTATTATTCAGTTTATGTATTTCAAAATTCGGTAAGGGACCGGCGGTCTTTTTAGAGTAGATTTTCTTAGAATAGTAATAGTGTATACATAAAAGGAAACACGAGTAGGCATTTTTACTTGCTTGAGTACCTAAATATGTATATACGTGGCATATGTGCGCATATTATGCAGAACGTGATTCTTACAAGCGCAATATCTGGGAAATAGTGAGTCTTAGAGAAAAAACCAAAAAATTTTATATAAAATTCAAAGATCTACAACTTTGCTTCAACGTAGTTTTCGGTAAAACTAGCCGTTTTCGAAAAAAATCCTAAAACCTAAAACTTAGACCTTTGAGCCCGAATAAGTCCCTTAGCACACATGGGACTGATTGGGACTTTTGACACTTTATTCTTTGTGGTAAACTTAAGGTCACTACGAAGATTTGGCTCTGTCGGAATTTTCTTTATTTGACCGCTATTTTTGTGTCTACATTGACCGGACTAAAATCAGACATTGTCCGAATTAAGATCGGCCGTCGTCGGCCGAACTCAGATGATCGAACCAAACATGTGCTAAACAAAGAGAGCACGTACACCACTCCAACCGACGCGACGCCGACGTCCAGTTTCGTCCGACTATAACCGATCAACGGACAAATCCGAACTTGTTTGGATTTATCGTACGTCGTACGTCAGTTTGCTAGTTACTTCTAGTTCTACAAGCAATGGATAGTGAAAAATTAATAATTTTCGTTTTTAGTAGGACACCACTGTGTTATAAATTTTAAATAGAAATAGAAAAATAAAATAGAAAAACAAAATACAACAATTGAAAAAATACAAATAGAACAGTTACAACTTATAAGCGTGTGGCTTGAACTGATGCAAATGAATTATGTGATGCTCTGCTTAGTTTGATTCTAGCTTTAACCTGAAATTTTTTATTTTCTATCTACCGAAGTACCGTACCCGTGTGCATATGCGGATGAGTTAGAGTTTTTGTTACTCGGGGATAGTGTAGAATTCTATCGGTGAAAGAATTTTTTAAATCGGTGCAGTAGTTTCTAGGTTCCCATTTGCGTTCCCGTGAGAATATAGGGATAGGAGCCCATGTTTTTCTTCAGGTTCTTTCTCTGTACAAAATTTCATTTAAATCGGTTCAGTGATTTGGGCGGGAGACGGATAGAAAAGAAAAGCGAGCAGACAGAGTTTCATTTCCATTTATAACATGAATAAGAATTTTGAATAGCAAAATCGATAACCGTTAACAAATTTTTCTTACATATCTCTTTCTTGAAATTGAAATATGTTCAAAAAAAAATAAACTACGACTTTTTTTGTAACTTTTAATTCTTCACTCTTTTTCAAATTCAAATTCAAATTCAAATTCAAATTCAAATTAAAAAAAAAAACGGACTTTACTGTAAACAATTTTTTTCTTAAAATATGACCAAAAATCACATCCCAAAGTATGTAAAACGAATTACCGGACACCCTGTATATCAATAGGAAAAACTAATCCCTCACACAAAATTTTATTGAAATTGTTGGAGTCGCTTATGAGAAAAATAAGTATCATATTTAAAAATCTAGAAACACGATTCTAGGTTAGGTTAGGTAGAATGGGCTGACGGTTGATCTTATTTCCGTCACACTTAGATCAATGTAGATCCATTGTGATACCCTGGAGTATTGTAACGTCCTAGAAACCTATGAGTTTTATGTTTGGTCAGTTTTTAACCAATTTGTGGCCTTAATGAAGTCTAACAGGCTGCTTTTCGAAGTGTCTAATAATTCTTCTAGTTCATTGAAAAAGTAATTGCCTAAAAATTTTTTCCTAAAGTGGCAGATTGCTGGGCGTTGACAAAGCACAAAGGAAGTGAGTGGTGTCCTCATGTTCATCTTCGTTATTGCCTCCTCTGCACAGCTCATCGGTGCAAAGACCCATTTTCTTTTTGTGGTAACCTAGTAGGTTGTGTCCAGTTATGATACTGATAAGCATTCGTAATGAAGGTCTATTCAATGATAGCAGCTTTTCAGATCCGTTCTTATCATATTTCGGCCATAGTTTCCTGGAAGTAACACATGAATCTAGGCATTAACGCGATTCTAACACAACTGTCAACTCAATTTTGAAGAAAATCCGTCAAGTGGTTCAGGCTGTGGATCCATATACGGAGAGACAGATAGACAGACAGACAGAATTGCATTTTTTTTTATTCTTTATCATCGTAATGTCATGTTTAATTACTATCCCAAAATTTTCTTTTTGCAGGACTGCAACACTTGCCTTATAACTAGTACATACATATAAGAGCGCAAGTTAAGAAGTTGTCCTTAATGATTACAATGTGTATTATATATCACTTGTTATGTATACAAATAATTATAATTTATAGTAACAGAAACGAAAAAAAAATTAAAAAAAAAATACCCCTTTAATTTTACTAGCATAGTTAAGTTATTCTATTTTATCCATAGCTATCTATGTACGTCGCTTTGACAGTTATTAAACTTTATTCGATTAAATTGCAAAGTAAAGAAATAAGATTAAAACACTTTTCTGTTATAGCTGTAAATAAATTTATATCTTATAACCATAAAACTTAGCTATTCACATTATGTAGATAATTAGGTAGGTCTATTCTAGTAAGCGAATTTGGTCAGCTCTTGGTTTTACTTGAGATTGTAGGTAGGTACTATAAATCAAGTTTTGCAATCGTGCAGAGAAAATATTTGAGATAACAGTTTAATATGACTACGAAAAATGTCGGTCCTGAAATTCTGTCCGTCTGTCTGTATGACTGACTGTCTGTCCGTATTTGATTTGCATTTATAGTCTATGGGGCAGCCTTCAGAGGGGTTTTTGGAATAAATAAATGGGGTTGGGCAACAAATCGTAAAGCCCCAGGGCCTAGCGCATTTCTCACAACCATGCCTTGTGAGGGAATGAAGGGGACCTACAACATTCTGCCGGTTCCGAATGGCAAATAGAGATAGCCATCTAGGTCTTGAAATAACCGTACCAGACACACAACCTATATGATAATACCTTTTTCTCGAAAACGGTTCTAACGATTAATAAAGGGCCCGCCAAAAACCAACTTTTTTTTTTCAAAATCAGGACGCAAAACATTGACTGTAACGGCTACTACTTGCTCATTTTCGAAGAATGCCTCTGGACCAAAATCCGCACCAAACAGTGGCTCGTTTTGGGTGTATCGGCCTTTGAATGTATGCGTGCGGGTTTTCTGTGTCCAAATACGACAATTTTGCTTGTTTACATACCCGCCAAGATCAAAATGAGCTTCATCTGAAAAGATAATTTTTTTTGGCAAAATCGGCATCGGATTTTCAAAGTAATGTCGCAATATTTCCCAGCATTGTTCAAGAGTATACACAACCATATTCGCAGACACCTCTTTACCACTGGGCCCACTGGGCCCAGGCCCAGGGCCCCGCAAGAACCAGGGCCCCCGAAATTGCCCAAAATTTCGATACATTTGTTTTGTTTACAACAACTTTTGTTGAACGTTTTCAATCACATTCCCTCCGAAATTATGTACATATATTCAAATTCAAACAAAAAAAGAAGTCTTCCAAGTATCAAGTAATGATCAGGATAACGAAACCATACACACACTTGTGTTCGTTTAAGCGCACTTTTAAAAATCCAATCATAAATAACATCCAGTCGTGTATCTTACGATCGAAATTAAGTGGTGTTGTGATGGGAAAACTTCTTGTGTATCTTTCTGACATTTGCGATGGTCCGAAAGGGTTACAATTAATAATTTTCCCTGTTTTCATTAATTGTAAGTTTTTTATTTTTTGCTGTCTTTTGTTAATGTAGGCTTTGCGTTTGTGTAGAGCGTGTTCCTACTCATTATTAGATATACTCTTGGATGACCGCACTGAGTGCCAGCGCGAGCTGATGCACCAAGCGCCTTATATAATGGTCATCAAGAAATTGAAGAAGCTTTGATGTCCATCGCCAACGATTTAGGACAGGCACGAAAGGCCAGATAGGAAGCTCTTAGTCTTTGCAAAAAAATGATAAATTTGCTGAGTGCAATTGATGAATTTATAATTAGGATCAGGGACAATTTTGATAACTTTGATTCATCATACAGACAAAAAAAAAAACAGGATTCCGAATATAAAGACCTTTCTGAAAGGACTAGGTGTAGAAGCTCACGCCAGACTATTCTGACGGCTCTGAACACTCAGTAATTTTGACTGGGAAAGAAAGGTTCAAAATTAAAACATTTCTTCCCATTGTTGACACTCAAGCGTTCATCTGAAACCACGCATAGGTGCGTATACGAATATTGGCCAACGTTTTGACTTTTTAAGAAATCTGAATTCAGAAGAATTTAAAAGAATACATGAAAATTATTTGACACGAAAATAAAAAAGCGGGCGAAATTCTAGAACTTAAAAGTTTTTTAAAAGCAAATAAAATTGAAGATAAATTTCCAAGTGTTTAAATTGCACTTAAAATTTTCTTAAGTAACCAACTCCAGTGGTGAACGTTCCTTCTCTAAGTTAAAAAGAATAAAAAACGAACTCAGAACTACAATGATTCAAAAAATATTGACAAGTTTGTTACTGATGTCAATCGAAAGCAACATCTTCAAATGTACCTATCGATTTTATAGATATAATCAATGATTTTGCTAATCTTAAGTAAAGAAAAAGAATCCTTCAGTAAACATTCCTCTCTCCATCTTTTTGCATATCAATATTTTGTTCCTTAAATTACATTCCTTAAACTATATCTGAATTAATTTTTCTGTTATTTAAATTTTATATGAAAAATTTATTATTTTGTTTTTATTTTTACATTATTTACGTTTATGTTAAATCATAAACATGCTGCAATAATTATTATTTACTTTTATAATGAATTAAAAAAATTTTTTATTTATTTAATAAAATAAAAGAATAAATGTTATTTCAAAGCTTTGTGATTTTTTCTGTATACTTTTATTACACAACATTACATTTTTATACAGGGGCCCCATTTTCAAAAAGTGCCCAGGGCCCCAAAAAGTGTAAAGACGGCCTTGCATATTCGTTCAGCGGAAGGATAAAACTAGTTATTTGTCAAATCAGACATGAGCTAAGTGTTACCATTCGCGAAATTAGAACTAGTTAAAAAAAAAAAAACGGACCCTTTAGAATGTTGTCTTTTTTATGTTGTAAAAACCACTTTTGAAAAAAATTTTAAAACCGCATAGTTCGTTTTTTCAAACCGAATTTCTCGTTAATGGATTATTGTTTAAGAAATATTGCGTATTATTATTTGCAAAATTTAAATTTTTGAAAATTTTATTAATTAAGAAAATAAATTTTTTTTAATACTATCAGAACGGTATCTAAAATTTTCGTTTAAATACCTGTCCGAAAAATTTATGGCAAGGTCTTTAAAATTGAATAGTTAACTTAAAAAAAATGTTTTTAAAACTTTCTTTCGGGTTAAACCGTTTTAACAACTTTGATTAAATTTTCAGCCTTTATATGTATCAGCAACTGAAAACAATTTCATAATTAATTTGTAGTTGGCAACCCTGTAACCCAAAATTATTATGAAGAGCGAATACTAAGACCTCGTAATCAGCCTAAAAATTTTGGTATTGTGCTAAGCACGCAATCGCAAGTTCGTGCGACCCGATACTGTCCAATTTTTGAAACGGGCTTTTTCTGCGTTTCCGATGTCAAAATCCTCTGGACTATGTTTAAACTTGCGGTTTTACCCACGTCGTTTTTGTAACTTTTTAACAGCTTTGAATACATAGTTAAAGTTGTAAGTTAAACAAATTGTTGCTGTTCGAGCAAACACAAGACGTTTCACCGGGATGGAAGTGCGGGGTTGATCGGGGTTGATAGCGTCATTTTATTTTACCCATAGCGATGTGTTACTTTGACAATTAAACCTTAAGAAATTATTGATTTGATTGCAATCTGAAGAATTAAGATTAAGGCACTTATCAGGTTATGATGGAAATTTATATTATAACCAATAACCAAAATCCATCACGGTCCAAAATTGTCAAATGCCTCTGAGGGAGATGTCAAATCAGTTCAACATTAACCTTTCATGGGTGCCAGGACATAGGGATAAACAAGGCATCTGTATATGTCGGACGAACTAGCCAAAAGGCACTTCCCTTCGCTCAGAATGGAACTACATAGGTATACATATCGCTAGGTACATGTAAACTCCTACTTAGACAAGACGCTTTAAGGATAACAAACAACTGCCTTGCAACCAAAAAAGTTCCGCCGTGTGTAGACTCAAAACGCTCGAATAGTTTTTTAGCCATGAACCGCTTGTATCTAGATTCTACCATAGGTGTTCTTACGGGACACTGTCTAATAGGAAAACACGCCAAAAGACTTGGTGGGTTTTCCAATGATTTCTGCAGAAGCTGCATGGACGAAGAAGATGAAGAAACCATTCAACACCTTCTATGCCCTGCACATAGGAGGAAAACTCATCTCGGTGAATTCTTCTTCGATAATACTAGCGACTTAGCTTACATAGACCCTAAAGCCTTTCGAAATACATACAGTAATAGCTCCGCGTGGTTCGACTAGCAGGTGATTAACCGGCTAGTCCCGAAAGAAAAGATTAATGGGTGATCAACTAGTTAATCTCACATCGGGTTTCTGAGATTAGTAGGTGATTATCTTGCTGATCTCTGTGGTAACACAATGAACCATTGTGGTCCAAGTGTGTCAGGCAATGCACGTACGATATACACATTGGCTGACAGCCACTTCCACTTACCAATAACCATAAAACTTAATCACATTTTTGTAGATTATTTGGTAAATATTTTTGTACTTGCGAGAAAGTTTGATCGAACCTTTTAGTTTTTTCTTTTAAGAAAACGTTCAATTGCGTCGTATTTCAGTTTTAAGAATCTATCCGCGAACAAATATCGCAAGTTGATAAAAATGAATTACAATGGCAAGTTTCAGAATGGGGATTTAGTTCCATTTGAAATCATGTGGTTTCTACCCAACAATATAATCAATTACCCACGCTTGATTCTAGGCTAACCAATCAATAGAAACTCAATACTTGAAATTCTTTTTATGACCGCATTTAGAACTAAATGGTATGTGTTATTAGACTGATTAAGAATTTGGCGTAAATAAGCATGGCATATAGCTCAAAGTTTTTATTTTGGTCGTTTACAGCTTAAAAGACAACGTTTTACATCTTTGTAAGATGTACGGACGGCGCGGCGGGCGGCGAAAAAACCCACATGAAAACCCTTTTATGATACTTAAAAACCAGAACTGCCCAAAGCGAATATGTAGAAAATATTTTTGTTAAAAGATTTGGGAAGAGTTCATTATCGGAATTGAACATTTTTTAAGAAAGTTCTCTGTTAAATAATTAAGCATTAATTTTAATATTTTATTTAGAACTCTTTGAATCTTTGTAAAATGGGTCTCAGCACAGTAAAACCACACTGGAGCACCATAAGTGAGGCTTTAAAACTGTTTCTTGTCAAATGTTAGACTATGGTACTTGCAGTTAATATCAACCGAGTTGAGCTGTAACGTTCTTTGTTGGAAAAAACTCTGCTTTTCTACCAGATTACCAAATTGTAGAATGTTGAGTGAGCATTGGTAGCTAACAAGAGCACAAGCTAGAAGAACAAAGGACAGTGTCGTCAGAAAACCTTGCCAGTTTAGGGTTTTCAACAACAGATGGCAAGTTAGGCATGTAAACATTGAAAAGCAAGTGTCCCAGCACAGATCCCTGCGGAACACCGCTAAGGTTTCATATAAAGAAGATTTTACACTGCCTTTCTAGCGTATACATCAAGTGTTTTATTGAGTAAAATACTCCAAGGTTATAGGCATTATAGGTATATAAATGAACCTACGGTACCACACAATGTCGAAGCGCTCGAAGGCGTTTCCGATGTTTAAAAGTACTAGAATAGTCGATATTTTTAGTTAAAGATTGCCTTAGACCTGATTTTTAATTCTTAATATTTGATGACATGTGCACATCAGCTCTGAAGCCAAACTGCTCTTTGAGGTAGATATATGTTTGAAGTATAACTGGCCGAAGTTTCGAAATCTGAAATGAATCTGAAAGAGATGGTGAGAAGAAATCGAGTAGACATCTTGGTCTTGGGTATCCAAGAAAAATAAATGGCGGAATACATGAAACAGAGCCGGTTTTTCGGACGTATGGAGACAATGTTTTGCTATGGAACTGACCAGAGTAACAACGAAACGAAAAAGAATTCTTGCGGAACAGCTACTTGGCAGCGTGTTGACCTTAGAATTTGTTATTGTTTGTTGTTTAGCCTGAAGTTGTTGATGTCAGTCAAAAAATATAAGAAAGAAAAAAATTTCCTACAAAGATAGTATGAAAGATAGAGAAGCTCAAGTGACCTCATTTCAACTTATGCGCTTCATCTAGGTACGGCAATAGGCTCATAACTGCGTTGTTATCGTATTCGTACCCTTCTAAAACGCAAACTTTGCTAGGGTTACCCCAACACCTATAAAATTTACGTCATTTACATGATGTGAATCTTATTTCTCACTTTTTTGCCCAATAGCGAATCAATTAGGGCAGGGGTAGATACAGGGTAATAAACTCGTTTTTTGGGCAATGAAAAAGGTTAGGAATTAATTTTTGCAGAAAGTATCTTTGTTACATTACCAGCACAGTCCAAATGCTGTGCTACTGCATTTTCGACTGTGTTGATGGTGTTATACATATATTTCTGCAGAGAAGAATGAGTTTTCAAAGTTCAATCTGAGGATATTGTCGTAAGCTCAACGAGAAATAGACCGGGCCACTTTCGATTATCTCTATACCAGTTATAGCATTATATTTTTTTGTGGAGGAAACATAGGTAAATTGATTTAAAAAATATTTAAGTTTCCCATTTTTACTTCCTTATAGTTTTATTTAAATAGGTAGGTATATATAATATTTTAAAATGATCGAAGTACGCACCAACTTGAAAATAAGTACATAAATGTAAATGAACTCATCAGACAGGCGCTTATGTGGGACAGACCTCAGCATTTTCTGTTTTTTGTTGGTTTTTTTTTTTAATTAACTCGCACATCAAGGGGTTATGAATACCCTTACATTGTTTTAAAACACAGTTCTAGCATTTAGGGAAATAGGAGAGGTTTTAAAAGGCGAAACCGATGCACGTTACTTTTGAATTTTAGTGAATCGTAATGTAGGGGGAAATAGAGTCGGGTAAAGCATTCCACATACGGGTGGTGCGACTAAAATATGAATCTCAATACTTGAATCTGCGTCCGAGATTGGGCTCAAGGTAAAGTGAAACTGATGAGCATTCCTAATGAAGCGGGTGTTGGGGCTAAACTATTTCAGAAGAGGAGTGCAACTGGCTAATTTCACTAGAGAACTGATTGTGAAAAAAATCGATAAAAGATAGTGTGACACTCTCACTACTATTGAGGGAAGGGTAAAGTATTGAATTTTTTTTTTTTTCAAGAATATTGTGCTAAAATTTCAAGTTGATCGGAGTAAAATTGACGAAGATATGAGTATTTGAGCGTCTATTGGTTCATGCAGCTTCCTTTACCTGTTTTAGGCTGCGGGCGCTATTGTAAACGGATTTTCAACAGGGACGCTACAAAAGTAGAGCGACAGAGACAGTAATAGACGCCATATTTCTTGACACTCTTTTGACATTTCTTTTCAGTAAGGTTTGTCATTTCATGATGGAAACATATACGAGCCAACAACGAGTCAAAATTATTAAAATTTACCTACCGAAATTCGGAGTCAGTGGCCTCAACGTAAAGAGCGCTACGTCCAATTTGTGGTCGTCATAATCGTCCTAGCAGATCAACAATTGAGCGTCTAGTGGAAAAATTTGAATCTACAGGCGCAGTACAAAATGTTCCCGTGCCAGTGAGACAAAGAAATGGTTGTTGTGTCGAGAATATTGCTGCCGCTGAGGCTTCAGATGCAGAAAGCCGAAATGTGTTTCTCACACGTCGTTCTCAAGCGTTGGGCATCTCTGTGACGTTGTTGTAGCGAATTTTGCGAAAAGATCTTGGCCAACATCCTTACAAGATTAAATTGACGCAAGAACTGAAGCCGCTTGACCACCAGAACCGTCGTATGTTCGTGAATTGGGCTGAGCAACAACTTGAAAATGTTTCGGATTTTCATCGAAAAATCATCTTCAGCGATGAGATTCATTTCTGGCTGAATGGCTTCTTCAATAAACAAAATATGTATGCGGTATTGGTCAGGCAGCAGTCAACACGTACTCCATGAGTCATCATTGCATCCCGAAAAAGTTACGGTTTGGTGTGGTTTATCGACCGGCGGCGGCGTCATTATTCCGTGATGATCAAGACCGGCACGTTACTATGAATTTGGATCGCTACCGTTAAATGATAACCGAATATTTTTGGCCCCAATTGGATGATATGGACTTGGATGACATGTGGTTCCAACAGGACGGCTTCACAAGCCACACAGCTTGGAAACCAAGTTTGGAGAACGTGTTATCTCACGAAATGGTTCAGTCGCTTGGCCGCCTCGTTCGTGCGATTTTACGACGTTAGACTATTTCCTGTCAAATCTATGCCAGCAAGCCAGCGACGATTGATGAACTTCGTAACGAATATCGAACGTGAAATTGCAGCAGTATCGGCCGATTTATTGGGTTCAGCGTCTGGACTTCTGCAAGCGTGCCCGTGGTTTCCATGCAAAATCGAACTCCATACATAATGGCATTGAACGTGCTTTCACAGAAATAAAGAATTTAACTGATATCCAAAACCGTTTTTTTTTATTAAAAAAGACTTTTGTAGCGCTTATATTGAAAAGCCCGATATTTCTCGACCCCGAATAAATTCCTTCATTAACGGGCCTGTTCCGGTCTTGTTATTTATATTCGGGACATTGTGTATATTAGTATGGTGTTCTCAAACTTATGTGCAATGAGCGGTAAACGACCCAACTCTTCTGCGTTTTTCTTAGCCATTTTTCTAAGACTTGTCATATTTGAAGTCCGTGTACACGATAACTCAAAAACAACTGGACCCATCGCATCGCTTTGAAATTGTGCACAGTACTTCTTCACATAATTCAGAAGGTATTGTCGAGAGCTTTTACGTTTTTTTAATATTTACTAATTTTTTAACAACCTTTACCTTGAAAAACATAACGAATGTAATTTGATTTTTTTGTATCAGATGATTCTGTTGCGAGTTGTGGTGCACACCGCAAACCAACTTTTTTCGAGGCGCCTATACGGAGTTTAATTTCCAATGCAAATTTAGGAGAATGTTGTTGAAATGTTTACTTTATTAGATAAATGTAAATTTTTCAATAAACGAACTCTTCCCGCAACGCCAAAAAAATCTTAAAAATATGCCTTTTTTCGGCCGAATTAAGTTTACCTCCCACCTTAATGCTCTGTTTTGTATGATACCCTATGAAGTAGACGCAAAGATGTTTGCGGAACACAGATAGGTCACATTAATTTATTCATAACTCAAGCGCGAATTTAAAGCCATTATTTTTCGAATTGCAAGTTCCGTAATTGAAATACGAAAGTTCAAATTGATTCATTTTTATAAGGCAAACTCTACAATCTAGCAGAAAAAAAAATTAGAGATAACAATTCAAACATGACATTACGTTGATACAGAATACAAAAAAATGGATCCTGCAACTCTATCTGCCTGTCTGTCTGTCTGTTTGCATATGGATCTACAGCCGGAACTGCTTGACCGATTTTTTCAAGGCTCTAGTTAGGGTCTGTGAGGGGTTTATCGAATCTCTAGGTCTTGAAATAACGGTACAACCTATTTGATAACACTTATTTATCTCAAAACGACTTTACGATCTCGATACAATTTTACGTAAAAGATTATTTCTCAACGGTCTTTCTTATGATGTAATTTTTTGGGAAAGGTCTAAGAACGGTTTACGTTTTTAAATTTTATTTTGAAGAAATAAGTACTTTCTGCTATTGATGTGTTGTCTTGAGGAACACCCTGTAACATAAGATTAAAATAACCAAACTCACATATTCATCGCCCAAACCAAAGAGCTTTTGCAGTTGGCGGCAGAAACGCTGCTGTCATCATTTTTGCCGTTGCAACAAACAATACAAATGTACGGAGACGTTTTGTTTTTTTTGGCGCGTTGGTGTGGATATTTTCATATTTCACTGTTTAATTTAGTTTTGACCATTGCAATTGCCGCTGCCGCTACTGCAAAAGCCCTTTGGTGTCTTAGGTCCTTAATACTAAACGCTAGATATTTTAGCAATTGCTGTATTTAATTTATTTTTTGAATATTTCTTCAACAGATACGTACAATTTAAGTCACAGCAGAACCGTTTACGGACAAATGAAAAAGTCGAAGCTTCTACAAAATATGGTAAAGTTCGTGGAGTCAAGTGGCGCACCATTTATGGCGACGAGTACCTTAGTTTTGAAGGAATTCCATACGCTAAGCCTCCAATAGGAGAACTTCGTTTTCGTGCCCCCCAAGAACCAGAGCCATGGGTTGAAGTGAGAAAATGCACTAAAGTGGGTCCACGGCCTACACAAATGAACATTGTCTTAGGTATGGTGCAAGGAAGCGAAGACTGCCTCTATCTAAATGTATTCACTAAGGACGTGAGTTGAATTCGCAATTAAAATAAGAAGTGTTTGAAATTCAATTCGTGTTTTTTCAGCTTAATCCTCCAGAGCCACTGCCAGTACTCATATGGATTTATGGTGGAGCCTACCAGATGGGAGAAGCTTCCAGAGATGTGTACAGTCCTGATTATATTATGAAAGAAGATGTAATGTTAGTATCCTTTTCATACCGCTTAGGACCAATGGGTTTGCACACTTCACACCTGACAATAACGATAAAAAATTAATTCATGTCTGATTGTTTCCAGGTTTCATGTCGTTTTCCGATCCAGAAGTTGGTGTTTCCGGCAATGCGGGGTTAAAAGATCAAGTCTTAGCAATCAAATGGGTGAAAAACAATTGTGCATTCTTTGGAGGTGATCCCAATAATATAACAGTTTTTGGAGAGAGTGCCGGAGGTAGTTCCGCTCACTACATGATGCTCACCGAACAGACAAAAGGACTTTTTCACAAGGGAATCGTTATGTCAGGCAGTGCAGTTGCACCATGGGCGAATATTCCTCAAATAAATTGGAGTTATAGACTGGCAAAAGCTTCCGGTTACACAGGAGAAGATAAAGACAAAGATGTTTTGGAGTTTTTGAACAAATTGAAACCAAGTGAAATGTATAAACAAGCCGAAGAGATTCTAACAAAGGAAGAACGACATGACAGGATTCCATACTGTTTTGGCCCAACAGTCGAACCATATGTTAGTGAGGAATGTGTCATTCCAGAGGATCCAGTTCAGATGATGCGAGAATCTTGGAGCAACGCGATACCAATGATAATTGGAGGAAACTCTTTCGAAGGGTTGCTTCTGTTTACTGGTAAATTCCGCAATCAAATTTGCTTCCATTTTCTTTTTTTGAAAAATTTATTTACTTTTCTTTTTTTTTTCAGAAATCCGCAAATATCCTGACATGGTTAAGGAACTGGGTGATTGCCACAACGTTGTGCCCCTTGAACTTTGTCTTACACCTGAAAAACGAAGAGAGTTTGGACTCAAAATAAAAGAAGCTTACTTCGGCGAGGCCGAGCCGAGTTTAGAAAATCGACTTCAGTATTGCGATGTAAGTATGAACTTAACACGCACATGGTATCCATTCTACATGTCATCTTAACCTCTTTTCAGCTTTTTTCCTACAAATACTTCTGGCACGGTATACACCGAACGTTGTTGTCTCGTTGCGAATACGCTAGCGCACCAACCTATCTGTATCGATTTGATTTCGATTCGAAGCATTTTAATCATGTTCGGGGCTTCATCTGTGGTCGAAAAATGCGCGGAACTTGTCACGGCGACGATCTGTCGTATTTATTTTACAATGGCATTGCCAAGAAACTGAAGCAACGTAGCCGTGAATACAAGACAATTCGAACGATGGTGTCTCTGTGGACAAACTTTGCTGCAACTGGGGATCCCAATAGTTCTGAAAGAACTGAAGAAAAGTGGTTACCTGTAGTGAAATCAGAGAATTTCAAATGCCTTAACATATCCGATGACACGGAGATGATAGACTTGCCTGAAAGCGAAAAACTAAGACTTTGGGATCAGTTATATCCAAAGGAATTGTTGTATTGAGTGATATTAATTTGTTTTTTTTTTTTAATTATGTGTGCGTATGCAACAGTGGTGTTAGCTTAAGATAGTGTTTTTCTTCTGTTTTGTTATAAAATATTGTAGTTTGCGTTGAAAGAAGTTAAGTAAACTCTTAAAAGTAAATACAAGTTTTTCTTTCACAGTTCTCTCGACGAGGGCATGCAGGTTTTCTTCTATTCGTGTTTTTTGACAGAAATTAATAATTCTAAAAGTTCATAACATGCTTTTAAATGAATCCTAGCATCCTTCCATTAAAGAAACCAAGTCAAAAATAATGAAATACTCGAATATATTATAAAAAAGAGTGTAAATATCAAAATATCTCCGACCAATAAGTCTATTATCTTTCCATCTAAGACTTTAGAACGACTGATTGATATCTATATGCGAACGGCTATAGATCCAAAACTGTTATCTACAGCACAACACGCCCACTGTAAGGGAAAATCTGTGGAAACGGCCCTACACAATCACAAAGAATACACTCTGGCCGCATTCCTCGACAAAGAGGGTGCCTTTGATAACGTAAATAACTCTGCAGTTACAAAGGCACTGACAAAGCTCAAAGTAGATTGTTAGCGAAAAGTTTAATGTGTTCGATGATTATTTTATAAAAACACGATTAAAAAATGCTTTTTAATTTGACGTGCTGCCAAGACGAGCGAGTAACTTTATTTAATTTTTACAATGAACAGGAGTGTCAAAAAGAAGATGTATAAAAGTTGAAAGAAGACAACTAGGTTGTATTTAGCCATTAGCCGCACATAAAAGGGCATTGCCAGAAGAGCATAAGAAATGATTGTTTACACCGAGAGGCAAAAATAGCAAGATATATTATTTTAGTAAAAGTTATGTAGATACTTTAAACTTTATTCAACATACTCCCCACCTTGAAGAGACGAGGGCGATTCAACAGGCAATAAGCAAACTTGAGAAATAGCTCTTTTAAGAATATTTGTAGACGTCTTTATAGATACGACCCGAACGACATCATCTTTTCCAGGATGTAACGCAACAATGCGGCCCATTTTCCATTTCAGTGGGGGTAGGTTGTCATCTTTAAGAACGACCAATGATCCAGCAGCGACTTCCTCAGTGATGGTTTGCCACTTTGTCCGTTTTTGTAGTCCTTGAATTTATTCGGACGACCATCTTTTCCAGAAAGTTTGCATAACCCATTGCAATCGTTGCCATCGTGATAGCCTGTTCAGATGATCATCTTGAATTACAGTTCCAACCATTGCAGTAAGTGGGCCACCTATTAAGAAATGACCAGGAGTTAAAAAATTGAAATCGTTTGGATTGTTAGATATAGGAGTTATGGGGCGCGAATTCAGTATAGCCTCTATTTGAATGAGAATGGTATTGAGCTCAATAAAGGTGGGTGAAATTAAATGTAGCAGCCTCTTCATGTGAAACTTTGCGGACTTCACTGCCGCTTCCCATATTCCTCCCATGTGGGGAGATCTAGGTGGTATAGTCTTCCACTCGATTCCGTCCTCAGCACACATATTTATGATCTCAGCATTATGTTCCCTTTTCATGAAAAGTTGATACAATTCGTGAAGTTCATTCCTTGCCCCAATAAAATTAAGTCCATTGTCGCTGTAGATGGTTGAGCATAGCCCACGTCGACCAATGAAGCGTTTTAGAGCTCCTATGAAAGCTGCTGCAGTGAGGTCTTCAACGAGCTCTAGATGAACAGCGCGAGTTATAAAACATACAAACACGGAAACGTAAGCCTTAGTGGGAACAACACCTCGTCTGCGATAGTGTATCAAAAAAGGACCACAAAAATCAATGCCGACAGTGGAGAAGGGTCTGGCTGGAAGTAAACGTGATGTTGGCAGATCTCCCATTAATTGTTCCAAAGGTTTTGGTCGACATCGGGTGCATAAGACACAATTGCGAACAACTCGATTCGTGAGAACCTTCCCATTTAGCGGCCAATATTGTTGTCGAACGACGGCTAAAAGGTTTTGTGGGCCTACATGACCATGTTTATAATGAATGTACCGAATTGCGGAGGTCGTGAAGACGTGAGATGAAGGCAGTAGTATGGGGTGCTTCGCATTGAACTCCACATTTGAATTTCTTATTCTTCCGCCAACTCTAATTAATCCATCTTCATCTAAGAACGGTGCAAGTGATCGTAGATTGCTTCTTCTTGGAATGTATTTGTTTTTACGCAGTAGTTCCAATTCAGACGAGAAGCAAGTTTCTTGGACTGCGTGTAGGATCTGCCGTAAGGCTGTCTTCAATTCGCTGGCAGTAATAGGTCCAGTTAATGGTTGTGGTACCTCGATTTCAGGACTTAATACACCACGCAAAATCTTCTTTTTCATAATCCTTACTGAAGCATTATGTATGAAGCGATTATTATAGGAAATGACACGTTGTAATTTGATATATGTTGAATAATATTTGATGTTTGCGATAAAGTCGCATCCAGATTGTGCGGAGAGAACGATTTTAACGTTTTTTCGCTCTAAATCATTTTCATGAATATGAGTAGTATCGCAATGAGAGCGTGGCCAATTCTCTTGCTTGTCTCTTAAAAATGAAGGTCCTGAAAACCACAAGTCGGATTCGATAAGTGCAGACGGTCGTGCTCCACGCGATACTATGTCAGCCGGATTTAAATCTGAATCGATATGTCGCCACTGCTGTACAGTAGTTGTTTCTTGTATGCTGGATATGCGATTAGCAACGAATGTTTTCCATGTTGATGATTCTGCCGATAACCAGGACAATACGATAGAAGAATCAGTCCAATAAAAAACATCTTCGAACTCGATGGGAAGGATTTGCATGATGCGATGTGTAAACTGAGCTGCCATAGCAGCGGCGCATAGCTCTAGACGAGGTAGGCATGTGACCTTCGATGGAGCAACCTTGGACTTTGCTGCTAGTAGCCTGCATTGAATGCTCCCATCTTCCAAAAACGATCGAAGGTAGATGCAGGTTCCATATGCTAGTTCTGAGCTATCTGCAAATGCATGTATTTGAGAATTTGTCTTCTGAGTGGATATGGCCATTCTGGGAATACTCAGCTGTTGAAGAAGATGGAATTCACTGCGAAAGTCTATCCATCTTTTCTCATAACACTTTGGAAGTGATTCGTCCCAAGAAAGCTTAGTTTGCCATAACTGCTTCATGAATATTTTAGCAAGGACAAGAACCGGATTAACAAGACCAAGAGGGTCAAATAGTTGTGAAATGTCAGAAAGCACTGATCTTTTTGTTAAATGAGAACTCTGTTTTAGGCTTTGGCTGTTGTACATGAACGCATCAGCAGTTGGATTCCAAATAATACCCAAGGTTTTCACAACATTACTACTCTGCATTTGAAAGTGAGTCTCTCTTTGATCTAAGGGAATGCTTTCTAATAGCGCAGGTGAATTGGAACACCATTTTCTCAGTTCAAATTTTCCCTTTTTTAATGCTGCTATGAGCTCAGTCTGGATAATTTTTGCATCGTCTAACGAGTCTGATCCCGTCAGGACATCATCCACATAAAAATCAGATTCGATGACCTTAGCCGCGTGCGGAAACTGTTGTTTTTCATCATTTGCCAGTTGGTTTAATACGCGAGTCGCCAAATATGACGCTGATGAGGTACCATATGTGACAGTGCACAGGCGGTAAGTGCTAATGCGCTCATTTTCAGAGCTTCTCCATAAAATTAATTGGTAATTACGATCTTGTGAATCTAGCATAACTACCGATACATTTTTGTAATATCGCTGGTGAAAACATAACGATGCATCCGGAAACGAAGAGCTATTGAAAATAAATCGGGTTGAACGACAGGTCCAACCATGAGTATGTCATTGAGAGATTTTCCATTATTTGATTTAGATGAGCCATCAAAGACAACTCTCAGTTTTGTCGTGCTACTACCTGGCTTGATTATGCAGTGATGAGGCAGGTAAAAATGAGGTTGAGATTGGTCAATATCATCGGCAAGCTCCATGTGATTTAGCTCTATATATTCCCTTATGAACTCATGATACTGCACTCGAAGCTCGTTGTTCATATTGAGTTTTCTTTCCAGGCAGTTGAAGCGCTTTAACGCTGTGTTGTATGACAGTCCTAAAGTTGACGCATCGCTTTTGAACGGAAGCCTAACTTGATAACGACCACACTCAAGGCGACGATAATGATCAATAAAATGTCTTTCGCACAAGGCTTCACTTTCAGAAAATATACGTGAGACGGAACAATAATTTTCAATTTCCCAGAAAGCTTTCAGCCTTTCCTCTAACACTTCTAGTGAATTTTCTGCAACTAGATTGCATTGCCTAGGGCTCTGCAATGATTGATAGTTTCCACTTATTATCCATCCGAAGACAGTGCTTTGTAGAATTGTTGTATTGTTTTCAAGTTTGATCTGGCCTTGCAAAAGAAGAGAGAAAAATAATTCTGCTCCCAACAATAGGTCTACTCTTTGCGGAATATAGAAATTGGGATCTGCGAGGCTTATATTGGCTGGTATGCCAAAATCGGTGCATATTTTTTCAGAAGGCAGTAAACCGGTTATCTTAGGAAGAATGACTGCCTCGATAGATGACGAAAAATTAGTTAAGCGTGATTTGATTGTGAAATACGCCTTGTGAGACGCTTCTTTTGTGACTGATGAGATGCCAGAGTAAGACTGAAATGACTTTCTGTGAGCTGCACCAATGAGCTGTGCAAATTGTTCACTCACAAAATTAATTTGTGAACCAGAATCTAACAACACGCGACAGACGACAAGAGAACCTCTGTTATCTACAGCGTAGATTATTGCTGTAGCTAGAATTGTCATGGGTTCTTTGCGGGTGGTAGTGAACGAGGTTGGCACGGGCGGAGTGTGAGAAGACGATTTAAGTTGAGGTGTATATGGCGGGGCATTTGGATTAATTGAAGAGACTGACGTATCACCATGCAGTAATGAGTGATGCTTCTGAGAGCAGATCCGACAGCTGTTATTGGAAGAACACTTTTCTTTTACATGATCAGTTTTTAGGCAATTTTCACAGATGTTGAGTGTGCTTACTTGTTGCTTTCTGTCGGCTGGCGATAAACGCAGGAATCGAAAGCACCTTGTGATCATGTGACCAGATTTAGAGCAGTGGGCGCACAGAGTATCATTAGTAATGGCAAATGATTTAGGTGTGTTTTTTAATCTAATGTCTACCTTATGAATAGGACTCACCTTCGTTGCTGGTGGTTGGCTTACCATTCCTTCTAGTATTTGACTACGTTTGATAAGGTACTTTGATATCTCTGCGTAAGTAGCAAGACGATCAGAAGGCGCCTCTTCCTGCCATTTGATCAGCGAAGCTCCATCCAGTTTTGATGTTATAAGGTAGACTATGATGTCATCCCAATTTTGTGTAGAACGGCCCAGTGATGAAAGAGCACGCAAATGTACATTAAAGGTGTCTAGTAGCAAACGAAGCGATGACGCGGAACTTTTTTGAATTGTTGGTGCCTCGAAAATCTGTTTGATGTGTTCGTGGGCAATAATTTTTTTATTTTCGTAGCGCTCTCGAAGCATTTGCATAGCAATGTTGTAATTGGTGTCGGTTACCTCCAAAGACTTTACAATCAATGCTGCGCTGCCACCCAGAGCGCCAAGCAGATGATGGAACTTGCTCACATTGCTTAATTTGGGTTGAGAATGAACAAGTGAATTGAAAGCATCATAAAACGACATCCACTCTGTTATTGAACCTGAAAAAGTAGGAATATTAGCTTTGGGTAACTTAATGAAATCCGCAACTGCAGAGTTTTTTGATGAAGTTTCAGGTTCTGAGTTTGAAGTTTTTTCTATTTTATCCAAATAAGTTTGCAACGCTGGCTGAACAGTGTAATAAAGCTCTTCGTAGTTGGAACGCTCATCCTTGAGAAACTCTGTAGAGTCAGCGTCTTCTAATTTCGCTTGAAGTGAGGAGAAAAGCTTAAAGCAGGTTTCCAGAGCCACTATTCGAATGTTCAGATCGGCCTTTGTTGCTGTTTCAGCCCTTTGTGTCGTAAAGTCCTTGATGCGATCCAATTGCTTAAGACACACGCTCCGTTTGTTACGAAGATCTTCTGCTGTCTTAGACATCGTTAACCTCTTCTTTTTCCACGCCACGTGAATTGCAAAATGTACCTTTTGCTTTTAGTTTCGCGATGAAATTTATTTAAATATTCTTACTGAATCTTGGCAATCACGTCGGGGTCACCAATTTGTTAGCGAAAAGTTTAATGTGTTCGATGATTATTTTATAAAAACACGATTAAAAAATGCTTTTTAATTTGACGTGCTGCCAAGACGAGCGAGTAACTTTATTTAATTTTTACAATGAACAGGAGTGTCAAAAAGAAGATGTATAAAAGTTGAAAGAAGACAACTAGGTTGTATTTAGCCATTAGCCGCACATAAAAGGGCATTGCCAGAAGGGCATAAGAAATGATTGTTTACACCGAGAGGCAAAAATAGCAAGATATATTATTTTAGTAAAAGTTATGTAGATACTTTAAACTTTATTCAACAAGATAGTTCCATTGTG
Organism: Melanostoma scalare; assembly: GCA_949752695.1. Lineage (NCBI taxonomy): Eukaryota > Metazoa > Arthropoda > Insecta > Diptera > Syrphidae > Melanostoma > Melanostoma scalare. Next base: position 133,119,233 of record OX456986.1, on the reverse strand, counting down.
GAATTGGCAAATATAATGCTAAAAAGCAGGAGAATCAACTCAACTCTAAGAAACTTCTCTGCAAAGAGATCTGTCAGTAGAGGAACATCGCAAGGCAAGACGGAGTCCTATTCCCTCTTCTATGGAATCTAGTTGTCAACGAACTTCTAGTTGGCTTAGAAGCTGAGGGATTCAAAGTGATTGCATATGCAGATGACGTCTCCATTGGGGTATCCGGTAAACATGCTCACGTCCTTACGGATCTGATGGAAACCGATCTAAATAATCCAGTAAAATGGGCGGGAAAAGTGATCTAGGGGTCAACCCTCAGAAAACTGAACTCGTTCTCTTAACCAGGAAATACAAAATTCCTCAATTTATAACTCCATCAATCAATGGAATCCCACTTGAACTTTCAAACGAAGCTAAATATGTAGGTATAATCCTAGACAAAAACCTGAACTGGAAAGCCAATATACAGGAAAGAATCAGGAAATCCACCGTAGCCCTATATTTTCCTGTAAAAAAGCTATAAAAGCTCTAAGCCGCGGTCATCAACCCGATACTCGCACATACCGAATGGTGGACCGCTCTTGATAAAAGGTCATACTGCGATAATCTAAGCAAGGTCCAACGAACAGCCTGTTTGTGTATAAGCGGAGCACTGAGTTAAACACCCTCAGCTGCCCTAAACATACTCCTTAATCTCACACCACCAGATATCTTCAACAAACAAATGGCTGTCAGTACAGCCATTTGTATGAGAGCTATCTCCCAATGGAACATCGGTCACGCTACAATCCTGAATTTATTCAGATCAATCCCTTGAAACTCCGACTACACCATCCCCCAATTGGTTTTTGATAATAAGTTCCAAGTCTCAATCCCACTGAGAACTACTTGGGAAGACGAAGAATTCGTGAGTGATGAATCATTTCATTTCTATACAGATGGTTCAAAAACCGAAGAAAGGGTCGGCTGCTGAACGTAAGTCTCTCATTCCGCCTTCCAAACCATTGTATCGTGTTCCAAGCGGAGATTCTGGCGATCGAAGAGGTCCTATCATGGCTAAAAGAAAACGTGATATCCTCAGCGAATATCCGGATTTTCTCAGACAGTCAAGCAGCCCTCAAATCGCTCGGAGCTGTATCCACGAACTCAGTAACCGCCCTTAACTTTCGCTTATCTCTTAAGGAGATGGCTGAACAGTTCAATATTCACCTTCTTTGGGTGCCGGGTCACAGAGATATCGCCGATGAACTCGCCAGAAAAGAAACCGTTCTGTCGATCTCAACCAGCAGGTAGAATATTGGTATACCACTCGCTACATGCAAACTTATGCTAAAGCAAGAGGCAATGGATAGAACAAATAATAGGTGGAACATTATCACTGCGTGTCTGGCAACAAAACAGATATGGCCAAAACTAGATTCAAAACGCGCAAGACATTTTCTTAGCTCCGTAATCAATGTCATCACTGGACATTGTCTGATAAGAAGACCCGCCATTATATTCAGCGTTTCCTCTAATGACTTCTGCAGAAGTTGCTCAGATGAGGAGAAGGAAGAGACAATCCCACACTTCCTGTGCTCATGTCCTACACTATCCTTTAAAAGAAAACTGCATCTAGGAAAATATTTCTTTGATGATCTAAGCGATCTGGCGAACGCAGATACCCTGCATCTCTTTCGCTTTATCAAAAGCCCCAAATGGCTTTTTTAAGTGAGGTTACTCCCTCACATAATTCCTATGGTATAACAATGAACGAATGAACCTAATATTGGTCTAAGTGTGTCAGTTGTTTTCCTGACAGCCATTTTAACCTAACCTTTAGCAATCTAGATATTCTACCCTAAATCTGAAATGAATATCTAAAATAAGTGAATACCTTAAGAGCTCTCCTGTTGTGCGTGGCCTTAGAGTTTCTCATTATGGGCCCAATCACGATGTTCATCGTAACAATTTCAGACCAAGAATCACGGTTGCCACTTGCCAAAAAAATATGTGTCCAAAAATGAAAATAAGAATGGCCAAACATATCTTAAAACGACCAAAATTATGATTTATTCCGAAGAAAAGAAGAGAAGAACACCGAGTTCTTAAACGGGAAAAGCAGCATGAGAAGCGATTGTTTAAGGAAATATTTAATAGAAATGTCATGATAGATTGAGCTTCAGAGTTTGCACTAAAAGTTTTAAAAATCATGCCAGGGTGGAAAACCAAAAACCAAACCCGTAAAGACCACCAAGCAAACATAGTGGTAGAAGCGCAGTCATTTCTGAGGATCTGGAAAAGTTACTTTTGTAGACTCAACTTAAGAATGAATGATTAAGAATGTCATACTCTAGATCAGAAGAAGTTAGGGCCGCAAAGTCATCTGTTAGCTTAAATCAAATAAAACTGGATTTGCTTACAGTTTCGATGCCGAAATTTTCAAGGAAGCTAGATATTAGCTTGAAAGGAGAATGCACCCGCTGCATGATTTAGTCGAGAGAAAGCATGTTCAATGAATGGAAAACCTCACAATTGCACCAATTATAGAGGAATACTTCTCCTTAAGGGGGGAAGCTGGTCTAGAATTTTGAAGAAACCGAAATTTTTTTTGTCTTAAAAGGTACTTTAGGGTCTTAAAAATAACATACCAAAGGATGGATGCCGGCAAAAATGTCTAAACGCCCAAACTTTGCATTCTGCGGCAGCGCCCTTCAGGTATGCCATATTATTTTATAGTAATTAAAATTAAAACGAGTTTTTCTCGAAATCACTATTTTTGAACTGGCCGAAGAAATAATTCGAGCAAATCTTCACTGATCTATACGAAATTTTTACAGTACATCATTGTATATAAATTCAAAAAAAAAGTTTAGATATACAATGAGTACATTCAAAATACCTTTCTCCAGAGACGAACGTTGGATTTTTTTTTATACTGCATGGTTTGGTCTTTTTTTTTATAGTGAAAATTTTAATGTGTGTTCAAACGTGCACCATTTCGCAAAAAAAAAAAAAAAACAAAATATTGAAAAAATCCTACGTACGTCTCTTGCTGTTGTTATATAGAAACTAAAAACTTTCGGGATTTTGTTCCAGGACCAAAATTAAGGAGGTTACATTTTCGGCGCCTCCGAAAAATCGCTGGAGAGCCGCCATTTTGAATTTAAATCAATTGACACGAAAAAATTTGTATTTGTATATTAAAACCTAAATTATAAAAAATCTTTCACAGATTTTCGATAGGTTTTTTTGTTGAGTCTCTAAAAATTCATAAATTATACCCATTTTTCACGCTCTAGACCAGCTTCCCCCCCCCCCCCCTGGTCACGCTGTGTCACACTTTCTGTGACCCCCCTATGAATATTACGTCACAAAAGCTTAGACCCAGTTCTGAGCGGGACTGTGATTGTGGAGGTTCAGGTTTTATGTTAAGCTGTGTGGTTTGTGTTAATTTAAAATTGGTGTTTTCTAAGACATCATATGGTTTTCAAAATTTTGAAATGATCACGATTAATATGTTGCTGTAGTTGGATCGAAGTTGTGGGATTCTACATTGACTTCATAGATCTCAGGTTGCGGCGGTAGTTCTGATTCAAAAGTTATGGGTTAACAGATGAGTGTGTAACTCGTTTCGTTTTTAGAGGAATAAAGAACAAGAGGGAAAAACATTACTTCTCTTGCTTCGCAACTTCCATCTGTTTAGATTGTTTGCTTGCTTTTGTAACACGAGATCTATCTGCGATACACGCATTCAGCTGAATATAAAATTGTGTCAGTGAATTCATTATCACCACTTTATTTTCGGATTTCAAACTGGTTTTGAAATCTGAAAATAAACTCAGTTTGAGGGCAGAAACCGTTGTGTGTGTGTGTGGTGTCTTGTTGTATCTCCCATGTGCAAAGCGTTTGATTCGGTTTGTCACAAAATACTGCTTCAAAAATTGGAATCATTTGGTTTCCATTCAAGCCTCCTTCAATGGATCTGTTCCTTCCTCATAAAAAGGGTTCAAAAAGTCAAAATTGACGAATTCACCTCAAGGCAGATAAATTGTACCTCTGGTGTTCCACAGGGTAGTCATCTAAGTCCTCTACGTTTTATCATATTTATTAATGATATTGTTAGCTGTGTTAACTTCAGCTAATGCCTCATATACGCAGACGATCTGAAACTTTTTCTGAGAGTAACCTCTATTAGTGATTGCTAAAAACTCCAATTGGATCTTGATAATCTATCTCGCTGGTGCGTGTTAAACCGCTTGAATCTTAACGCCAAAAAATGTTTTGTGATTTCTCTCTCTAGAAAGAATCATATGCAAGAGTTTTCATATTATCTTGATTGCAACCCTCTTCAGAGAACTGAAAAATTGAACTATTTAGGCGTACTTTTTGACTCCAAATTCACTTTTACACCACATATAGAAGCTATTGTATCAAAAGCTAACTCAATGTTAGGATTTATCAAAAGAAACTCAACAGACTTTACTAACCCCTACACCCTTGTGTCTCTTTATACCTCACTAGTAAGACCCAACCTAGAGTATGCAGACATCATCTGGAACCTTTACCAACAATGTTTTTCCGATCGAATTCAGAAAGTGCAGAAAAGGTTTACGAAGTATGAATTTTACAAAATGCGATGGTGCTTTCATCCAAATTCCACAGCTAGGCAGAGTCTTCTAGGTTTCGAATCACGTAGAACTATCATCAATCACGTAGAACTAGTCATGACATAGTTTTTGTATGAGACATTATATGTTATCATATAAAGTGTCCTTCCTTGTTGTCCTTAATTTGTATTAATGCTCCAGAGAGGCCGTTGAGGGATAGAAATCTTCTTTTTCAATCAAGGCACAGAACTAATTATGGCATGAGTGAACCAATTTCAAGAGTTAGAGAGTTTAATTAAATTTTATGGTCATATTTATTTAGCCTTCTTTAGAGATAAATTTCGAAATAAATTGTGTTACTTATTTTTAAGAAATTGAAACCTATTTTGTAATAATGTGTAATGTATAATCTGTTGAGCTCATTGCTCGTAGGTGAAATAAATAAATAAATAAATAAATAAAGTCATGTCTTAATAGCTCGTTCTTTTAGTACTCTAAAAGTTGTATCAAGCTTATGAACAGCTTGGACATTCTCATTTTCGATCAAAGTACATATCTGCAATTATGGGTTCATTTTCTTCCAATCTATTTTGAACACATTTGCTATAGGATTAAGAGTGTAAGTACAACATTCTTAGTAACGATCAGTTTGGTTGGTCTTTCTGACTGCCTTCTTAAAGCTCACGCTTCAAAAAATTATATGTACTACCTTTTCTTGTCAAAGCTGTCGTTTTTGAATGGAGTTTTCGTTCTGTTCTTGAAGTACATCTAAAAGCTCATTTATTTTTTCGGCGCAATCCGTTCTTCGCAATATTGATGAGCCAATCTTCGATTTTCCGTTCCTCACATTCTGTAAGTACTTTCGATGGACTCACCTGCAATTTTTTTGTTATGATGGGAACACCGAACTCCTTTATCACCACTCTGAAGTCTGAAGCTTAAACCATTCTCATGAATAGCTTTTAGTTACACTGTTTGCTTGGTATTTTCTTTTCGTTGTGTTTATAATAATCTGCAAGTCTGATGCAACAACTCGTTAGACAGTTCCGTTATAAATGAAATTGTTAACTGTTCGGACAAATGAAACCAACAGTCTTTGCAGTTTCTTTTCCCGCTAAAAATAGGTGTTCGAACACTTGCCTCAAAGACTTTGTTGTTTTCTTTAGTAGAAAAACTTTTTTTTGTTTCTTATGATGTTTATAACTTGGGTTAAGGAAAATAATATCGACAAAGTTGCCTATATTTGAACACTAGTGTTTGAACAGGAAACTCGGAAAGATTTAAAGAAAATAACCATTGTATTCACCTTAAATTACTCCTTGAAAGCACAGAATGCCACGACACTCGCAAAAGATCTTTTCTTTATACCGAAACCCACAACTACCACACTCCTTGGGAACTCAGCAAAAACTGTTGTTTCTTAAGCTTACATCCAGTTATACCTATTAGTTAGTATTTTCTAAGCGTAAAAGCCTTAACATTAACATTTAACACTTTGAATTTCGCATTAACAGAAATTCAAAAATTGAGAAATACCGCAGATTTTGCGGTGTTTATTAGAGTGTTCGAATTTAGGCTACTGTACCTAACACTTTTAAAGCTAACTGCTTTTGTTAATACCTGGAAAAAATACAACTTTACCCTTCGATTTTAAAATTCTTCACAAAAATAAAGTCAATAACGTTCAAAAAAGTTAATCAATTAAAATGAAAACCACTGCATTCTCAAAAGTTTATTATTTGTTGTCAACCGATTTCTCTACAGTCGCGGATGTATTTTTTCATATAACACAATACACAATGCACGAGTGTATTCGGGTTGCTGGTTGCTCATCGGATGGCTATCCTAGCAGCTTTTGTTTTCAGATAGTAATGCCACAAAACTGCTTAATTAGGCTGAACAAAAACGCTCGATGTGTTAATTTAGAATAAAAATTGAAATTCTTATTGAATTTAAAGAAGATATCTTTTGAAACTGAACGCGATAAATCTTTTAAAATGTGATCGTTCGAATAATTTTACCAACGACTGTAAATCAATTCAGAATAAAGTTTAGTCACAACTATAAATGCAAGTTTTGTTCATTCAAACCCATTGTTTGCCAAGAACCAACAACTCTCAACGCTGTGCTTTCATTCACAAACAACATTTCTTCTTACTTCGTTGCTGACCGACCCTCCCTAACAATAATTCTATGAACACGATTCATTCTTCGTCAAGGTCACATCACTTTAACAGTATCAAACAAAAAGTTCAATGCTTTTTTCCCACTTGCTTTCAAGAGCTGTTGTACATTCTACTGCTTCACTATTCACATGCTCTATCAAATATCTACACCACATGCTTCCGCCACATAGAACTTATTCATCATCATATCATTTCGTGAGTCGTGAGCAAAGCATGTTGAATAAAAAGCTTTCGCATCTGTCGGAAAGTCAAAATATACCCATACCCATTCACCATACCTAGAGGTTCCACATATATGTAGATACAACTGAGGCGAGGCATACACAAAATTCCCTCGATTTCTGGCGGCAGCCGGATAGCTATTAGAACATCGGAAGAAAAAGCTCTTTTTGCACAGAACGCCAACGGTAGATATGCGAACATTTTTTCTCCATCAGTCGTTGTGTTGTCGTCTATCGAGTAAAGCGCGCGGGTGTAAATAAAAAAAATTTGATACACATCATTTTTAAATCTCCAAGGAATTGTGCATAACGACGGAGTGAGTGCGTGCGTTTGTGAATAAAGATTTGTTAATTGAGTGCCAATCAAAGAATCAGACAAATCAAATCATACGTTGAAAGTATCTGCGATACTTAAAATTCCCCGAAGAAATCAATTGTCTAAAATAAACGAGGAAAATCCTTCGACAGTGGAGAGAGTATCCTTGTACATAAGAAAGCGTCAACAAACTCCCCTGCCCCTACCGTAAAAATGACTTCGAATCTACCAGCATTTGATCAGCTTAAGCTGGGACTTAAGTAAGTTTTGTATTATGGATTGTTATCGTTTACTTTACTTTTTTTTTGCAAGTGGTATTCGTATCCTTCAAATTGATTTAATTATAATTATTATTTTCCAATGGCGCCCAACAGATGATTTTCATGAGATTTCTGCGCATAGGTCCAATCAACATCTAAAGATAAATTGGTTTTTCTCTCTGCTTTTCTCATGGGATATATTTTGCTCATTATGTTCATTAAAGAGCGGAACGGATGTGTGAAAACAAAATATTCTGTCGATGGAACATAATTAGTGAATTTTCTTTCATTTTGCCTCATTTTGGATGGTTTCCAAAAAAATTGTAACAGAAAAATCTATATTTGATGTCCATTCGTGAGTTCAATTGGTCGTCATCAACAACACTAAGTGAAGGGGGAGAATGTTTTGCCCAATGTACACAAAGATGCGGCGTTATGTTAAACTTTTCAGTGCAAAGTCCGTCTATGCAAAATTTTTCAAATTTGTTTTGTACATTTTTTCGCAAGGATCTGTTTTTAATGAATCGGGATTTGATTTGAAGATGGCGGCGACCTTGAGGTTTTTATCTCACCCTCGAATAGCTGCATCGCAATTACATACTTACATTGTTTTGGTATGCATTTTAATGGATGAGATGCTGCTCTTGTGTCAGCTGTTTTCGTATGATGACAGAAAAGCTTTTTTGCATTCTGTGTGTATCTTGTTGTAGGTGGAATGGATTGATAACCTTCGTTGCTACTTGTTGTTGGCTCGAGCTTTCGATAGGAAATGGAACATTTGGATAGTTGATGTTAGGTGTTTAGTTTGAAGTAATGAACTTCCAGCAGAGGGTCAGAGTCTGCAAAATTTGCATAGAAGCTATACTCACTTGAACCTTATATCGATTTTGTCCACAATTTTTTTAGCATTTCTTATTCATTCAGTTGAATGTGACTACATCCTTACTTCACCTAAAATTATGTTTTGTATTCATGAGATTACATGTTTACATATACCCAAGTTCTTCATTGAAATTTTTTCAAATCGTATGTGAATGTTGTGACACAAAAGAAAAGCTACGATTAGGTTTACCATCACGTCGTAGCATCTAATACAGTCGGATGACATTTGGATGATGCAGAAGCGCAAAAAATTCAATTTAAGCTAAGTAGACAGTTGACAGTCTATGCTCGAGGTTAACATACTAGTTTAAAGAAGGGTAAACGTTTTGGCCTGGAGCTTTCTGTGGTGCATTCAATTTTATAGATGGTATGATTGTGTTTTGAAAAGATGTGCTCGGTTCTATTTTATGAAATAAAATTTCAACGAAATGATGGCTGCTTTAAAAAATAAAGTCAGTCAGTGTCGACAAAATTTTTTGGGGAAAACGCCAAGACGATTTAATACAGGTTGTTTTGCATAAGATGTGACAAAAGCTCACGACGGATAGGTTGGTTAAAGACAAGCAAACACCATACTGGATGAGGGGATCTATCTCCTTCCGTTCAAGCAGGAGGGGCAATTTTCCTAAAAAGTTGACTTAACTTTCTAAAAAAATATTCATAATCAGCTACGCCACTCAATACCAAACAATATAGTGTTTTTGAAAGCTTATACATACTTTGTGTTTAATTAACAAGTAGATTTAGTAAATAGTTTTTGAGTAATCAAGTCTATATCACAAGAGTTCGAGTCATCAAAATAGTTTGGTACTTCGGAGAAAAGCAGGTTGCATTATTCATCATGAAATTCGGACTGCATTTGGGCGCTGGCGGTAAATTCAATCCAGTATTTTTCTTTGAGTTTTGATAGAAGAATACTATGCATTCCATGCCAATCAAGCAAACTTATGTCGAAAGAAAAGTCAATCGACGCACTATGAAAGAGATCCAACCAATTCCTCAACCAGAAGGTTTTTTTTTTCATAATAATGACTTCTGATAAGATTTTGGGTAGTCTACCACTTGGAAGAGATAATGTTCTTCTCATATATGAAAAATTAAGCTTGAGAGGCGTAAGAAAAGTTTAAGGTAAACCAGTTTCGATGTGCAAAGCATAGTTCGGCATGTTATCAGGTAGCAGGAAACATCTTTTTATAAAAAATCGTTGCAATTTTTCAACCTGGTCGTGTTCACGATACCCCTTACCTGAGTACAATACAGGATTATAGCTCTAGAAGCAGCATCATATATTTTAAATTTTGTAGAATCCTGGACAGATTTATCTCTCAGTAGCTTTGACCATTTTGAATTGTTGGAGTTCTTAGATGATCCCAATCTATTATTTAGATTTAGATGCTCGTTCCAAGACATGTTGTGGTTGAAAACTACACCTAGATAGTTATATTGGTTTGACACATTTATTTCGGCATTATTGAGGAACCGTTTTTCACAACTCGCTCTTCGTCCCTTATTTCGAAAAATTACTACTTCTGATTTAACTTCAAGGTTCCATTTTTTGCAGTAAGTACTAAAACTATCAATAAGTTGTTGTAGATAAGCAGGATTATCCGCAAGAGGACAATGTCGTCAGCATATAAGAGGGCGTTAATCTGAAGGCCATTTAAAAGCAGACCAATAGGCAGTTCATCATGTAAATCATTTAAAAAGAGGACAAAGAGAAGCGAGCTCAGTACACAACCTTGTCGCACACCTTTGTTGGTGAAGAAGAAAACTGACAAACTCGAGCGTCGAGCCATCCCAAACAGCAGCAGCAGTTTGCACATAAAGAGATTTTATAATTGCAATCATCAATCAGGGAAGAGATTCCCTGAGTAGATAATTTGTAGAATAAAGTATTTCTATCAACATTGTCAAAATCAGTCTTTAGATCGATGAGAAAAGCATATAGCTTCATCTTTTGACATAGCTGAAGGTGTATAATACATGAAAGATTGTAAACTTGGTCCACAGTAGAGTAGTTCTTCCTGTAAGCAGCTTGAAACTCGTTTATAATGTTGTTTGCTTCCAGCCAAGACGTCAGTCTGTTTAAGAGAACAGTAGTAAACATCTTATAAAGCGTGTCCAGAGTCCAGGTTCCAGGAAAGACAGTCCTCTATATAGTTAGACACCACATTAGCATCTCCTTTCTTAGAACGCGGGTATATATTACTAATTTTTTTCAACGAGGATGGTATAGTTGCAGTTTCAAAAATTTCGTTAAATAGCTTATGGCCCTTATTGCGGTGTCGTTTGGCTGTCGATAAACGATGGTTGTCGATAGTCGAACGTCGAAAATGAAATTCGGTATTGCGTATTCTTATGGTTCGATTCTTTCAATTTTGAATTCGGTCGTTATCGTCTGTATTTTTGCGTTCGACTGTAACTGAAACTAACTCAAATGTCAAATTATAGGATTTATTCACAATGACTACTTTCATTATTCACAGTAACAGAAATCCTTGTCGATAGAGATACGCAATAACAAAAGGAAAATTTATCGAAGCTTTCGATTCTTGTCGCATCGAATGTTAGACGACACTCGCAATAAGGGCCTATATATTTCCATAACCAGAGACGGTTTCGCATTTTTATAAAATTCATAAGGTATTCCGTCCAACCCAGGAGTTTTGTAATCTTTTGAGACAGTTATGGCAGAATATATCTGTTGAAGCTCTATGTGGCAATCCACCTCACGTACTTGTTTATGAGGAAGAGCATACGAGATAGAAGCTATATCAATTGACTGCGTTAGTAACTTCTTATAATGATTCTTAAGTTCAGAGACTTTAACTCCTATGGTGTACTAAAATTGTAACCGCGTATCTCCTTGGCAATTTTCCACCAATCTTTGGCTGAAGAAACAAACTGTAGGCTTTTGTCAATGTCTTGAAAATAAGCTTCCTTTTTTGTTTTATTTTAAATTTTTTTTTTAAATAAAAAATAAAAAACCGGTTTTTTAAAAAATGTCTGCAACGATTTTAATAAAGGTTTTAGGGTTTAAATGTATTAGCAACTGCAAAAAAATGACATTTTTAGATTTTCGCTTGAAAGCTTTTGAATAATTAATTTAATTTTACTCCAATTCATATTCAACCTGAATGATATTTTTTAATTGCTTATGCAATTTTACGTTCAATTCATTAAATATTTTGTGTGATTTAATTGAACTTTCAAAATCAATATGTAGTTGGCAACCCTGTATAACCAATTATATAAAGAGCGAGTGCTAAAACCTTTTACTCAGCCTTAAGATTTTGGTATTGTACTTAGAACACAATCGCAAGCTCGTGCGACCCAGTCGCATTTTTTTTTTTATTAAAAAAAGCTCCTCCCTCCTAAACGGAGGGAGATAGACCCTGTGTGTCGCATCTTATGCAAAAAACCCTGTCTATTGCATCAGCAACCTGGAGAGAAACTTCTTTCAGCTCCCGATTTATTCCTTCCGTTCTGGTTGCTTGAAGTTGGGTGCACTGTTTCTTTGTTTCTCTTCTGCAACTTTTGTATCAGTATTCCACAACGTGGCGAGCCTCTACCATTTAAGTATTAATTAGCTTTCAATTTATTCTTTGAAAGCAGCTTCTTCTTACTTATCATTGCCTTAAGCTAGTCCTAAACGACGAACATGCTCGCCGAGCATGCTCGTGCTCGCCGTATTTTCATCGTCTAGGGGTTGGTTGGCGAGTAGTTGGCGAGCCGCCTGCTGTTGGCGAAAATTTTCGATTTTGTCATGTTCGTTGGCATCGTTGTTTGCCATGTAGGGCCATGCTCGCGAGCAAACCGGTTTTTTACTATGAAGCAAACCTCATTTCTGCTGTGGACGTCGTCGTGTGCATATCGCGGATAAAGTAAAAAGGCAACAGACAGCCACAATTTAATAGAAGAATACACACATTTACGCTGTGGGGAATCAACATGAAAGGAATGCTCGGCAAATGCGTTCGTCGTCTATGGGATAATGCAAACGAGCATGCTCGGCGAGCATGTTCGTCGTTTAGGACTAGCTTTAAGCTAGTCCTAAACGACGAACATGCTCGCCGAGCATGCTCGTGCTCGCCGTATTTTCATCGTCTAGGGGTTGGTTGGCAAGCAGTTGGCGAGCCGCTCGCTGTTGGCGAAAATTTTCGATTTTTTCATGTTCGTTGGCTTCGTTGTTTGCCATGTAGGGCCATGCTCGCGAGCAAACCGGTTTTTTACTATGAAGCAAACCTCATTTCTGCTGTGGAGGTCGTCGTGTGCATATCGCGGATAAAGTAAAAAGGCAACAGACAGCCACAATTTAATAGAAGAATACACACGCTTACGCTGTGGGAAATCAACATGAAAGGAATGCTCGGCAAATGCGTTCGTCGTCTATGGGATAATGCAAACGAGCATGCTCGGCGAGCATGTTCGTCGTTTAGGACTAGCTTTAAGCTAGTCCTAAACGACGAACATGCTCGCCGAGCATGCTCGTGCTCGCCGTATTTTCATCGTCTAGGGGTTGGTTGGCGAGCAGTTGGCAAGCCGCTCGCTGTTGGCGAAAATTTTCGATTTTCTTATGTTCGTTGGCTTCTATGTTTGCCATGTAGGGCCATGCTCGCGAGCAAACCGGTTTTTTATTATGAAGCAAACTCATTTCTGCTGTGGACGTCGTCGTGTGCATATCGCGGATAAAGTAAAAAGGCAACAGAAAGCCACAATTTAATAGAAGAATACACACGTTTACGCTGTGGGGAATCAACATGAAAGGAATGCTCGGCAAATGCGTTCGTCGTCTATGGGATAATGCAAACGAGCATGCTCGGCGAGCATGTTCGTCGTTTAGGACTAGCTTTAAGCTAGTCCTAAACGACGAACATGCTCGCCGAGCATGCTCGTGCTCGCCGTATTTTCATCGTCTAGGGGTTGGTTGGCGAGCAGTTGGCGAGCCGCTCGCTGTTGGCGAAAATTTTCGATTTTTACATGTTCGTTGGCTTCGTTGTTTGCCATGTAGGGCCATGCTCGCGAGCAAACCGGTTTTTTACTATGAAGCAAACCTCATTTCTGCTGTGGACGTCGTCGTGTGCATATCGCGGATAAAGTAAAAAGGCAACAGACAGCCACAATTTAATAGAAGAATACACACGTTTACGCTGTGGGGAATCAACATGAAAGGAATGCTCGGCAAATGCGTTCGTCGTCTATGGGATAATGCAAACGAGCATGCTCGGCGAACATGTTCGTCGTTTAGGACTAGCTTTAGCTACACCATTCCACCACCTTGTTTCTTTGGCTTGTATTTAGAATGTCCTTCCAGTTCCTAACAATGGCTTGCTCCCTGCTTTCTGGTTCCTTGACAACCACAATAAAGCGTACTTTATAAGCAATTTTGAATCTACATATCTACCTACATACATCAGCGCTTGTTAAAATCTATAATGCTGATTACCATGTAAAGGAGAGAAAAATTTTGATAGAACGTGAGAAAAATATTCCCATAATGGCTTATAGCCTTCACTGGAACTTTAAGAAGCTCTTCTCCTTCCCATAAAAAGCACCTTCGCTTACAATTGAGCTAATTCTTAGAAACTCCGAATTCTGTTATCGCTAGTAGCATTTATTTATGTAGTTTCGTCATCTTTGAAAGAACCCTCCCACTTCCCTACTAAAAATGATTTTATAGGTATTACTAAAGTATACAAAACTATAAACCGCTTTAATTTGCTGGAAAATTGATAAAATCATTACTCAGAACAATTTGCACTCAATCTGGGTTTTTATCGTAAAGCTTGCTCATTTTGAAGGAAACGCTAATTCACGTGAAATTCTGTTTAATGTTATCAATTCCAAAAGAAAAAAACTACTGAACAAAAAAAAAATTAATAATAATTCTAAAAGTGTCAGTCGGTTGAATTCACAGATTTTTTTTTTTTTAATAATGAAATCGTATTCTGCCATCCAACACTCAATTAACGTGTGCGCTAGTGCAGTGGGTTGGTAATTTATTTTTGATTGTTATCTTTATTGATAAATTATAACTCGTGGTATTTAATTGAATGATCGATAGCTTGAAAATAAATAATGCACATCACAAGACAAACATTTAGTCATGCTTGTTAGATTTCCAATGAAATGGGTAAACGAACATTTCGTTATGATTTTAATGAATTTTATTTGCCCATGACTAACCATGGTAATCACTAACTGGTTATTTCAAATCGAAGTGAATACGTAACACAAAAATGGTAAACACGAGCATGTTTTATGAAAATTTAGTTAAGACACAGAGTGGTCTTAAAAATTAATATAAAAAGTTTTAAACTAGAAAGTTTGAAACAATAAAGTTTTTTTACTAGTATAATTTTCTTCGGTTTTTGTACAACAGTTTCTTAAGAAGTGTCTTGTTCGTTTTAGGTGTAGTTTTTGTCTGGCCATATCTGTTTTGTTGCCACACAAGTTAAGTAGTGGTGTTTCTCTTTCTGCTGTTCGATTTTCGAGTGGCTTTAGCCTGAATTTTGCTGGTAGCGATTGCTACACCAAAGTTTTCAAGGATATCTCTGTTCAGCCATCTTCATTAGAGATAGTCGACACTTCAGGGCGGTCACTGAGTTCGTGAAAACATGCTGAATGGCTGGAGGGCTGCTTGGCTGTCTGAGCTCTGAGAGGATGCGGATATTCACTGAGATATGATGTATTCTTTTCGCCACGATATGACTCATTTTTGCGTGGAACAGTGGTTTGGTTTTGAGTACACCACGTACCCTACCTATTCTTCGATCTTTCAAGGCATCAAATGAGTACTTTACCGACCTTGACGGAACAGTGTCAGCTCTCCAAATTCATTTTGTTGGTTCGTACGAGTTTTGCTGGAATTGTGGGACTAGACATGGCTCTATAACGCTTGTTTCTCTAAATACTGCGGTCTTCAAATCGATCCAAAGATGGTGATAGGGGTGTGATATATCGATATTGTACTCCCGGGTTTATTTCAAAATCTGCCGTAATGTGAAAATCTGGTCAATTATGAACTTTTCTCATCGTTTTAGATCACATTGATAAGAATCTATTAAATTCTTGAAGTGGGGTTTCGGAACATAGCACAAAAGGCAAGATGTTACGAACTCCCATTTCCTCTGTAATTGGCGCAATTGTCAAGGCCTCCCCTTACATTGAGCATACATTTTTCCGACCATATCATGCAGATCAGTTAGTGCATGCTCCTTTCCAACTGATTTTTTTCCACTATGTTTCGTTGCATAAATTTACCAAAATACGAAAAATGTAGGTACTAAGCCTCTGTGCTTCTCGAGCTCTACTGTGCCACCATGGTAAATTATTTATTTAACTGATTTCGTATATAAAATTGGCGTATACCTAGCCACTGACGACTGACCTATAATTATGTTGAAATGTATTAAAGAATCCAAACCAAAAATATACAAAAAAATTATCATTTGTTTGCCGTAAAATATTACTCTCAAATATGCCCTATTGGCCTCGTCATTTTATTTTTCTGAGCTATCAATCAATGTTGACAATTTGATAAAAGCACATCCTCAATTATTTTGACACACGTCTCTATATCATATCATTTTGTATACCTATGTATATGTTGGTTCAAATGACGTAAGGATTTATTAGCAAAGCAAAAAGTAAACACAAATACCTAAATTACACTTATACGTTCCTACTTACCTATAAACTTTGTTTTAGGAATGAGTATTTATACAAAACCAAGAATAGACAACAGCAACTTGCAAATTACTTTCCTTTTCAAATTAAAAATAGTTGTAGTATATGTATAAACGTACATACTTGTGGTTAGACTTTGCCCTACCTACCGGCTTCAGCTCCCACACCACACCGCATGATCGCTTTAGTTTTGGTTTGTTTATTCCTATGTAGAATGATTCAGTGATCATGCTGTGCTGCGCGGGTGAAACAATAAATATTAGAGGTAGAGCCGGCAGAAGATTTGCATAATGGATGAAAAATCATCAAAGCAGAGAATAAGAATAAAATATCTAAGTCGGTAGGTAGGTATGTTTTGTTTTACTTTTTAAGACAAGCAGAAACTTCCCACGAGTCAAGACAAGCGGTCTAATTTGAATTTTATAGGTAGGTTTTTATGTTGACGTATTTAAGAGTGTTTATTTTTAGGAAAAACTGTGAGTGATGTATTATTATTCGTGAGTTTGCGAAGACAGATACTTGTTATTTATGAAAGTATATATAAGTCTATAGATTTTCTGTTATTTTTTATATAATTTGGTGCAAAGGTTGGTGCGTCGAAATGTTACGTGTAAGGTCAGTGTTGGAGTCTCAAAAAGATCTAAATACTTTTTCACGGGTATCTAATAGAGCGAAGAAATATTTCTTCTGCGGCTCGAAATCTGATTGTTTCCATTTTTCAGAGGAATGGATTGTTTGTTCAACGCTAGTTCTCAATCAAAACAAAAAATCTGTGTTTCTGTTTTTCACTCAATAGCCGTTTATTTGTAGTAAAAAAAAGCCTAACATAGAAAAGGCGACATTTTTGTAAATACGATCGGTAAGCCACACCACCTGTATCTCAAAAAATTCAAAAACATACATGGCGATCCCCAATCAGTTTAAATTGACTATGTTGTGATCGACGCAAGTCATTCTCCCAGTGATATAGATGTCCAATGCCTTTTCCAATCGATTGTCCCTCCACATGTCCTTGAATCCTATACTACCTGCAATGGTTAGTGTTTAGTATGGCAGCAAATCTAACAAGCCATCAGAATCACCGGCTCTGATGTTATCGGGTACACTCCGCCTCCAAAACGAAACCCATGCACGACAAATGTAGATGCAAAAGAGAACAAGTTCTGACAATTAACCAATACTGCGAGATTAACAAGGAGAAAAGAAGTCAAGAACACCGAATTCTGGAAAAAAAGATGCAGCATGAGAGGCGCTCGTTTGAGATTCGGAATTCTTACCCTATGAAAAAAATGCAAGCGAGGGTGCTAGACATCGAACTTAAGCCCATTAAAACCAGCAGGGAAACAATATCATACAACGCAAACTGTTTAACGGCATTGAAGACACAATTTCTGCCGTTAGGCGGGATGCCCTATTCAACTTGAACGATGATCAAGAATGCCATTCTCCCAACCTAGAAGAAATTGAGATTGCCATATTTTAGCTTGAATAACAAAACCTGCAGATGGCCTGGACGCCATATGGTTGGAGGAAAGCTTGTCCGATAAACAATGTAACTTTAGTATCGCATATTCGATCCTTAAAAAGCGAAATATTCACAACAAGTACACCATCCACTACTGTTTTTTTTATCGGAGTCCAAACCTTGACAGGAATTCAACTTCTTTAGAATTTGATGCTCTGTCAGATTCCATCCAAAGAATTGTCTCCCTGTACCCTCGAACTGAAATTGTCATTACGGGCGATTTCAATATACACAATTCTTCTTGGCTTCGCTTTTCTGGCCAGACAACACCCGAAGAAATGGATGCAGAGGTTTTTGCTGAGTTTAACCAGCTAACTCAGCTGGTTGACGTGCCGACTTGAATATCTGACATTGATGGTCGAGCTGAAAACACCCTCGACTTGTTTCTTACCTCTGACCCTGATAAATCCTTACTAGTCCTTACTAATATTATAAATGTGAAAGTCACTCTGTCTGTCCGACTTTCTATGTTACCGTCTCCCGCCCAAACTACTAAGCTGATTGATATGAAATTTTGTACAGTGATAGTCTAGAACCTGAGGAAGGACATAGGCTATATATTTTATCCCTAAATTCCCACGGGAACGGGAACGTATACGGGAACTTAAAAGCTACAGCACCGATTTCAAAAATTCTTCCACCGTTAGAATGCTACACTATAACTCGAGTATTTCAAAGGAACTTCCTGAAAAAATTGTTTAACTTACCATTGAATACACCCAATAACGCAATTTATCTTGAAACAGGACTACCAAAGCTTTTCACATATACTCTTAAACTGCACGCCGACTACATTACCAAAGTTGTCTCGCACGCAGATACTTGTTTGACAAAGAAAATGATGTTTTATGAACTAAGAAATCACGATTGGTGGCTATCCAAGTGGAAAAGCTTAGGAATCGTTTGTGGAGAAATCGTTTCGATAGACACGAATAACTTAAATTGCATCAAAGAACAATTTTATAGAGTTATTGAAAAGTATGAAAATTCTGTTCGTGATGAGTTTTCATCTATTGCTCGAGAATCTGAGAGTAGGATCATATACTCGCTTCTAAACACTACTTTGTTAAGCATGAATTATTTCAACGATATGCACAGCTACAGAGAAATATCTCTTATTTTCAAAACAAGATGTGAACTCCTTCATCTAAATTGAAGTCCATACAACGGAAGTTTCAACCAATTCTGCTCATTGTGCAACCTGAAAGCAAAAGAAGATTGTTTCCATTTTTTAAGTATCTGTCCAATATTCTCTTCTCAGCGCCTTGCATATTTCGGAAAGAAAACCTTAACTATTCAAGAAACAATTATAACCTTGAACGAGTTCAACTGGAAAAACCTCTACAAATTTGTATATCAACTCTACAAGTATAGAACTCTACTGATAACGGAATATGATTAACTTTGCAAATTTTTTAACTAAGTAATAAAAAAAGAAACAAGCTTAATAATAACAATAAAATAAAAAAAAAAACTATATATATATATATTTAAATGTTTATTGAATAAAATTGCTAACTGAGCTGACGGCAATGCCATAGCTTTAAATTCATTCATTATATTATAAACCAACTATGGAAAAACAAAATAAAATGAATTACTTACTTACTTACTTACTTACTCCTCGAGTAACATAAACATAAATTCATTCCCATATTCCTACGGGAACGGGAGTCCTTACTAATATAATAAGTGCGAAAGAAGTTCTGTCTGTTCGCCTTTCTATGTTACCATCTCTCGCCCAAGCTACAAAACCGATTTTATTGAAATTTTATACAGAGATGATCTGGAACCTGAAGAAAGACATAGGATACATTTTATTCGAATATTCCCACGGGAACCGGTCCTCACTAATATTATAAATGCAAAAGTAGCTCTGTCTGTTCGCCTTTCTATGTTACCATCTCCCGCCCATACTAATGAACAGATTTAAACGAAATTTTGTACAGAGATAGTCTAAAATTTAAAAAAGGACATAGGCTATATATTTCATCCCTATATTTCCACGGGAACGAGAACGCATACGGGAACTTTGACATTATAGCACCGATTTAAAAAATTCTTCCACCGTTAGAATGCTAAATTCTCCCTGAGTAACATAAACTGTAAGTCATCCCCGTATTCCTACGGGAACGGTCACCATATTCCCACGGGAAAATGAAATCTGTCTGTCTATTTTTATTTGTTATCAAAAACCGCCCAAACTATAAAACCTATTTATATGAATTTTGGTACAGACAAATAGTCTTGAGTCTGAAGATGGACATAGGCTATATATGTTATCACTGTATTCCTACAAGAACGCAAACGTAAACTAGAACCTAGAAACTACTAAACTGATTTCAAGAATTATTTCCCCGTTAGAATGCTACACAATCTCAAAGTAAAATTAACTTTACTTTATCCTCATATTCCCATGGGAACGGAAGTGCTTACTAACATTATTGATCCGAAATCAACTCTGTCTGTCTGTTTTTCTTTGTTACCATCTACCGCCCAAATGATTGAACCTATTTGTATGAATTTTGGTGCAGAGATAGTCTTGAGCCTGAAGAAGGACATGGGCTGTATTTGTTATCCCAATATTCCTGCGGGAACTGCAACGTAAACGGGAACCTTGAAGCTACTGGACCGATTTCAAAAGTTCTTTCACCGTGAGGTGGTTTCTGTCAAAATGTCGATTACACAGTTGACCTGAGAAGAAGTGTCTATCTTGATCTTGAAGTAAATATTGACAGTCGGTAATGACTGTGTGAAAAGTCGATTTCGGCGCCGACAAATGAGATAGTTAACCATATTAACTAATAAATTATGCTAGACCTATTGGCGGATGTTGTCGAATATTTATCAGAATACAATATTATGGACACTGAGCAAGTCACATCATACCTTAGAGAGTTTCTCAGTTCCTTAGAATTATCAGCTATCAGGAGTGGCTGCAAGTTGGTGTTCCAGTGCCAATAATGAGTAATCTAGAATTGTACACAGCTACAAATTACACATCTGGGCTGCGGCATTATAAAAGTTTTAATAATGTCTGGATCAGCGATAGGAGAAAACTATTGATTCCCCGTATTTCTTTAATTCTCACTGATTTGTCATTTTAGTTTAAAAGAGTGTATCAAACTCAAAAAACCTTATTATTTGGCAAAAGATGGAAAAAGTAAGAACGTCGTGTGCAAAAATTTACTTCAATAAAATATAACAATAGTTTACTAAAACGCATGAATGTGTCTTATTTGCAAAATAAGTAGCCTAAAAAATTAAACATGCTGCCGAAAGTCACTATTCCACGCGGACGAAGTTGCGGGCACAGCTAGTACACCATATATGTTTTTATCACCTCTAGGCACATCAGACTATTGTGTCATACCTGCTAATTTCTCGTGTCAAAATAATCCAGCTAAAGATAAAATCCCAAAGAGAACCGTCTGGCAATACGAGAAATCCAACTGGGACGGTCTAAATTGTTTCTTTAAGAACTTTAACTGGTCACAATGTTTCCTCGATAGTGACGTTGATTCCAGTGCAGATATGGTCACAAACTTAATCCTTTTGGGAACGAGAAATTTCATCCCGAATAGGGTGATAAGTATTAGACCCAAGGAAAACTCATAATTTAATTTGAGCTGTAGAGATGTTATCAGGGTTAGAGAAGTAAGCTTCCGACGATACAAAACCAACCTAACTGAAGAAAATCGGAAAAGGTTTAAATAAGCCAGCAACGTCCATATTCGACGACCGAAATTCTAACATGATCAAAAATTAATGCAAAAAATACTACAATGTTTCAAAGGTAGTAGAAATTTTTGGTCTTTTGCTAAGAAAATCGGGGATACAAGAACATCTTCGGTTCTAACGCTCGTTTCCAACGACACATCCTTTGTTAGCTCTCTCGAAAAAGCTAACCTTTTTGCGAAGCAGTTCGCCACCAACTTTTCGGGTAGTGTTATGGCTCCTCCAGTACTTGAGCTCGTGAATTGATTCCATGGGACCAATCTACTTTCGCACTCGTACAAAGGCAAGAGTCTTGAAAGATATCGAATTTCATAAATCCGCTGGCCCGGACAGTATCCCTGCTATAGTTCTGAAGAGGTGTTCTTCCACGCTGTCAAAACCACTGCGTAATCTTTTCCATCTCTCGGGTCTCTTCCAGAGTGAATGGAAAGCTGCATTTGTCCAGCCAGTCCCTAAAAAAAGCGAATCTTCCTCACCCTCGAACTACCGTCCAATTGCACTTACTTCCCTTCTTTCTAAGGTCATGGAAACGCTGATCAATTATCAGCTTAAGAAATATCTCGAAGAACGAAAGCTTCTTAATTTGAATTCGATAGAGTTTTGCATCAAACTCTTTTATCTAAAATTCGTGCTTTTGGTTTCGATGAGTTTCGTTCATTACAAGTTGTTTTGGACGGCTATAAGTCTGAAACCCACAAAATAAATGCTGGTGTGCCCCAGGGCTCCGTTTTGTTTCCGACAATTTTTCACGTTTTCATTAACGATCTCCTGTCTGAAACTACAAATCCACTAAATTGTTTTGCCGTCGACAGTACCCTCAACTTTTCATGTTCGTTCTTAAGTTCACATCCTTCCTCTTCGGACGTGGAACTAGGGCGGCAACGTATGTTTAGTTCATTAAATGCTGATCTAGACAGCATTGTCCAGTGAGGAATAAAAAACCGCGTAGAAATTAATGCTTCAAAAACTCAATGCTGTCTTTTGTCGCTAAGCGAAACTTACATCCCTTGCCACTATCCATGAGCGGCTCTGGCATCGTGGAAACAGAACAGCTTTCAATCCTAGGTATGTGCATTACCAACCACCTCTTGTAGAATAACCATATAAACGCTGCAAGGTCCTTAGGTTTTCTTCGACGATGCAAGAAATTTTTTTCACCCAATGACCTGACAGTCATTCACAAAACGTACATTCGTCCTAATATTTGGGTAGGTTCTCCTTCAACTCACCTCAACCTTTTGGACAGTGTTCAGAGAAGAGCCTTTTAAATGATTGGAGATACGAACGCCATTGAAACTTTCAGGACACTCGAACATCGTCGTAATACGTAATGTTTCTTGTCTCTCCTTATTTTCTCGTTTTTTTTTTACAGACAGTGCTCTTATGAGATTGCCAGTTGCATTCCTCCCCTTAAACAATTCAACCGTAATACTCGCGCTTCTAGGAATGCCCATCAGTTTACCCTTGAACCCAATTTCGGACAGAGATTCCTTCTTCAGCCGTTCTACGCGAATGTGGAATGTATTGCCCAGCTCTATTTTTCCCTCTTATTACAATCTTCAGAAATTTAAAACCAATGTGCATCGGTATCTCCTTTCAAGCTCTCTCCCTTTTTCCTAACGCTCGTACTGTGTTACTCAACATGTTAAGGGTAGTCAGAACCCCTTAAGTGAGCGCAAATTATAAAAAAAAAAAAATGCGCCATGTTTCTAAAGGTCGCACAGTGGGTGAACTCGACTTAAAGAATCAACGGTGGACTTCAGCCTTTAAAAAGTGGAGCCTTTGTTGGAATTGGCGGAGGAATTTTCTCATTTCATTGTAGAATCAAATTATGTAGAAGACCCCTGTTTCTTTTTACTATTGATGCTCCTCTCTTTATTATAAAATTAACATTCGATGATTTCCCTGAATATGCCCTTGACGTAATGGTTAGGATGTCTGTTACTTCGATTCGAGGTTCGAATCCCGGAAACATCCAAATGTTTTTTCACAGGTATTGCCTATCGTGAGGAATTGACAAACCCTCTGATAGTAATTTCTTGTCTTGAAAAGCGGTTTATCGATTGGCCGTTCGGGCAAAAAAATTAAAAGTCCCATCAGTTTTTCTGATAGTATGGTTGATAAAAATGCTACGCTCCGAATTGCTCCCCTTGTTACCAGCCTACCATTTTTTTTTACCTCCCCATTTACCAGCCCTATCGTGATAAATTGACAAACCCTCCGATAGTAATTTCTTGTCTTGAAAAGCGATTTATCGATTGGCCGTTCGGGCCAAAAAATTAAAAGTCCCATCAGTTTTTCTGAAAGTATGGTTGATAAAAATGCTACGCTCCGAATTGCTCCCCTT
This sequence comes from Melanostoma scalare, assembly GCA_949752695.1. Taxonomy (NCBI): domain Eukaryota; kingdom Metazoa; phylum Arthropoda; class Insecta; order Diptera; family Syrphidae; genus Melanostoma; species Melanostoma scalare. The sequence goes on along the minus strand of OX456986.1, from coordinate 133,095,489 downwards.
GTTACCAGCCTACCATTTTTTTTTTACCTCCCCATTTACCAGCCCTATCGTGATAAATTGACAAACCCTCCGATAATAATTTCTTGTCTTGAAAAGCGATTTATCGATTGGCCGTTCGGGCAAAAAAATTAAAAGTCCCATCAGTTTTTCTGAAAGTATGGTTGATAAAAATGCTACGCTCCGAATTGCTCCCCTTATAACGCCAGCCCATTTATGTTAGTTTTTTGATTCCCCTGAAACAATATTCGTTTTTTTTAATCAATATTTGATTATCGAACACTCCTTGTAAAACGCTTGCTAATTTTCAGTATTTTAGTGTAACGTCCAAGTGAAAGGCTTTGCTTCCTTTAAACAAACGTCATGGTCTTAAGATAGCCAACTTTACTGGCGATCTTGCGGCATTTATTGATAATAATGATTTAATTTCAAATTAAGCTATCGCCTCATCAATGTGCATACATAAAAAAGAACTGTTCATCATTTCTGATTAATCAATTTTCGATTTATTTCATGATTACAAACAATTGCAAATGTATAAATAGTAAAAGCTCTTTAGAGGAAGAAATTTTTTCCGATGACTCAACTAACTTAAGAATGGTGCTTTACCGTCAGAGCACATGTGAATTACCCTACAAAATTACAGTTTAGCTAATTTTCACGACGAGGTATTTGTGAGTCAAAATACTTACTTGTTCGTTGCAAAGTAAAAGTCGAGTATTTGGTTCGTTTACGGAATTATTCAAAAATAGCTTATCAATAATGTGACAGTATTCGTTTGAGTGGTAATGATGACTATTTTGAAGTAAAGAATTTTGTGCTTGCTTTACTGACTTACATACAAGAAAACATTACAGACACTGTAATCAAAGTCTTAGTAAACCATTTTTTGTCATCTAATTACCGAATTGGTGTATGCTTTTAAGAGTAAATCAGTTTTAAGCTCAGTTGATTATTATCTCAAATTACTTTTTTTTATCGCGTAGGTGCACTTGAAGTAGAAAGGTCCAAAAGCATTTCTCTCTTAGAACGTCCCCATGAACCTTGTTGATGCTTAGTTTGGGGGTTGTTGTAGATTGTTGTGAATGTCAACAGTTGGAGATTAGTTAGGAGCAGCAGTTGTTAAGGATGTTTTTCAAAAGTGTGTGTTAGTTTGTGCATAAATAGTTTCTGAAGATATCTGGTTACTAAGCTAGCGGCGTAGTCAAGCTTACTTTAAATGACGTTCACGCACTCACAATTTCTCAATATAGCTGAACATTGAAGTTGAATGAGTGTCCACTTGACTAGGCGTTGAAATTACTGCACTAAAGGGGCGTCCACACGACGCCGAGCGGCAATCGGATGCCTTTCATTCAGTTTGAATTCTGTTCGACATTCGGTAAGTAGGAAATTTGATCGGATCGTCAATAAATCGGTGTAACTAATTGTCAACTGCCGATTGGTGCCTTTCGGCATAGTTTGGACTCACCTTAGCGAAATTATCTCAGTTTGACTTAAGACAAACAAACACAATTTTTATGGTCGCATACAATCCAATTTTGCACTGTCTAAGGAACGTTGAATAGTGCCCAGTCGCTTTTTTTTCGTGATTCCTTATTATAAAGAGATTACATTCAGGACATGAAATGAAATTCGTCTGCTATCCAAAAGTGACGGCGACGCATAAAACATATCCATTCGATAGTGTCAAGTTGATTGCATCCTATCTTTTTGCTGCTATAAAGGTTGGGTTGCTACCAAGAGTGTAGCATGTTGCTTTTGGTGCTGCCTCAAACCAGGTTTTGAGCGTTATCATCGCAGCAAAGGTTTCAATGTTGCGGTAGCCCAACTTTGTTTCTTTAGCTCAAAATTTATTTAATATTTATATACAGCTGGATATGATTAGACTAGTCTGAGATGAATTCGACTGTTTATCGCACAATACATTGAAACTTCGCTATCCTCCCACTAACAATTTAACCTTCGTTGATTCATTGCTTCTGAATGGCTATGAAGTTTGGTTTTATACTCAACGTGGAAGGACTGCTACAAGAAAGTGGAGTAGCTGCCGACTTTAATATGTCTTAAGGTTAAGTAGAGTGAATTTCCATGTTCGGCCATCGTCTGTGAACTACATTTGCAAAACCTTACCTTAGTTTATAATCTCGGTCTCTTTCACCAGATCGTTTCGGTTGGGCCATCACACGTTTCTTCTGTGGTGGCGTTTTCCCGTGCTATTAGATTTTGCAAGCCTTGTGGCTCACAGGCTCGGTTCTATTCACCGAAGTACTAGTTGCACCAAGAGTAGCATCTAAAAAGACAGAGGTTCATATGAGAGGAGTGACAACTAGAATATTTTCCCTCACAGCAGTTGAGATGATTGCTGGTTTATTTTCTCATATACAAATATCGCTTGAAGGAATTGAAACCATTTCGGTTCTCTTCTATACTTCGGTTTGATATTCTTTCGGAATTAACTTTTTTTTTCTCTCAGTTTTAAGAAAGTCTGCATTTGGTAAGGAGTCAATTTGACAGCCATCGTCATCACTACAAATCACAACTCCATATGTAAAACCCGTAGAACCCGTAGAACCCTTTCGGCAAGGTAAACTATCAAGGGCTAGAGTTGGAGATTCCTTTAATACTATTTTCACATTTAACTGAACCTTAGGCAAAAATCTACAGTTGAAAAGTCTTGGACCCCGAAATTCAGCTTAAGTGCATCAAGTTCTATTCTATGAAGGTTTTTCCATCTCGCTAAATTAACTCATCCTTAACACGGTTTTAACCAGAACTACAAGACTTTCTTTCAACGTTTCAGTACCTAGACCTACACATACCAATTATTTGCTATCGTTCACTCCAGAAATATGAAGCGGGCTCTTATTCTATGAGCCACCGACTTTAATATGTCTTAACCACAAAGTTTGAAGGATATTTTAAAAGAAAGAAGATTGATAAAGCAAAAGTGCTTCTGAAGCACCAACTAAATCTGATAGCTCTGACTACAAAGATTTTTAGTTCAAACGATTAAGTAAGTAGGCTCCTTTCATGGCAGCGCTAATTGCTTCGGAGGATTTGACAGGCAGATAAACTAACCATTACATCACGGGCACCACACTATACGATTGTTCTTCATAACACAATGATCAACTTGGCGTTGATTTAAGATAATGTTAAATGAACCTATGCGAATGTTCGTTAGGAAAATGAGTAAAATCTAATAAACATCTGCCAAGTCTTATGTGGTGTCTGCCTCACGTAATGTAGTTCATTAAAGTGGAAATAGAAATCAATTAAGAGCCACACTGAATCGCTGACGTTTTTCTGCAAAAAAAATAATAATCAAAAAGTCGAACAATTGAAACTTAACTAACTTAATTGTTGACTGGCATAAAAGCCACTCCACTCTTAGATTGATATCATAAAAGAATATATCAAGCGTGCGTATACAATAGACGTTTCGTTTCTGGGATCGTTAATGTTTGCCGTGGCTAATGCATTGCCTTTTAAGAATGTAAATGACGCAAGCTTTTATTTGATCTTGGGGGCGATCTGGTTATACAAACTTCGCCATTCTTTATACAACTACTCTGCTTCATTTGCCATTTTGACTTTTAATTATAAAAATCTTTTCTTGTTGGGTGTTTATATACACAAACAGTTATGTGCCATTTTCTTGCTTTTCTGATGGTGCTACCGTAACTGAATTTTTATTTATCAAAATCCAAAATGTGTACATGTGTGAAAATGTATTTTGTTGCCGGCAAAGAACATTTATTGAATCTTATTTGAATATGCCGAGAGGGTTTTTGAGAAATCACTGTTGTAACTGGTAAGATTTTTGCTAGATATTTGCTTTCCATGCTTTATTCTTCTTCCTCTTCTACTTTTTCCGTCGTTACGAGCATCAATAGCGAAGCAACAAGTCTCACGAAATCAATGATCGAGTATGCGTATCGTGAATGAAATGGCAAGAGTAGAAACCTACGCTGAAGGGAAGACTAGACCGAGATTGTGCGTCCAGAACTTCACAATTCACAATGTCGGACAACGTATAAAAAGTATGAGAGTAAGTTGATGGCAGCTGAGACGAAGATGCTCTGCATAGCAGCAGTAGTAAGAAAGCTTGATCTTCTAAGTTCCCTGGAAGCCTTAACGTCAAAAATACCATTTTGAAAAGAATAGAGACAGATCCATCCAAATAAATGCTTCGAGTAGGCACGCCTGGATCAGAAAACGGACAACATGAGTGCTCAGGCTTTTTGAACTAATAGGGTACACCACTTTATTCTGAAAACTTTGTTTTAAGGACTTCCAGCAAGAATGTAAGATCCTCGCTAATGATGACACCATCGTCAACAAAGAATATTTGGCATGCTTTAGTGTTCTGTAACTTTTTCTCCATTCTCCACTCAGCAGGTAGACAACGACTGTTATAAAGAGCAGAGGACCCCAGACGCTTCCTTGGTGTACACCTATTGTGGCTCTGTTTGCTTCGGTGTCCCAATTGGAACAACTTCTTCAACTATTCGTTGTCTGAGAGCAACCCACATTAAAGCACGTGGTATTCAACACAATGTTTTCACGAAGTCAACAAGCTTTGCATTTCAAATCTTTTATCGCGATGTTTTTTTCATAAAGATCATAATAGCGGACAGGGTGGCAAAATCGGGTACTTAAGGGGGGAAGAATTTTGTAGAAACCGAAATTTTGTTTTTGTCTTAAAAGGTACTTTATGGTTTTAAAAATAACATACCAAAAGATGGATGCCGGTTAAAATGTCTAAATGCCCAAACTTTCCATTCTGCGCAGCACCCCTCAGGTATATAAGAGCAAGCACAAACAGAAGTGGACCGAGTTGGCTGCCCTGGGGAACTCATGAAGAGGCAAATATTGAATCGGAGAAAGCTTTTCTGAAGACTACCCTATATAATCGGTTTTCGAGGTATGATTTGATCCATTCGATAACTTGATGGGTGATTTTGTCGAATGCTTTACTAAAACCAGTAGTAATAACATAAACCTCATTGCGTTTTTCTAGAGCCATCAGAGTCATTGAAACGAATTGGGTAAGGTTAGTCGTAGTAGACCTTACCTTTAAGAAACCGTGTTGAAGTGGAGAAACAATTGATTTACAGTGCAAAGACAGAGAGTCGTACACAATGCTTTCGAAAAGCTTGGAGATAGCGGAAAGCTTAGCTATCGGTCGATAATTAGAGACCTCGTTTTTAGCTACCTTTTTGAAAAATCGAGAAAATAAAAGATTTTTTCCGAAGAGTAGGAAAAACTGCTTGGGAGAGCGAAAGTTGAAAAAGACAAGTAAAGGGTTTGAAGAGTGTGGTAGCGCATTTTTTAAGAAAAATTGCTGGAATGCCATCGGGGCCAGGGGAGACTAATATTTAGAGAAACTAGAGATGTATGCGGGCTATTTAACGGAAACCTATTATGATATTCAAGGTCAGGATCATTCGGGTTTTGACTGACAAAAAAAAGGTAGCAAAAAGATTAACAATTACTTTGGCGTCAGAGGAGGAAATGCCTAGAAAATTAAACGTTGAGGGAAGACCTTCAGATTTCCTTTGGAAAGAACTTTCGTAGAAGTTGTTAGTTCAAAAGGCTATCACATTACCTTCGCCAGCTGTGCAGAATTTTGTCGTCATGCACAAGTATAGCTGTTCTTGAGCATTGTTAATGAGCTTTGGCGAACGAAACTTCTAAGCTTTTCTCCATCTTTAAGCAGATATTCAGAAGATGGTTGGTTTTGTTAGTAAAGTTTTTTCATATTATTTCTTCGCATCAATTAACATAGCATAACAGAAATGCCTTCGAGCTCTAGATACATCCCCTCCATGGTCCGTGCACCGTGCCTTGCTTGAATTTGTTCGAGGTCAAAGTCAGGCTGTAGTTAAACATTCCTTGCAGGAGTTCCAATTAAAATCAATTTTTCTAAGAATCAGCTTACCTAACGCGTTTTTGCCAAATTTTCTTTGAAAATATTCGTACATAGGTATCAGGCACATTTTTTCGCAACTAAGCATCAGCAGTCATATAATCTAATCAGCAATTAGGGCAGTCATTATAGTAAGTTCACCTCGGAATTGGAGATACCCAGCTGTAAATTTGTATAAACTTCTATTTTGGCACCACAAAAGTTGTATCAAAACTTGATGATTCTTGCCTAATTTTGACTAAAATGACTGGACTAAATGCACTTTACCACTGAATATAAAAACACACCACTTCTGTTCGGTTTTCTTTCATTTTATGTTCAGTGTCAAAATCTATTAGTGTGCAGATTAGAAGACTGCTGAATTGCAACAAAAACCACTCCATCATCAACAGCAACAAGGAGAAAATGTTATCCAGCGCCCTTCATATTATCTCAACTAGTCTATGTAAGTCTGGCCCAGACCCGAGACTTCGTTTTACGTAGAGACATTTTTCTAAGATTTTAATACACCTAGGTGTTAATTTGATTGCAGTTTTTATTACAAACCCCACTCTGCACACGTAGTTCAAATTATTTAATTGAATTAAGATCCGAGTTCGTTTTTATTAATAAAACGGTTTTCTTACATTTGTGCCATGAATTGATTTAAATTGAGATGATTGGTAAAGATTGTCGTATGTATCTATCTATTGGGTATCTGGGTAGTGGGTAGTGAGACTGACTAACACATCGAGTAATATATTTGTATTGAGAAGTAATACACGGTAAGATAAATTAGATCGTGTTTTGTTATGTGCTCAGGGGTCCCGGTACCGGTACCGTCGCGTCGCCGTCGGTCGGTCGGTGGCGTCGCCTCGATTTTTTTTATTTCTACCAAACTCATAGTCTCATAGATATATATATATATATAATATATATATATAGAAGAGTATTGAACTAAAATGTTTTATATAGGTTTTGAAGTATCATTGGAACCAAATTGGGTTTTGATGGGCTTTGAATTATTGTATATATATTATGAAGTATTTTTAGGTATTCAATTATTTCGTAAATCGTAGCACTTAAAAATATTAAAAACATAATTTTCGTTTATTTGGGTGTTCTTTGTTTATAACAAAAGCAATTAAAAGAAAATTATCTATTCAATTCAAATGTTGCTCCAGCAACACTCCCTGCTTTTATTCCTCTTTTTTTATTATTATATCTCAGTTGAAGTTCAGTTGTAACAAACTGTTGATGTTGACATCATTTGTGCGCTTAAAGCTTTTTATGTAGGTAGGTAGGAATATTTGACTCATATAGTTGTGGGTGTGTTGTGCTTGTATAAGTATGGAGCCAAGTGATATAAGTAGGTAGATACAGGAAAAAATATCTAGAAAAGAGCTAGATAAACTAAAGCGTTGAGTTACTTACCTCATCGCGTAAAGTAAAGATTTTATATGTACATAAAAACTTTGTCATGAGAGATAAGTATACATAATTTGCGCAGAGTGTCGATAGAATTTCAAAGCTGATTCAGACACAATGACTTCATGCCCACTTCTTGGGAATATCACTTCAAAGATAAGTTTAAAAAGCAAATTAAATATTGTTTGTGGTACTTTTCATATTTGCAGAACTTTATTGATCGGTAATATAGTTTATCATAATATAATGAAGCAGAAAGTCACAAAAGAAAACAGAGAAAAATCGAAAAGCGCTTAAAGAAGCTAAACAAGTATCAGCTCAAAGCCGACAAATAGGGCTTCAAACTAAGGAAATAGATACCAAAAAGGAACGAAAAAGAAGGAAGCACAGCAAAGAGCACGAATGGCATACATCGGGAGCTATTCAAGAAATACGGCGAAGCAACTTGAATAAGAGGAAAAATAAATAAGGGAAAATAAATATGGTGGCGCAACAGAGCGACGAGCCCCTCGGCCTAGCGAATTTCTCACAACCATGCCTTGTGAGGGAATGGAAGGGACCCACAATTTTCTACCGGTTCCGAACGGCTAATCGAAAAAGCGTTTTTCATGGTAATGAATTTACTAAGGAGGACTACAGTTTAAAAACGAACAGTCATGGTTAAACTTAAACTAACTAAACGAAATAATTTAACAAATGAGATTTTGATAGATCACTAGTTGAAACATCACAAACAGTATAGTAATGATTAAAAGTTCGGCAGCATCGTGCCAGAGGCTCGTTGGCTAAATAATTACATCTTTGGAAGTAAGTAAGGGTGTATAGTTTCGAGTCCCACGGGCAGGTACGTTAAATTTGATTAGGGAAAGTAAATATAGTGACGATATTTCTCCATTGATGATTTTTAACGTTGTTTAGTAATTGAAAACCTTTCTCCTGTCCTCTAGTGTGTTCATTTGTAATAACAATAACCTATGACGATATGGTGGAAGCAAAAAGCGATCATTCCAGTTTAAATCGCGAAGTGCAAATAGCAGAAACTGTCTTTGGATTGATTCTATCATTTGGATATGGGTAGCATATGTAGGTGACCAAATTTGACAAGCGAGCTCTAAGCGATACCCACGGAAAAATTTTGCATTTTGCCTCTGTTAAGATTCGAACCACGAGCCTTTGGGTTAACAGGCAGACATGTTAACCATCACAACCACGCGTACCACTTCAAAATAGCTCAATTAAAAAAAAATTTAAGAATTTTTGCTAACTGTTCGAAAAGCAACGCCTGGCTCTTATCAGCAAAAATAAGAGAAACCCGGACTCTCCATCCGCATATAAGCCTCTGTGCATACTAAACACAACAGGCAAGCTACTAAAAAAACCAATAAAGAGTAATAATAATAATAATTTAATTAAAAGAATGGGAGATTTGCTTGAAAGACAATATAGCTATAGCAAATAGCACCATAGAAGCAACAGGAGAGGTTATGAGGGCTTCAAAAATACTCACCAAGAAAATCTTGCCGAAACGCCTTTAATTCAGCCCGGCGATGGTCACATGTGATTGATGTGCTTGAGAGAAGATTTTAAATTCCAGGCTGACTGTGAAAAATAATAAAGCTGTTTGGTAACCAATGCAAGTTTGTCGAAAGAAATATGCAATCCAAAGCAAAGGTATCCAAAAAGGTTGATATCGTGATTCCTTAGAGGCATTGCATGTTGTGCTCGTTAACTTTGAAAAAGCATTCGATCGACAACCATACGAGATCAAAAATGGGTGGCTCTTATACAACGAAAATTTCCAGACCAACACTTTACGTATGTGTAGATGTCTAAGAAGGCATTGGGTATGCGGGTACCGTGTTAGTTCAAAAAAGACTAGACCCTTGTGTTTCCCCTTTTTGCTAAAGACATGCTCTCCCAGAAACCGAATTGAATTTAAATGTGTTTTTCAAGTATGAAAAAATTATAGATATAGCGTAACGGGTACAATGGTTGGCACCCCCGATTTTTGTACTAATTATTGGCACCCTTCATGCTATATGAGATTTCACAAAGATTTGTGTGCAAAGGAGCAAAAATTATATTTTTTTTTCATAATGTGTACCATTTCTCTCCAGTTCTGCATTTTTATTTATGTATGTGTATTTCATTCTCAGTTCTCTTTTGTCAGTGAAAGTGTACAGTCGTTCTAAATTAGTGAAAATAGTGCTTAAAATACAGTGTTCCCGCTAAGGAGAGTAAATTTGGTAAGTGTCCGTTTTTGATTGTTTTTTAAGTTTTTAGATGAAGATTTATCATATTTAGTATAACAATATAATAAATTAAATATTATTAATTGTTTTTTGGTAAAAAAAGTTGTTAAAGTCGTAAAAAAAGGGGTGCCAATAATTGGTCCCGTATAAAGTAATGGTTTTATTATTGGCAGGGGGGTGCCAATAATTCGTGCACTGGGACTACAATTATTGGCACTGCCAATAATTGTACTTTTAAGACTGCCAATAATTGTACCTTGCATCTGTTATAAATTTCAGTTTGAAAAATGGGGAAAAAAAGACAGAACTACGTAGAAGAAAACATTCAGCAGGCTTTGACAGAAATAAGAAGAGGGTTTATATCCAAAAAAGGAGCTTCTTTAAAGTTCAACGTGCCTAGATCAACATTACAATTTCACACCACATACGAAACTTATTTTCGGATCCAACTGAAGATATAGGAAACAACAAGATATGCGGTGGACAGATGTGCTTTTTCTGCACAAAATTTATGACAAAAACCGTCGGGACAGATAATTGCGGCATAAGATGCTCAAAGTGTATGAGAGAGTATCACATTAAATGTCTCAGTAAGCGTAACATCGAGTATCTTCCTTTATTTTGTTGTTCCATTTGTTTAAAAAAAACTAATTATATGACTTATTAAGAAAAAAGAAACTAAAACTAGAGTCTGATAATAAGAAAATAATAACTGAATAGAATTACATTTATTTTTAAGTTTTTATAATGAATAACCATTTCTTTGTTTACATTGAACGAGCGATTTTTGTTATATTACTGTTTTTTCTACTATACAGACTGAAATATTCTTAAAGAATACTTAAACTTAATAACTAAGCAATTTATAGAAAAATGTGATTTTTACTATTATTTAATTATGTGTTTAAAATTATTTTTATTTTTTTGTTACTAACCGTTAATTTTTTACTACAAGGAATGAAATGTTTTAAAACAGTTAAACAAGCAATTCTAATAAGAAAATGTAATTTTTTAATAGCTTTATGTAACCCTAAGAGATTTTTAAATGACATGTTAAATTAGTTTTTAATTATTTTTTTTTTTTTTAATATTATTTTTTTAGTCGCGTTGAATGAAGTGTTTTTGTTGTAATAAACTACTGTTTTATGACTTTACTTTGAAAAAAGCTATCACGAAAAAATTGTGTTTCTTTTAATTTTAAGGGTGCCAATAATTGTACCCTCGGGTGCCAACAATTGTACCTAGATGCCAATGACTGTACCTTTCTACTATCTTTTCCTATTTTAATGTTTTTATAAAATTCTTTGTTTTTCAAAAAAATTTTTCAAAAAACATTCAAGTATGAAATTCTTTAAATTTTAATTTGACATATCAAACGCATTCCTAACTCTTTAAATGCGAGAGCAATTCACAATTTAAATTGAAAAAAAGCTTAGGGGTGCCAACCATTGTACCCGTTACGCTATCTGAAATCCATGACCAAAAGTAAAGCAACTTGAGATGGCGTCAATAGTCATCGAGTAAGCTTTAGATAGATTAAGTGGTGAGAAAACTCCGCCATTTCCTGTGACAATAAGATGCTTCTTTAACTGAAGTGAAGACTCTGTTGTGCGTCTGTGTGACATCAGGAGGAATCAAAGCTTCATCGTATTAAAAGTCCCAAGATCCGTCAAAAATACCGTCTAAGAAAAAGAAGATCATGGCCGACTCAGCTGGAATCGTCATTTTTAAGGGAGAGATCTATAAAACCCCATCAAAAGGCTAATATCAGTCAACGATCACAAAAGAAACACTGCTGGTAGTGACAAATTCCACGACATCTGGATTTGGTTTTCGTCAGACATAGAACAATCCATAGTCGGGGGGTTGATGACGCTTTCTGAGGTCAACGCTGCTCACCTCACGGTAGGATCACTAGTGTGAAGCAGTTAGGTAGAAGATCGGTGATTCTTTCGAGATCGTGATGCTCGTAACGCCAACAAGGAAGAAGAAGAAAAAAAATTAAGAAGAATAAGAAGAACGAAGGTCGCACTCTGCACCTAGACCACGTTTCACTTCCATAAACAAAGGCTTCATATAAGTGAGATCGGTTCAGAGGCTATTCAGAGGCTGTTCGATGAACTTCTTCCAAAACTTTAATTAAACTTATTCCTCACCACACTTCTTACATCTAACAATAAAATCTGGGTCCGAATTACGACATTACGTTATCAAATAAGTCGTGACGTAATTATGTGAATTTGGTACTAGCGCTCACGTTATACAGCAATCTAGTAACACAATTTGGGATGCTCATCAGAAATCGAACGGAATCGTTTTTTTTTCTGCAAAGCAATGAATTTTAATTATAAAAAAATTAAACAAGTTCAAAGATACACCAGCGAGATATGTGAATTAACAGAGACTCGAAGTAATATACTACTGAATATTCGATGTTACTAGTATACATTTTTAAGTAGCTATACGATACGTGAGATCATGTATTTTTTTTTTTTTTTTTTAATACCAGCTGGAGCACTCAGACCTAAATACCGGTCCATTGTACTACCAGATAGCAACCTTCTATTTGTTATAGCTTTCCAGATAATCGGAGAAAAGCCAAAAGACGCTGCCATGATAAGGAGCCTAAGTTACCAGCTCTCACCATGTCTGCGCCGAGTATCTGTAACCTCATGCGAGAAAAAGCAGGACATTCACAGAGGAAGTGCTCTGCGGTGTCCTCATCCTCTCCACAAGATTCACAGAGTGTGGTATCACTTAAGCCTAACACGTTTAAATGCTTGGCAAAAGAGAAGTGCCCGCTGGCAACGCCAATAAGCTTCCTACAGTCTTTTCTGTTACGAGCTAGCAAAAATGTTGCAGTCTTCTTACTAACGTTGGGGAGCATACGCTTGGTCTGTCTGCATCCAATGGAGGCATGCCATCTACGGTTGTGCTCTTCACAGATCCAATCGTTGATTGAAGCCCTCACTGAGGACGCTGGCAGACCTAGCGACGGTTCAGGTCCTGAGAAAGCTGTCTGAGATCTCTGCCTAGCGAGTTCATCGGCGATCTCATTTCCAGTTATGCCGTGATGGCCTGGAACCCAAATGAGGCTCAAGGAATTTAATCTTCCGATCGCATTCAGAGAGCTCTTGCATTCCTGGATCACTTTCGAAGTGGTTAGAGGGTTGAGAAGGGCCTTAAGCACAGCTTGGCTATCGCTGCAAACAAAGATACTTCTCCCCGTCCATCCATTGTTCGTTACGTGGCTCAAAGCCATTAGGATAGCATAAGCCTCCGCTTGGAAAACGGATGCGTATGATCCCAAAGATGAGTGCAGTCGTATGTCGTCGTTCTCAACAAAGGCACCAGCACCAGAACCCTCGTCGGTTTTGGAGCCATCTGTGAAGATACGATAACAGTTCTTTCCAGGCTCAGATTCTGGAGCGAACCAGTCCTGAACCGAAGGAAAGCTGACTGAGTAATTTTGACGCAGTTTGAGCCTTGGGATCATCGTGTCAGACGGCATATCCATTAGACGTGGGTCAAAAGATATGCTGCTTGCGAGTTCCTCAAAGCTCCAGTGCGAATTGTGCCAGAGACCACATCGTTTTAAACGAGAAATGGTCTTGAGAGTACACCCCATGATGAAGGTATATCAAGGGGAGGAAGGTTCAACAGTGCGTCGAGAGCAGCACCCGGTGTGCTGGGGAAGGCCCCCGTAACACCCAGACTTGAGATCATGAGAGATCATGTATGCTGTAATTCCAAAATGGTTACTCACTCACTCGATTACTGAAGACACTCAATCGAAAACGTGAACTGTAAATTCGATCCCAGGTTTGGTCTCTTGAGAAAGACTCCCATTTTGAAAATCATTAGACTTTAGCTTGATCACACCAGCCTACTTCCTAATTCTTGTAGAATCTCCTTTCTCCACTTACATAGGTGATTGCCCACCATGCAATCAACTGATTTCTTAGCTTCATTAGAAAAAAGCGAATTCATAAATACCCATAAAAATAAACTGTATATGAGTTATCTTAGAATTGATAGCTCTTTCATTGAAAAAAGAAAATAAAAAATCACTTACGTTAACACAGGTGTTCATCAAGTTTATTTGGGCTTCACAAATTAGCTTGTGATTAAGCACAAAAGCACTAGAGTGACTCATTCTGAAAGTAGATTAGGGCGTCTGGCTGGAACATGTTGCTACTATGAACAATGTATTTGATCGTTGGAGTTTTTTATCTGAAAAAAAAAAAAAAAAACTACGTCAGTGAAATATCGCAGTAATGAATGAATAAAAACCAGACAACACGCTGCTTGTGTAAATAGTGTCAAAAACAAACATGTCTTTCCACTTATATAAGTTAAGAGAAACGTCGAAATAAACACATCAGCAAACAAGTAAAATGTTTACGTTATAGTTACATACACCATCTTAAACTTAAAGTACAGATTAAACACAAAGACTCTGTTCTAAAATTAACGTTATTCTACTTTCTCATTAAAGGAATCAATTGAGGTCTATATTGATAAATGAAATGAAGGTTGAGCGGGCTTTTATATCGCCACAATTAGACCTGCTGAATGAGTAGAAATCTCTTTTTAAAACTGGATTGATTGTCTTCAAAATTTCATCGAGTAAAGAATAACGGAACTGTTATTGATACAACCTGGTACATACTATCGAACATTTCCATATATCAAAGAATGTCCACATACATTGATATAAAGGGCGCATTTAATAGTGTCAGTAGCCTGGCAATTACAACGGCATTATTACATCTTATAGTGGATAAGTGGTTGAGCTGATAAGTCTTGTGTTCAAAAGTAGTAGAATCAACACAACCTAGAGTTTTTTTTTAACAAGGAGATCTGTCAGTAGAGAAATTCCGCCAGGCGCAGTCCTATCCCCTCTTTAATAGAACACAGTCGTAAACGCAGTTTTAGTTAGTAGCTTGAAAGTTGAGATATTCAAAGTAATAGCGTCGAAATTCCGGTATCAGGCAAACTTGCTCATATCCTTACGAAGCTGCTCTTCACAATCGATTAAAATGGGCGGTAAAATGTGATCTGGGGATTATCCCCCTAGAAATCGGAATTCGCCATGAAACACAACTAATAAGTCCATCAATTAATTGATTGAATCCCATATAACTTTTCAAGCGTAGCAAAATATCTGTAGGTATTATCCTTGACATAAAGCTGAACTGGAAGTCCAGTATTGAGGAAAGAATCAGGAAAGCTAGCGTAGCCCTCTTTTCTTCCGAAAAAAAGCCATTAGTAATGGATGGAGATTTTCTTCGAAAATCACCCACTGGCTATGCGGTCATTAGACCGCTACTTTGTTGTGGAATAAAAGTATGGTGGACCGCTCTGTCTAGACAAAGTGACTTACTCTGATAGTCTAAGCAAAATTCAATGATTAGTCTGTACGAACGTGCATAAGTGGAGCTGTCCGGTAACTTTTCAACAAAGCAAAACGCAATGGTGAATGGCAAACCTACTCTACTGCTCTCACCAAATACAATAGCGAAATTAAAAAAGCCAAAAAGGACTCTTTTAAACATTTGGTAGAAAGTATTTCTGATGTCCCCTCTAGTTGCAGACGACTCAACAAAGTTCTCGCGTCCGACAAGCCGGCAAACCTAGATACCTTTACCAAGGAAAATGGTTCTCAGACTAAGAACAAAATAGAAACTGTGCAACTCCTAATAGACACCCACTTTCCACAATCTATCATTATAGACCCAGCAATAAACCTATCATCCCAAAGGGAACAGCATATGCTTCCATCTAAGGAAGACTGGACAGTAGCCAGACAAATCACTGAATCCATTCAAAGCCCCTGTGGAAGACGGCATCTTCCCTGCCCTACTGCAGAACGGGGCTGCCATAACAATAGCCAGACAAATCACTGAATCCATTCAAAGCCCCTGGGGAAGACGGCATCTTCCCTGCCCTACTGCAGAACGGGGCTGCCATAATTGCTCCCATTCTATCCAAGCTCTTCACTTGCAGCCTAGCTTTTGGTCACATACCTGAAAGTTGTAGATGAGTAACAGTAGTTATCTACTTGCCAAAAACGGGAAGGAATCTGGATCCAAGCCTTAAATCCTTTCGACCCATCAGTCTAATATCATTCATACTCAAATGAATGGAGAAGGTCATTGATAGACACATCCGGGATAAGCAATTAGCTACCCATCCACTATCCACATCACAATACGCGCATATCAACCAGGGAAATTAACGAAGACCGCGTTGAATGACCTAGCAACGAGGATCGAACATTCTATCGATAAAAAAGAAATTTGCGTAGTGGCATTACTCGACATAGAAGGAGCCTTCAACAACACTTCCTTTATTTCCACAGACAAACAAGTAATTCGCAATTGGATAATGTCCATGCTAAACAGCAGAATTATGCACAGCAATATCGAAGAAGTGGAAATTGCAGCACTAACAACAAGAGGCTGCCGCCAAGGTGGAGTCCTCTCACCACTCATCTGGTCAATAGTTGTACATAGCCTACTAAGATTGCTTGCAACCCGAGGAATTTATGCAGTGGTCCTTGCAGATGATCTAGCAACTGATACAAGACTCATCAGAAACACTGATATCAAGAAGACTTCAGACAGCTCTGAAAACAGTACAAAGCTGGTGCTCAGATGAAGGTCTCTCTGTCAAACCCCCATCTACAAAAAGAAGAAACCTAAATCTTCTATAACCCTCACTCTCTATGGGGAAACAATATCATTTTCAAAGGAATCAAAATACCTTGGTGTTGGTATCATCCTAGACAGTAAAATGTCATGGAACCCTCAACTAGAACGCATTTCCAGCAGAGCAACCAAGTCCCAATGGACTTGTCGAAGCATATGCGGGAAAAACTGGGGTTTAAAACCTAAAATGATGTACGACCTATATACGCTGGTAGTCAGACCAACAATAACGTACGCAGCCGTTGTATGGTGAACAAAAACAAAAGAAATAACGGCATTCCATAATCTAGAAAAGATTCAAAGATTGGCAACAACATGCATTGCTGGATGCATGCGTACAACACCAACATACGCTCTAAACGTCATTGTAGGACTACCTCCAATTCACCTCTTCAAAAAAATGGTAGCAAGACTGGCGACACACTGTCTTTTCCGTCAAGGACACATAAAATCGCATCCAAACCCGAAAGGACATCTGTCGATAATGGAAAGTCTAGAAAAACTGACTACCTTTAGTATGTGCTTGGATGCTATTATTCCCTTGTACAACTTCAAACCCAACTTCTCCATAGTCATCCCACCTAAGGGAAGGTTGGGAGAACACAAAGCCTCATCCTTCAAGGCAAGATATGGTCTGGTATACGGACGGATCAAAAATGGAAACTGTCACTCGTCTGTCACTCGTCCATTTTCCAAGCTGAAGTCTTTGCCGTTAACTAATGTTCGAGAATAATATGTTCATCGAACACGAAAAACAAAACAATATTCATCTTCTCAGACAGCCAAGCTGCACTAAAGGCGTTCAGCTCACCAGTCACAAGATCCAAACCAGTCCAAGAGACAGTTATGTCACTCTCTAAACTAGCAAGGAACAGCACTCTGTAATCCTCCACTGACAAAGGCTGTGATGGTAACGAGAAGGCAGACATCTTAGCTAAAGACGGCGCATCTAAACCATTCTTCACCAAAAGAGGCTGGTAGCGGACCCCATCTGTAGACTATGCCTCGAAAATGAAGAAACATCTCTGCACATTATTACAGAATGTCAAGCACTTTTCCGCCTTAGAAATCAAATACTTGACTATGAGATCATCCCCCTAGAAAAACTCAAACTCATTCACTCACAGGAGATTGCTAACTTCTGGTTCAATTCAGGAGCAAGATCACTGCCCTGAAACCTCACATGGGCTGGTACAATAGGTTTCATTCAAACACCGCAGTGCCCAGAGCTGAGCAAGCTCTACTCGTTCCCTAAATCTAATCTAATCTAATCTAATCCCCCAACTGGCCGTCGAAAACCCGTTCCAAGTCTCCATTTAGGAATATTTAAGAAATTATTCAATTCATTTATATAAAGATGGTTAAATTATCAAAGAAGGGATTGGATGTGGGGTGTACTCAGTGGAACAACTTAAGCATCTCTTTCCGCCTTCCAAACGAAAATAACATGTTCCAAGCGGAAGTTATGGCCTTTACAGAGGTCCTACCCTTTCTAAAAGAAAATGTAAAAATGTGACCTTAATGAATATCCTTATCCTCTCAGACAGCCAAACAGCCCTAGAATCATTCCGTGATGTTCCACGAGCTCAATAACCACCCTAAACTGTCGATTATTTCTCATACATACGCTGGACATCAATTCAACGCTCCAGTTCGACGGGTTACTGAATCCACATCATATTGAAGGAAAGTCACTGAAGGAAAAGATCTAAGTGGTGCAATGGAAGAAGACCTCAACCGACTGAGCGTGCAAACATGGAGAGCTCGCCCGTAATCGATATTGCAGATGAAAGATGTTCGTTGGGCCTAGGTTCACTCCGATTTGTTTGCTATAATTTCAATCATTTCTCTTGTAGATCATATATGTCGGTGAACCAGCAACCGATTATAAATTACAGTCTAGTAAAATTATAGGTGTTTGCTATTTATTTGAAATTGATAAATTTCTTAGAGTCATACTATACCGATGACACACACTTAGAATATAACGTTGAGGCAGGATAGGGCTTAACGGTTGCTCATTTAATCGCCAAATGCATTCATATCAGCTTGTCTGGCTGAACTCTATCTCTCCTACTATCCAATTTATTATAACTGATCCGTGTCATTTTACACTTTTATACTTTTAAATATGGTTCATGAGACGGAGATTGCAATCTAGGCAAAACTAGTTTACACTTGAGTTGTTTTATTTGTTCTTCGATGTGTGTTCGTTTTCCTTATCTTGGTCTGTCGATGGATTTTTGTTTTGTTTTGTTTAAATAGTGTCTGTCTTAGATTATGATTACCAAGTGTTTTTTAACAGATTAAACTCTACAGCGAACGATGGCATATCTAATTATGTTTACTTATTTTCTTTCCTTATCAGAATGGTGGACTTTAAGGTTCAGCAGCGCCGGTATCGAACGAATGAAAAAACCATCGTGAACACAGTCTACGGCCCCGTTAAAGGGGTCAAACGCAAATCTATATACGGAGAAGCATACTTCAGTTTTGAAAAAATCCCGTTTGCCAGACCACCACTAGGAGATCTACGATACAGAGCCCCACAGCCACCAGAGCCATGGACTGAAGTTAAAAGTTGCACATCGATGGGTCCAAAACCACTGCAGAGGCATTTTGTGTTTCAAATGACAGAAGGATCAGAAGATTGCCTATATCTAAATGTTTATACCAAAAATGTACGAAGTCATTTAGTGTTTAAACTAAAGAGGTCGTATTTATGTATTTAGAAATTTTTATTTTGCAGCTTTCGCCTAGTAAACCGGTACCTGTAATGGTGTGGATTTACGGAGGTGGCTTTCAGTTTGGAGAAGCTTCTCGTGATCTCTACAGCCCTGACTATTTGCTACGGGAAGATGTAGTTGTGATATCAATAACATATCGCTTAGGACCTTTTGGTGTGTTTATCTAAGAGGTTGAAAAACTCGAATGTTTTATTTCAATTTTTTTTTTCAATAGGTTTTCTTTGTATGGATGATTCCACTTTTGGCATTCCTGGCAATGCTGGGCTTAAAGACCAAGTAATGGCACTCAAGTGGGTCAAAGAGAATTGCGCACGTTTTGGTGGCGACAGTGATAACATAACACTTTTTGGTGATAGCGCTGGTGGTGCATCAGTACATTATATGATGATTACAGATAAGACCAAGGGCCTTTTTCATAAAGCCATCTGCATGTCGGGTAATGCTCTCTCTCCATGGGCGGTAACACCACAACGTAATTGGCCATACCGATTGGCTGTAGTGGCCGGCTATACAGGGGAGGATAACGATCGTGATGTATTTCAGTTCCTTATGACAGCTAAGGGAGCAGATATAGTGAAAGCCAATGAAGATCTGTGTACAGATTCTGAGAAACGCGAAAGAATAGGCTTTTCATTTGGACCTGTTATTGAACCTTATGTTACGGAAGAATGTATTGTGCCAAAGAAACCTATTGAAATGATGCGCACCGCGTGGAGCAATAGTATACCAATGATAATTGGGGGAGTAACAAACGAAGGACTCTTACTATACTCAGGTAAGTTTGATTTTAGTGCCATAGCTCTACCAAAAGTAGTTGATTTAATTCAATATTTCATATAGCCTTAAGACTGCAGAAAACATGTCCCAGAACCTCCTTCCAAGTTTTTAATCATTCAAATAAATAAAGCCAGTCGATCTTTGCGAGAGAAAGCCCGTAACAGTGTCACGCACAGTTTGGTTTTCATTCATTTGGATAATATTAAAATGTTTTAGTTTTCATTTTGTTATGGGAGAAATTTTGAAGTTTCATTATTTGTTTTCAGAAGTTTCTATCATGTAATATTTTCAAGGACCAGCAACAGCATGACTAAGAGATCATCGTTCTGAATAAACTTGAACATATCCAACCACAGAAGATAATTGGCTTCTTCTTCTTCTTTTCCTTTTTATTTTTTTTCTTCACGATCACGTGATATTGTCTTTTTGATGACATTTTCTAAATGTCATCATGCTATCACTTGAACGTTCATTTGTTCGCGAATCAAGAATTTACTGTAAAGCAAAAGGTCCTAGTTGATTAGATCTGATGAGGAAAATTGCTAATCTTAAACGATCCTCGTTTTTATAATTTTATGTGTCTTTTGTCCTTTCCATTCCATACAAGTTATGGTTGAAAGAAATGCGCTAGGTTTTAATTTCAGGCCTTAAAGCAAAGTAATGATTCTGATTTTTTGATTTTTCGTTTTGCAGATACAAGACGTGATCCAAAGCTTCTCAACGAATTAGATGATTGTCGATTTGTTGTTCCCATCGAATTAGGAATGGAACGAGAAAGTCAACTTTGTGCAGAGTATGGTATGCGTCTAAAGAAAACCTACTATGGAGACAAGACCCCTAGTCTTGAAACTCTCTCCGAGTATCTAAATGTTAGTATTACACATTTTCAAAGCCATTTGCAAATTAACAAATAATATAATTTTAATTTTTTTCCTAGATGGTGTCGCATGAGTATTTTTGGTTTCCGGTTTATCGCACAGTATTGTCGCGACTAAAGTATGCCTCAGCGCCAACCTACCTATATCGCTTCGATTTTGATTCCAAACATTTTAATCACCTACGAATAATCAGCTGTGGCAAAAAAGTGCGAGGCACATGTCACGGCGATGATCTGTCTTATTTATTTTACAATTCAGTTGCAAAGAAGCTGAAAAATAACACAATTGAATACAAGACTATTGAAAGACTGGTTGGATTGTGGACTCATTTTGCTGCAGAAGGTAATCCCAATTATGATCCAACAGCCACCGAGCAATGGCATTGGGAGCCTGTACGCTCAGATGAAAAAACTTTAAAGTGCCTTAATATAGCTGATAACTTGCAAGTTATTGATATACCTGAATTGCATAAGTTACAGGTGTGGGAGAGTTTCTTTAAGGAGAATGAATTGCTTTGAGAAGACTAGTGTAATGTTATTTAGAGTTTGTATGTAATGTGCCCTCGTATACGCTGCTAAAGAGATGTTGATAGATATATTTTTACAAAGATGCACTAAACTTGTTTGAAAGACCCTTTACGCCATTCAAGTGCAAGGCAATTTGTTTTGAATATTTTTGGTGATCTAGTTTTTATGAGTACACTGTTACGATTGATTGTTTTGGATAAAAGTATGTAGCACCGTGCGCTTTCTTTCAGCCAACTGCCGGACAGAAAGTTACATAAATATGGTTTTTAATTGAAAAGTGTGAAGGGTTTTTTAATATTCGCATGCACTGAAAGACGCTGAAAAGCACATAGAAAGTTCATTTAACTGTATCTCTTTTTTTATTTGAAAAATTTAAGTCAAAAATCTTAGGATAGCTTTACAATAAAAAAAGAAACCAAAGCAACACTAGAGAAACGTTAATTATGTTGTGTTGTGTGCCCTGTGTTCTTGTGGCCTAGTTTAGTTGAACGAATTTTAGATATGATAGTGCATTCGATACATATAAGTATATTATATTAAACTTCCTACAAAATACAATACATATACAAATACATATGAGAGTGTTAAATCTAAACAAAGAAAAAATGAACTTATTTACTAGAGTATATACAAAATGTATTTTATTTTTTTATATTTATCTAGAAGATGTTAATTTTTTCTTATAGATATTTTAATATATACATACACATATATATAAGTATAGTTTGCCATAAAATAAATTTAATATTTTATTAATAATTTCTATGGAAAATGATATGTTATGCTGGTACATACACATACACATTACACATAGATAACAACTTTTATAAAAAAAAATATATATATTTATTTTCTTTGTGACTAGTCTCTTGAGATGTTTTGAGAAAACACACCCTGTAAGTGTTTTTTAATCATATGTCAAAAACAATGTATTTTTCTAAAAAAAAAAAAAAGTAAAACTAAAACAATAAAAAAGTATTTTGAAACTAAACAACGTGCTCATTTTTTTTTTATCCTTGTAAGAAATTATCTGAGAGTTTTTAACACGAACTATTCCGTAATCTTTGATTTCAACGGCCTTCAGGGTCTTTCAATACGTATCTAAATACTAAGATCTCGCCTCGCCAAACAACCAAACACCGATCCTCTCGACGAAGCTAAAAAAAACTACTTTATTCACTTGTTCCAGATGAGCCGGCACCTATAAGCTCAATTCGGTCGCTACCTTCGAACTACCAAACAAGCAATGTTGTAGTTGAAACAAATTCAAAGGATTATGTGGATAAAATAATCTATAAAACAATCCAACTGAAAGGCACTGGTATGTTCATCCATAGAGACCTGCCATTGGAACAACGAAAAATACGACAATCACTGCTGCGTGTGAGGAAGGCTATAAAGAAAAATTGCAAGCCGAATGTTGACATCAAAATCAAAGGTGAGACATTGGTGGCTGAGGGGAGAATCTTTAACTGGTGCAGAGAGAGGGGGTTATTGCAGTCAAATGACGGAGTCGATGGCTGCGAAACTCTCAAACAATTGTATGCGGGGTTCAACCTGTCAAACGAAGAGCTTTTAAGATCATCAAATGCATCGAATATCAGCAGAAGCTGCAACCATGGGAACAGAACATCAAATAACCAACTGCCTGAACGTATGCAACAAAAGAACTATATAGCACGAGCATGAGACAGTACCATCTGCCAGAATTTTAGAAAAAAAAAAATAAAGTTATTAGAGAAGCACCTGTAAGTATTTTAAATTTATTATCGTATAATGTAGGAGGATTAAAAAACAAATTACTTTTTCCATCCTTTTTTAAATATGTAAACAGTTTTGATTATTTTTTCCTTTTTCACACACATGTAATGCAAGATAATTATGGAGATTTTGGAAAATTTTTCATTGGTTATATTATAAACTATATTGGATTCCAGCTACACGGTTACATTCTCGTGGGCGGGCAATTGGAGGATACCTCTTCGGGTAAAGCATATAGATCTACTTTTAAGAACTGTAGTTTTCTTACTATCGAAGGCTTTGCTGCTTTAAAAATAAAAATATCGTGCGAATGGTACTATGTTTTGCCAATCTATCTTAACTGCAATAATTGGGAGCAATTTTTTCAATTTTGAAAACTTACTAAATAACATAAATGTTAATAACATAATGCTTATTGGGGATTTCAACGCGCGTATGGCAGACAATCAGATAGAAAATGAAATTAATATTTTTGGTGAACAATTTAAAGCAGTAAGACACTCAAAAGATAAGATTATAAATGGAAACGGAAAGAAGCTATTGGAATTATTTCAGAATTTTAATAATATATTCGCATTAAATGGGTCAATTGATGGTGACATTTTGGGGGAGCTGACTTTTATTGGGGGACCCGGTTCTTCTGTGGTGGATTATGGTGGTATCGGTGATAAATGGTTTGAAAGAGTAGTTGACCTCCATGTTGGTACACAAACTTTTTCCGATCATATGCCCATATCAGTAACACTATCTTCAGAAGAGTTGGGACTTGCTACTGAAATGAAGCTTTTACCAAGACTTTATTGGAGGGAGCATGAAAAAGAAAAGTACCACCACAAGCTTTGTCAGTTTATGGCGCAAACTGACATAATCGAAGCAAGTTCAAGCCACGAAATTGATTTTTTCATTGAGGCTATAAAAAACTCAACTTCCTTTGAAGAAAGAAGGTATATGTAGCAACAGGAAAACAGAAGTGGTTTGATACTGACTGTGAAAAAGCAAGAGCGAAATCGTTCAAACTAGCAAAACAGCGCAATGGAGAATTCTTTCGAAAAGCATACATGCAAGCTAATACTACTAACAAGAATTTGTGCAAATTTAAGAAGAAAGAGTTTTCACCAAATTGGCGGATGATTTAACTAAGGTAAAAGACTCCTCACAGTTCTGGAAAATAGTTAAGGTATTGAATGGTACCAAATTTAAAATTGGAAATAATTTAGATGCTAATATTTTAGCTGATCATTTCAAAAATCTTTTGAATCCTATATCAAATAACCAGCCAATACAATTCGCTGAAAACCTAGTAACTGTAGAAGATATAGAGCAGGATATTGAGTTGGAAGAGATTCGATTTGTTTTGGATAAAGTAAAGGACAACAAAGCTCCAGGAGAAGACAGAGTTCCTTGTGAGTTTTTTAAAAATGCTATACCAACATCTTCCTGTGTCATTAATCGAAGATATTTTCAAAAATACTACACACAGCAGAAGTACCGCAAAGTTTTAAGAAATCAATAGTGTTTCCAATACATAAAAAAGGCGACACAAACAATGTAGAAAATTATAGGGGAATTTCATTTATGAATATTGTAGCTAAAATATTTGCAGACGTATTACTGAAAAGACTTGAACGTTGGGTAGAAGAAAACAAATTACTCAGTTAACTTCAAGCAGGCTTTCGTGCAGGATACTCAACAGTGGATAACCTTTTTTCTATTCAAAATATTGTAGATCACTACTTAGAAAATAGGAAAAAATTGTATGCAGTATTTATTGATCTTAAAGCGGCCTTTGACAGCATTGACCGACGAGCATTATTATACAAGCTCAATTCAATTGGCATGTCTTCCAAAATCCTAAAATTGTTATTAAAAAAATATGTATGAAGAGACTGTATCGGCTGTATGGGACTGCGAACAAATGTCAGACTGGTTTGAAACAAGAAGTGGTGTTCGCCAAGGATGTTTTTTGTCCCCATTGTTGTTCGCATTGTATATAAATGACATATATGTAGTTGATTTTTTACCAAATAGAATCCATATTGCAGGGCAAACAATAAGATGTCTTTTATATGCAGACGATATAATATTGTTCGCAGATTCCCCCGAAAGCCTTCAATTAATGATAAACAAATTCAGTAGTTACTGCAAGTCATGGAATTTGGTAATAAATACTTCAAAATCGAAAGTCATGATTTTCCGAACAGGGGAAGGTAGACACTGCCGAAATGAAGTATGGACTGTAAACAGGGAACCTCTTGAAGTTGTGGAGGAATTTAATTATCTGGGTATGATACTAACACATAATCTAAATCCAAGAAAATATCTGCAGATTAAGCTTGCAAAAGCAGTAGCTGCAATAAATGCAACATGGAAAAATTTGTTTAGAAGTAGACTCGTTGCGCATAGCGTCAAGTTTAAAGTATTTTAAGCTGCTCTGAAATCTATAATGACATTTGGATCTCAAGTTTGGGGATACCAACAATATGACAAAGTAGAAAAACTTCAACGATTTTCGCTTAAAAAAACATTTGCTCTACCACAGTCAACGCCGAACTACATGCTCCTTCTAGAAACTGGTCTTTCACCAACTTTTCTTTACACTCTAAGAATGCACTTTCAATTTGTCTTAAAAATACTCACATACCCTGACGATAGACTACCAAAGATACTTGCAAAGCATAGCATACGCAAAAACATAAGCTGGTTCAGTAAATGGGAAGGGCTATCTCTGCTCTGTGGAACTCCACTACCAAGCTTAGACATACCAGACGTTTATCTAAGAAATAAACTAATGAGCTAACTAGAAGTTTTGGATATAAAAATAAGATTAGATCTTATTGAGGAAGCTAAAGGCTCATCAAGGAGATTATTGTATCCAAAGCTCCATTATAATTTAAACAGTCTGAATTATTTTACTGATGAACAAAGCTTGATGGAAATTTCCAATATTTTTCGAGTGAGGGGCGAACTGCTACCTCTAAACTACAGGCCATACCACAAAGACCGAAACACGTATTGTTCATTATGCAATATGCAAAAACAAGAAACTTCTTTTCACTTTTTATCTATCTGCCCCATTTTAAAAGAAATTCGATTCGTATATACTTTCAAAAGACAATTTTAAGTGAAGAAGATTCTACAAGTATTATAAATGGCGAAAATAGGAAAAACCTGGCTCATTATTGCATAGAAACACTCAAATACCGACAAGAATTTACTAACGATTAATAGTATATTTCAACCCAATCAGGTGCACCCTCATCTTTCGTACACGAAAACTCCATTTTTGGTAAGCAAATATACAATACTTTGCATATTATTATAACTTCAAAATGTTAAAAAAAGAAAAAAAAGTTGTGAAATATTTTCAACAAAATTCAAACATTATTAAAATGGAAATGGAAAATTAAAACATTATTATTTTAAAGATAGAACAAAAAAACTCATATGTTTAAAACAAAATTTAATGAAAAAGTTGGCATCTGGCAGACGGTTTCAAACCAAGGCCAAAAGTTATTTAAATTATGAAAAATTGTAGTTTAAAAAATATGGAATTAAAAATAAACTAAACTAACTAACTACTAAGACTGGGCATTAAAATAGAGGTGGTAGTAGATGAGCTCCTGATGAGTTTACGGAAACTTTCAAACCCCTGTAGTATTGTACTGACACCGGATTATCTGGCCTTTTATGTCCAACTGGATTCATAAAAGGGCCTGGTCCACTAAGTTGGGGGTTGTCGTTAACAAACCAACCACGTAAAAAACATTTTTTTCTGAAAAAACCGCAGTTAGCAAAGATTATTGGAACTTTAACGACCAAAGCAAACGAAAATACGACAAAGAACTCTGGATCTGCACGTGAAATGTAAGACGAAGAGTCAGCGAAGGTCCTTATCTACTGAAAGACAAATATCGGGTTTTTCAATAAGAGCGCTACAAAAGTTAAATAACAGAAACCATTTTGGATATGAATGAAATTCTTTATTCCTGTGAAAGTACTTTTGATGCCATTACGTATGGATTTCGATTTCTTTTACATGGCAACCACGGGCACGCTTGCAGAAGTCCAGACGCTGAATCCAATTTTCGACGGTTTTCAAGCATAAATCGGCCGATACTGCTGCAATTTTACGTTCGATATTCGAACGAAGTTCATCAATCGTCGCTGGCTTGTTGGCATAGACCATAGAATTGACGTAGCCCCACAGGAAATAGTCTAACGGCGTCAAAACATACATTGTATCCGCTTCCTCATGATCGGGACATGACAGTTCATGATCAATAACTCGCGATACTTCATTATCGATAACAGAGTATACGGAACATAAATCATGAATCAGAAATATTTTCTTTTTATCAATTATCGATTTCATCTCCTGGTCAGCCCAATGCTCGATAAGAAATTTAACTAAAGCTTCTTTAAACCTTATGTTTTTTAGATCTTTTGAGAAATCAGAGGTTCTACTTACAATATAAAAATCTTTATCATCCGTATTGCGTCGAAGAGCAGGCTCACAATCTTTTATTGAAGGTGTGAAGTAACGATCAAATATAATGGCTATACTTTCTGACGAAGTTGTAACAAAAGTTTGCAGAATCTTCTTCCATAAATCGCCAAAACTGCGTGGCATTTGTTTGAAAGTATTAAAAAAAAGAAGCCATCTACAATAAAACAATCTATTCGGCGTGGCGGTTGTTCCATTTCTTCAATTTTCTTTTCTTGTTCTTGCACAAGTACTGATTTTGCAGTCTTATTGAAAGAACCATCTGTATGACATAGTGATAGCGGAACTGGTGTTATCGGAAAATACAGTACTTTTTCAAGCTCTTAGTTTGTAATCAGAGTTAGAGCTAATAATCTACCGAATAGATCCCGCTGTAGTTTGACTTCATGAACTTTTTGTCCAATCTTCATAACCTTTTTCTTCTTTAAATTTGCAAAAGTCAGCATCGGATTTTTCTTCAGAGATTTGTGGAATCTATTCGGATCCATATTACATTCCGTTATGAGTTGATCGCGGAGAAGCATCCCAAACGAAACAGTGTTTAGCCAGCTATTAGCTACTTCTAGGGTAGTAGCCTGTCCAGTAGAAATATTATAGAGTTGGTCTTTATCTATGGAGGGAGTGAATGGATTAGTGGTCTGTTCAATGCAATGCATGAAAGCTTTAATTTGCTTTCGGTGTTCTTTCAGTCTATCTGGGTGTAGGTCGGCAGCGACGTCTTCGTTATTATTACTCATCCCTGCGCGATTTAAAACGTGTGAAATTATTCGGGTTCGAGCTCCGTGATTTCGCGCCCAACGTTGTCTAGAAGAAATAGAATTCGTCAGGTTCACGATTCCTGTCAGGCGACGGGCTGCTTCGCCATTGATGGTTTGCTCCAACGTAAAATCAACAGGAATCCGCGAGAAAGGTTTTTGGGTCCTCCTAATGCCAAAGGAGCCTTTTGTAATTTGCTTTCGGAGGCCTGGATGTGTATCGCTGATGTGTTGATGTTGATTTAAATAAAACACCAGCCATCGGCTGATTAAAGTAGAAGAACAAAGTCCCGACTTTTCCGAGGACATAAATATGTATATAATTCTAAGTCTCCAACTTTAATACTTCTGATAAATAAATGGTAAAGATTTATAAAATCAATGTACATAGCATTAAATTGTGCCGTTTTACCGTGCCTGCCGTCTAAAGTCTCTGCCGTATATTGATCAATGATCATATAATTGTAACAAATTTTGTGTTTCTGGATGCTGTATTTGTGGCGAGCTATTTTGAAGTTGCGAAAAGGCAGAGATGTACTCAATTGCAGAACCTTCGCCAGTAAATTTTTTTTTATCAAGAAATGTCTGGAAGTGATATTGCTGTAGTGATAACGAAATAATAGAATGTAATCTTTTACACCTATTATAATTTTTCACAATAATAAAACCTGAAACTGATCCTTCAGCAATTAGGTCGGATTCCGTCATAATATTAGTAAGTCCGCATTCTTCAATAAGAGTGCCAACTGCTTTGAAAAAACCTATTTCGATATGAAAGGCCCCTATGTGAATAAATATGTGGTCGAATTTTGGAGAATCTTGAGTTTGAAGAATGCAATCGCTCGTTCGAGCTATTGCTAAATCATATGTAACTTGAATGTATGGAGCGTTACATTCGTTTACAATACCTTGGCACAATTCTAAAGTTTTCAAAACTGTGGAATTATTAGTGGAAGACTCGTTTATTGGAGTCAGATACGAAATTTTTTGACCTGATGAATTGTCAATGATAATTTTACTATTATATCCAACCCACATTGGAGTATCAGGTAAATTGAGCTTATGCGACAAGATCCACATAATGTCCAATTGCTTAGCTGTGATAAAATTTTAAGTATTTTCGTTAAGTGCAGTTATGTCAAGCTAATTCCATGCTGCTATTTTTAATATTTTGGTGAATGGGCGCATCTCGAAAGTTTTTTCTTCAAAGGCTCGGCGTTTTCGGCTTCTTTTTGTTGAAAGCGTAGATTCTGAAATATTGCTGGATACAGTTTCATTAGGAACTAGATGTTCAATTTCATTGGCAGCTGATGGTATGTTAGGCATTGTTAAATCATTTGGAGTAATGTTTTGAAAAATTATTCCCACTGTGTCGTGAAGAGTATATTTGCAATTTAGTGTTTCAACGAAACGTTCGAAGTTATCAAAGGCAACTGCTGTATCTAAGTCCGGACGACGTAAAATATCTTCAGGGCACACATAAGAACTGTTAACTGTAGAAAAAGTTAGTTCGGTCTCCAATTCTTCTAATGTAGTATACGAACAACAGTGCCCGTATTTAGACAGCAAGTTAATTATTTTTTTTACTGTTACACAAGCTTTTGACCGCTAGACCTAAAGTTATATGCTTCGAAGTTTTGATTTTATGGCTGGAAGCAGCGTATATCATGTCTTGACCAATCGAAAATATTGCGAGATCGTTATTAGCTTTTCTTGTTTCACGTTTTTTCTTGATAAATGCGAAACATCACCCATAACAAATGATTCCAAGAAGCACATTAAAAGCTCTGGCACATAATCGCATTCACCTTTAATCAAATCTTCAGCAGTGCAATCTTCCGGCAATTTTCTGGTTGTAGAACTTAGAATTTCTTCTCGAAGTTGTACTGCAACATAACGAATCGTCTCCTTCATTGACATGCTTTCAAATAAGTGATGATTGTACATATGTATGTATGTGACAATATAAGCTGAAATCGGAGCAAGAAACTTTTTTTTCAGAACAAACAGTTCCGATCAATTATCGAACGCGCAAACACGCGCCGCGCGAAGTGACCGCAAAATTAAATTCCGTGCTACTCCTTCCTCCACACAAAAAATTCAAAATAAGAAAAAAAAAAAAAATATTAAGGAAAAAAAGAAATCAATCAAACAATAATAACAAAATACAAATCTATTAATTTTTCCTTCCGTGCCGCCGCAAGAAAAAAAAAAAAAAACTCTCGTGCAAAAACTATTCAGTGCGCTGTGCCTGTGCTGTGAAAATTAATCAAAAAAAAAAAAAAAAAGAACCTGCAATAGACCAAACACTAGTGCCCACCTTCTTATCTTCTCCTCCCCCACACCACTCGCATAGTCTTGTTGGCTGCACACATTTCTTCTAATCGATATTTCCTTATCGCATCGAGGCAGTGTGTGCAGGCAATGAGGCTGTGGGTTTGCTAGGCGGATAGTTGATCAACGGTGTTGATCCCGTTGGTGAATCAAATCAAGTTGCTGGCTGGGCATAACACCGCTAGTAATTTGGTTTGGTTTTCTATCGAGATATGCACTTGTTGATTATACTTAGATAGCGTCTGCGTTCGATATTTTGTTTTGTGTGTTTTTGTGAATTGTAATGTCGGGTAAATTTCGGGTCGATTTTAGCAACATTAGGGGGTTGCGATCGAATTTCTTTGCTGTGTACGCCCACACTGCAAAATGCAGGCCAGCTGTTTTGGCACTGAGTGAAACACAGGTGGGTGTTGATTCTGATCCCTCAGAGTTCAACCTGCCTGGATATAGCTTAGTGCCATTATTCTTTTCTTCCCATGGCCTCGCTGTATATGTTCGGAATGATATTGCTTACCAACTTCTACCACAATACGGCCTCTGTTCCAATACGAACTTTAATTTCATGTGGTTAAAATTCACTGTCCGTAAGCATATCATTCACTATTGTTTTATGTACAGAAGCCCCAATTTGGATAGTAATTCAACCTCTAACGAGTTTGATGCGCTATCTGAATCCATAATACGAATTGTTTCCCTTTATCCTCACACTGAAATCGCAATTGCGGGCGATTTCAATGTACACAATTCAGGTTGGCTTCGACATTCTGGCCAGACAACACCCGAAGGAAAATATGTTGAGATCTTCGCTGAGTTTAACGAATTAACTCAACTTGTTGATGAGCCCACTCGAGTTCCAGATATTGAAGGCCATGCGGCCAACACTCTAGACTTATTTCTCACTTCTCATCCCGAAAAATATAGGGTTATAGTATCATCTCCTTTAGGCAAATCGGACCATTGTGTCATATCGGTAGATTTTTCGTCTTCCGTCACGGTAAAAAAAGATAAAGTCCCCAAAAGAACTGTGTGGCAATATGAGAAAGCCAATTGGGACGGCCTGAATAATTTCTTTCGAAATTTTAATTGGTCTTTGTGCTTTCTCGACGGAAACGTTGACGCATCAGCTGATATGATATCTAACGTAATTCTTAACGGCATGAGAAATTTTGTTCCTCACAGAACAAAAAGTATCATCCCCAAAGAGAATTCGTGGTTTGATTCAAGCTGTAAAGAGGCGATTAGGGATCGAGAAAGTAGTTTTCGAAAATTTAAAGGCAACCCTACTGTAGAAAATCGAAATTTGTTCAAACGGGCCAGAAATATCTGTAATGCTCAAATACAAAAGGCTAAGTTTTTACATGACCAAAAAGTAAGGCAAAAAATACTATTGTGTCCAAAAGGAAGTAAAAACTTTTGGTCTTTTGTGAAGAACATTAAGAACTCGACCACGTCATCGGTCCCAACGCTCGTCTTCAATGACTCTCCGTATGTCAGCTCCATCGACAAAGCCAATTTGCTGGCAGCTCAATTTGCTGCCAATTCGACACTTCCTTATAGCATAGTGGCTCCACCCGAGCTCGAGTCTGCAAATTCTTTGATGCAGCAGATATTTTTTCGAACTCGCTCGGTTGCGAGAGTCCTTAAAGATCTCAACATACATAAATCCGCTGGTCCAGATGGTATCCCCGCCGTTATTCTGAAGAGGTGTTCTTCTACGCTGGCAAAACCACTGCGTAAACTTTTCCATCTTTCCTATTCTGCTGGGATTTTTCCGAGCAGATGGAAAACTGCATTTGTCCAGCCGGTCCCTAAAAAAGGCGAATCTTCCTCCCCTACCAATTACCGTCCAATTGCACTAACGTCCCTTCTTTCCAAGGTCATGGAAACGTTGATAAACCGTCAACTTATGAAATATCTTGAAGAACGAAAGCTTCTTAATGACCGTCAGTACGGCTTTCGTAGCAAACGGTCCACTGGTGATTTGATGGCTTATCTCACCGAAAAGTGGAACCAATCTTTACATTGTTTTGGAGAAAGTAAGATTATTGCGCTTGATATTTCTAAAGCATTTGATAGAGTTTGGCATCAGGCTCTTTTATCGAAAATGCGTGCTTTTGGTATCGATGAGTCTCTTCTTCGTTGGATTAGAAATTACCTTTCCGACCGTTCAATACAAGTTGTGTTGGATGGCTTCAAGTCTGATACCCACATCATAAATGCTGGTGTGCCCCAGGGCTCCGTTTTGTCTCCGACTCTCTTCCTCATTTTCATCAATGATCTCTTGTCTGAAACTTCTAATCCGCTTAACAGTTTTGCTGACGACTCGACCCTCAGCTTTTCATATTCGTTTCCAAATTCACGTCCCTGCTCTTCGGATGTGGAACTGGAACGGTTGCGTATGATAAGCTCATTGAATTCTGACCTTGACAGCATTGTTGATGGGGTCTTATGAACCGAGTAGAATTCAATGCTTCGAAAACTCAATGCTGTCTCTTGTCGTTGAAGCTTAACATTCCCCCATTGCCATTATCCATGAATGGTACCTGCATCGAAGAAACCGAAAAGCTGTCAGTACTTGGTATGTGTGTAAACGATGATCTTCGTTGGAACGACCACATATTTGAAGTCGCCAAAAACGCTGCTAAATGCTTAGGTTTCTTGAGACGATGCAGGAAGTTCTTCACCCCTTCTGATCTGGCTACAATTTATAAGGCCTTCATCCGCCCAAAACTGGAGTATAACTCCCATATCTGGTCAGGTGCCGCTCAAACATCTTTGCATCTGCTTGATAGGGTACAAAAAAGAGCGTTAAGATTGATAGGTGATAGTTCAATCGTAGAATCGATTGATTCTCTTGAACATCGACGAAACGTTACCTGTCTCACTCTCTTTTATCGCTTTTTTTACAAACAGTGCTCTAGTGAAATAGCCAGTTGCATTCCTCCCCTGAAACAATTTAGCCGCAACACCCGCCTCGCTAGGAATGCTCATCAGTTTTACCTTGAGCCCAACTTCGGACGTACAGTCAAGTATAGAGATTCGTATTTCAGTCGCACCACCCGAATGTGGAATGCTTTACCTGGCTCTGTATTTCCCCTTCATTACGATTCACAAAGGTTCAAAAGCAACGTGCATCGGTGTCTCCTTTCAAATCCTCTCCTATTTTCCTAAATGCTCGCACTGTGTTCTATAACATTATAAGTGTAGTCATAACCCCTTGATGTGCGCGTTAATTATAAAAAAAAAAAAAAAAAAAAAAATTTTGATCTGCTTAGAAAAAGTGTCCATTGTTTTATTTTCTTAGTGACGATCTGAAAAGGAAGTGCTGGTTATGGAGTCTGAAAACAACTTGCTTTGTTCAGTGAATAATCAGTAATATTCTCTTTTGACATGGTCAAAAAACAGGCGTTCGTTTTTTTGTATCACGTATTCCTCCAATATTTCACACAGCAATTTATAAGCTGTGTTTGAAGCCTGTCGTTTTTTAACAAAATCGCTTTCTTCTTTTTTATTGATGTCACGCAAGTATGGATCCTTGCAGCATTTGTGGTAGGGAATTGCGGAGCTCTTCGTAAAAGAACTGATTTCTTCCAACATTTCGATGTCGTTGTGTTCTGTAGCTGCACTTTTTAACAATTCAATTGTTCTCAATTTATTCTCTGCTAATGGAACTTTGCGGCCATGACGCTTTTTTCGTGATTTGTTGCAAATAAAACACTCCGTGACTAGCAAATCTTCATTAATTAGATTGACCCGTTCATCATCATTTAACGGATCATCACAATCGTCCGAATATGGTTCAGGGTTGTTGATGGACCCGCTCTGAAACTGTTTGACCTATAATTAGGAGTGGGATTTAATATCTTAACAATGATTAGAACTGTTATTTTTGGCTGACTTTTAAAATAAAAATAATTAACGATGTCAAATATTTTATGTTACGGACAAAATATGGATAGATAAAGAAAATTGTTGAATGAAAACCGTTCAAAATTTAATTTTAAAAAGCCGTTATTTCAAAATTAAAACGTCGAAATCATTGAAACAAAAAGTTATTATTTTTTGGAATTTCAACAAATTTTTTTTTCTATTAAATGTAAGGAAATAAAATTTCTTTAACAACACTGAAATAAATGATACATAATAAATAATCTATCACATCAACATTTACTCGTCTATGAACCAACACCCGATATTGTAAGAATGCTAGAAGTAGATAGCTCGAGACTATTGTCAACACGTTCTGGTGCATCAACACGTTGTTGTTCACTTTCCGGAGTGATCATTGTATATCTAAACTATAGTAATTTTACTGGACACCTTTTTTCATCTCCGGCATTGATCGTTAGGTGGCGCAACATCGCGTGGGGAAGCGCGAATCAGCTGAAGTGGAAAGTTTATTTTTAGCGTGCGTAAGAAAGAAAAAAATATATATTTGTATATATTTGTTTCCTGCTCATACGCATATAATTTTCCTCCTCTTCAAATACAGTCTTGTGGAATACATTCCAACTTTTGTGGCGTACGTTCAATTCCCACTTTGTCACCGGAACGGGTCAAAGTAATAGTACTATAGAATTTATATACAATGGAGTAATTTAATTTTGCCTTCGGAAGTCGGACGGTACTTTTATTGCTGTGAATAGTTCATAACACTTAGTGTGATAGCCATCGTTTAACGAGGTTTCTTCTGAAAGTTCAACTGTAGCATAAACGCTGCTCAGGCCCGCCGTAAGCGGGCGTGCAAGGCGTGCAATACACGCGGGCGGCGCATCCAGGGGGTCGGCAAATCAAGCAATCAACGACGGAGAGCCATTCCAGATCTGGAATCCAGATTTTCAGAAATTCAATGATGTGTTGCATAAAGTTTAAATAAATTTATCTGAAAATCAAACTACCTTATCGTTAGCACAAAATCTGCCTATCTAAATGTTCACTTACTCTGAATTCCATTTTCTTCTACGTTCTACGTTCTACTTCTAGCATACATTAATGCACTGAGCCAAAAAACATCACCAAATCAAAAAAAATGGCTTTGAATCAAAGAAAAAAGGCAACAATTTAGGACTAAAGGCGTTTTTCTTAGAGTCAAAGCTGCGACGCTTTTGAATAAAAATGGAATGAAAACTCCATTTGAAATAAATGCTTTTTGACAATGATTTAAACGACAGGAGACCTGTAATTCTAAAAACTGTTAGCTCTGATTTAATTACGGATGGCTTTTCTTTTAAATGCTTAATCACCATAAGTGAAAGACAATGTGCATTATTTCTAAATGAAATTCTTCTTTGAATTCCAATCGAAATACTCTGAAATCAAAGCTTTGATTCATTCAACCTATTGCGCTCGCTACTTCAATTTAAATAAGGGTCGTATTCGAATTGAATCAGATATGTTTTCAATTAGTAATCGCACGTATGGTAATTTCGAGTAATACCAAACTAGACTAATTAAAAAAATTTAAATAAAAAATAAATTTGTTGAATTAAAGTTACATATTTTATTTATATTTAAAAAAGTGTTATTAACTAAGCATATACATTATTTATAAAGTCTAAAAATACTTATTTCTATCTAAATTTCAATTAGTTAAATAAAAATTAGTTTTGACATTACTGACATCGATTCCATTTTTGGTTTTGATTGGTTTGATTCCATTTTTATAATGAGTTAAAAAATAGAAAAACTGTAAAGAAACTTAAATTGCATGAGATTTAGTCTTAGATGGGTTTAGTCTTGATGTGATGGTATTAAAATTAGACTTACAATCCTTATGCGCATTACCAAAATATGTTTTAAGGGTCCTCATCTCTTTATTCCTGTAGGATATTGCACCAAAAAATTATGTTTCGGCTTAAGGGTTGCTCCATATAGTTTCACGTAAAGTGTATGGTGTTCTTTCTTGAATAAGCTTGCTCAAAAAAAAAAAAAAAAATACTCTAAAAATAAATTGCAACAGTTACCAAGATATTGTGATAAAAGTAATAACAAGGAACAATACTTACCAAAAATTTCATTTTACTTCACTCGATAACAGAACTTGACTCTTTTATTTCTAATACGCGAATGTCGCAATACAGATTTCAACAAAGAAAACCCCTTTGAACTATTGGTATAGAAAAGCGTTTTCGTTTGCTTCAAATGTGATTTTACTTTAATTTTAATAACGAAAATGAAAATGCAGTTTTTTTTTCAGAAATTGAAGCGTACTCTCGTTTATTTTTAATACATTTTCTTTTGATCTAAATTCGAAAAAGTAAGATTTCGATTCAATGAAGTGAACTATTCAATTCAAAAGCCAAAGTCACTTATTTGCTTTCGCAAAAGCACTTTGTATTTGAAACAAACTACTTTCAATTCAATCCAAATGTGTTGCTTTAAAAACGCTAACAACTGCAATTTTAATGCTTTCCCATTTAAATATCGGACACAGTTTTTCCCTCAGTGTGCTCCAAAGTGAACGACAATACATTCTCATTATTGTTGTCTTGTTCTTAAACGTTTTTAAGTTTCCTTAGAATTTTACTTTTTGTTAGGTCTGTTGAAAAGAGTAAGAAAATCTTTTTGGATGTTCATCTCGTCGGCACTAGGTAGATATTTAAACTTTTAAAAGGTAAAGTCAGACAAGACGAGAAAAATAAAAGTAAAACAAAAACATCGAAATTTACTGTTCTTTTTTTTCAAACCAAACAAACCGCGAACCGCCATGGTTAAAAGAGTTCAAAGTTGGCTTCTTTTGAAAAGAAATCGAGAGACGAGAGTTCTAGTAGTTGATTTGTTCAGATTTCAAAAGTGTTTCAGTTTTAGAGTAAAAAAAAAATTTCAAAAAAAAAGATTCGGCTGAAGCTTCAGCTACAATGAATCCAAATTTGGATTCTTCAAACCAAGTCCCGGTGCAGGATTTGTACCCAGGTCCAGCTCAACCTGCTAAAAATTTTGAAGCTGGGGTTGTTGGAGTTGCAGACGTAATGCCTCATGATGACGACCTGCCTTCAACAAGTTCAAGTTCCCAAAGTTGTCAACAAACAAAATCAGGAGAACCAAATGTAAGTGTATTTTATTTCATACTTTTACAGTAGATAGTTTTGGTACTATTCGTTTAAAATGCACTCATAGTTCCTAACAAAATCAAGAATTTCAAAAAAACTTATCTTAGAACAGAACAACACACTTGTTTAAAAGTGAAATATTGATTATATTAAATATTTTTGACAGTAGCTATTGGTCTGAGATGATTTAGTTTAGTTTAGGGGCTCGTCAAAAACATTCTATGAGCATGATAACGGTAATTTTCTCAAAGCAATAGAAATGATAGCAACCTTTGATTCAGTTATGCGAGAACATATTCGCAGAGTTCAAGCCTCGAAATTGGATTCAACTCGCATGACTCACTATTTAGGAGATCAAATTCAGAATGAAATCATTGATTTACTCGGCACGACCATAAAAAATTATATCTTGAACAAAGTCAGAGAATCAAAATATTTCTCCATCATATTAGATTGCACACCAGATGTAAGTCACACAGAACAAATTACAGTTATACTCAGGTATGTCATTTTAAACAGTGAAACTAAAAATGTTACGACATGCGAAAGTTTTATTGGTTTCTGTCCGATCACCAGCTCCACAGGTGAAGGACTATTAAATTTTGTTTTAGATTTATTTTCTCAATTAAACCTGGATATTAGGAACTTACGTGGTCAAGGTTATGAGATGACAATGGTTCTAATATGAGTGGAAAACTCAACGGATTGCAAAAAAAAATATTGGAAATTAATAATCGCGCATTTTACGTTCCGTGCTCTGCGCATAGTCTCAATTTGGTCGTTAACGATGCGGCAAATATTACGCACGACACCGTCAATTTTTTCAATATAATTCAAGAAATTTACGTTTTCTTTTCGTCAGCTACAAAAAGGTGGTCAATAATTTGCAAGTATTTACCAGATTTAAAATTAAAAGCATTAAGTGCCACGCGATGGTCTAGCAAAATCGATGCAGTCAAACCTTTACGGTATCACCTCGAAAAAATATTTGACGCTTTGCTAGAAATATCAGATAACAATTCGTCGGAATGGGATTGTACAACATCTCACAAAGCTCATTCGCTTGCTTTAAACATTCAAAATTATAGATTTATTTGTTCGGTTGTAATTTGGTTCGATATTTTAAATGAAATTAATGCTCTCAGAAAAATGATGCAAAACCCAACAATAAATACTCAAATCTGCATAAATTTGTTAAATAAATTGATAGACAAATTCACCGAATATCGCACGGATGAGCACTTCGAAAGGGTGTTAGAAGAAGCTACCAATGTGGCTCGGGACCTTAATGTAGAAACAGATTTTCCGCCTATAAACACAGTTCGTCCACGAAGAAAACCAACTCAATTTCAATATGAACAGAGTGACGAAGTTTTACTTGACCCCAAAACCAAATACAAAGTAGAGGTTTTTTTTAGAATCCTAGATCAAACGTTAACTTCTTTAAAGTATAGATTCGAGGAGTTGGAAACTTTTACCGACGTATTTGGCTTTTTCACCAATAATAACTTATTTAGTTACTCTAAGGATGATTTAATGAAATATCGCAAGGATTTAAATTTGAAGCTAAAAGACAGTTCAAATAGTGACACAGATATTGACGGTATAGATTTGTTTAATGAAATCAATGCTTTAAAGTTGCATTTTACTGAACACCAGTCCAATGATCCACAAACCCTATTGCAATATATTTTTGCAAATGATTTAATGTCAACAATTCCGAATAGCAATAGCACTAAGAATATTACTTACGTTGCCGGTTTCAGTTGCATCTGGTGAAAGGTCCTTTTCAAAGTTAAAAATTATAAAAAACTATTTGAGATCAACA
This sequence comes from Melanostoma scalare, assembly GCA_949752695.1. Lineage (NCBI taxonomy): Eukaryota > Metazoa > Arthropoda > Insecta > Diptera > Syrphidae > Melanostoma > Melanostoma scalare. Next base: position 133,056,025 of record OX456986.1, on the reverse strand, counting down.
ATGCACCAGCAAAGACTAAGTAATTTAGCCATAGTTTCAATTGAACATGAGATATTAGATAGCTTAGACACAAAAAAATTTAAACAGATTTCGCTAACATAAAGGCAAGAAAGGTACAATTACTGTAAATTAAATAAATGAATAGTTTTTCGTTGTAAAGTATTTCTTATTTTTTTCACATCCTTAACCTAGTTTTAACCTAGATCGTGTAAGGTAGACATAGTTAAACGGGGGCGGCATAATGGGAATTGCACACGGGCGTTCAAACCCCTAGCGGCGGGTTCTTAAAGCAGGTTTCACATTACGATACTGCAAAATCGTCATACACTTTTGTTTCTAGTGTAAACTTTTTGACTTTAGCACCAGTTTTTTTTAACAAAATACACATTCACTTACATCAGTCATTATTGTAATGGGATAAGAAGCAAAATAACTAACAAATAAATCAAAGCGTCTAGCATCCACCCACCAAAAACGTGAATATTTTGATCAGCTGAGATTGAGTCATCTCAGCAGACACTGTAGTGGTTAGTGGAGTCGGTGCGAGAGAGTAAGAGATAAATAAAGAAAGAGTGAAAGAGCAGTGAGGTGCGGAATGGGAAATACACAGCTCTCAGAATGTCTACGCTTCACCTTTTACTAACGATTTTACCTAAATCGCCCCAAGCAAAATGCCAGATTATATGTTTTCCGTAATCCTGATAAAATTACCTTCAAAATAAAAAACAAATTAATCGCGCTCGAGAATTTCAAAATGTCAATTTTTTTTTTTTACATCTTTGTGACTCGCCTACTTACTTAGGCCCCGCTCAAATTTTCAGATTATTGAAATATAAACTCTTCTGGATGTAATCAACCTACCATCTCTTAATCTGACGCGATTGAGTTTTTCTGAGGATCGACTTTTTTTACTAAAATCTTACGGGCGCCCCATCATTAATGTTTCATATATATGGTAGGAGTACATTACAGGGTGCAAGGTTTCTCCCCATATGATTATCTGACGCAGTCGAGTTACTCCTAAAATCCCCTTTTGGGCTCCCCTACTACTAGGAGTTACTGCTGAATTGTTTTCATCAGTTGTAGCCAACTTTTCCAAATTTTTTTGAACACATTTTGAAAAGTCTATAGCGTCCGGATTAAATGGGAATAAACCACATTTTCTGAATGAATTTTGGATAGTTGTTGACCGGTCCGATTTTTCCGAAACAAGCTCTAGCAATTCGCAAACATTTGATTTTGTTACCGTCTTGCCATGATTTTCAGACAAACTGCTCCACTGCCTAAAAGTGTTCCGGTAATCACTTTTGAGTCCTTTGAAAGCCCCGACGTCAGCAGTCTGCATGATGTGCGTTGTATTTGGTGGTAGCGAATACAATATTATTTGATTGTTTGAGCAGAATTCGCTTAAGTGCATGGAGAAGTGAGATTAATGTCCATCTACTAGTAGAAGTGTTGGCCTTTCAACTTGTTGACGATCGATCCAATTAGAGAAATCATTTGCTTTGTACTCGTAGAAGATCTCCGTCCTCATCCAACCAGCTCACTACCTTAAAAGGGACTTTTTTACGGGAACACTTTGACCGGTCGGTGGTAATATTTCACCACTTGCTCTGAAAACGAGAAGCACTGTCAACGGTTCCTTTGCAAATTTTATTTGGTAAAGGTTTCGATACCCGTGGTACCCGTGGAGTGATGGTTAGCACAGCCACCTGCTTACCCAGAGGATCGAGGTTCAAATCCCAGCAGAGGCAAAAATGTTTTTTCAACGGGTATCGCCTTTCGCGAGGAATCGGCAAGTCCTCCGTTAGTAAATTCATTGCCATGAAAAGCGCTTTCTCAATTAGCCGTTCGAAACCGGCAGAAAATTGTAGGTCCCCTTCATTCCCTCACAAGGCATGGTTGTGAGAAATGCGCTAGGCCCAGGGGCTCCTCGCTCTGTTTCGCCACCCTATTTATTTATTTTTGAAGTGTTTCGATATCCTTTGGGACCGATAACATTCCCAGTTTTCGGTGCAAGTGCATTAAAAATACGGGTCGGATCATCTAAAGTGTCTCTACAATATTCTTCTCCTAGATGCTTCTTCAAATCACTGAACCATTTTCTTATATTTTACTCTCGTATAACGGCTCTGGCCTTATCTATGCTTTCGGGGTCGCGTACAGACAACTCGCTGTGTCGTTTTAAGAAACTGTAAAATACTTTCTTACCGGGTCTGTCATCTTTAAATGGTGTTTTTCTTTTATCTTCCCTGATTATTTTCTGCACAACATCTTACAGATCGTTTGGTTTCTGTGGAAAAACACATTTAGCTATGTTGACTAGCCATTCGACGACTCTGCGCTCTTCTCCCTTTGTTAGCACGAAGAGAGAAGAGCGTCTTTGAGCTTCATCAGGGGCTCTACCCTTAATCCTATCATTGAGAGTAGTGATAGGAACTCCAAACTCTCTACTGGCTGCTCGTATACTCATAGAGTAAGAGTTTTCGCGAATACTTTTTAATGCAGCTGCTAATGGAGCATCAGTATATTTTATTCTTTGACGTTTCATATTTTCACCTATTCAATAAGAACCGTGGGTAATATATCCTCTTACACAACGAAAGCATAGGTAAAATACGGTGTATCGAGAATAGAAAACCATGTAATCTAGTTTCCTATAATCGAACACCAAAAAAATCGATGTTCGAAAAATGGAACACTAAATACAGATATGCTTTTTTATATAAGTAAATGATAACCATATATTTTCTGATAAGTCCCAGTATTAAACCGTTGAAAAACAATTTCATAGCAATTGCCTATTTTCGAACAGCTGTGTTCGGAACTAGGTAAAATGAGTTTCCTTTTCTCGAACAGGGCAAAACCACATGATAACTTAACTTTTTACTCTCAAAATCTTTCTCAATATCTAAAACAATTACTCTTACATAATAAAAACCACAGGTTCAAGTAGGTACTTCCGTGATTATTTACTTTTAAACAAAAGTTTCCAACACGATCTCTTCAAGTTTTTTTTCTACCAAACGTCGACCCTCACTCACTGGAATTCATTAGCAAACTGAATTTTTGTAAGATCTAGATCATGTGTTGTATTCGCATTAGAGAGCAATGCTCTCTTATGCGAATACAGCACATGATATGATGATAATATCTGTTCTTCGACTGCTGTCGAAGTGGCTACTATAGTAACATTTGGCTCCTTTGCCGAGTAAATGGCTACCGTGCTCCCCATGTGTCAAAATGGCTCCCCAAACTAGAACCATAATTTACTACAATAGCAAACGTATGACTATTTACATATCAAAGTTGAAAATAATGCCTACTTCATATTTAACGAGCACCAACCTCAAGATTGGACAACCCTTTATAAGTTTAAGAAATTCAGATCAAACAGAACTACAGAGAGATACTTCGTGAACAATATTAATAATGTGAACCCGCTATCAAAAATGTCAGGCAATGGGCGCATTCAACGAAAGTCAGTTTTTTAAGTTAAATTACGAGAAAATCGGCCTGTGATTGGTCAAAAAGTTAGTTTTTCAGATGACACTTCGAAGAACCGGATTATGTCCAATTAGAACTCCAAGAGATTTAGCTAGTGAACTTGTGTAGATCCATTGTTTATAAGTTTTAAAACATTTTGACCATTCGGTTTGTTGTCTGCAGACTGCGCAGCGTGAAAATATAAAACACAATGAAAAAGTAAGTCTATTGAGCAAAAATTTATTTATAATAATATACAGGGGGTCTCTCTAATGTTATACTTAAATCCTTATGTATTATTGTATTATATTCAATTTCCACCAGATTCTTGATAAGCACATCTAAAAGCCCAACACCAAACCTTTCAACACCAACGCAACCACACTCCGCAATAAAAAGGAAGGAATTAACAGAAAAAATAGAAAACTTGGATGATGACGAACAAAGTACGAGCAGTTCAAGAGTACGGAAATTTAGACAGGCTTGGCTGGAATGCTTTAAGTGGGTGGAAGAAGGAGTCGGACCAAACAACACCACACGACCCTTCGTAAAAAAAAAATTTGTGTAATTTTCCTGTGTAAAATTTTCCTACCAAACAACAAAACACATTTGGAGAGACACCAAGATTCACAACAACATAATAAGCAACATCATATCCCAAAAAAGCAGCCACTGATCGACAACGTCCAGCTAGTTACAAGCTTTCAATCAAAAACTAATAAAATTAAAACCGCTGAGCTGCGAGTTATTATGTTTTTGATTAAACATAACCTGCCGTTTTCATTAATGACAGCAATCATTGCTTTGATACAGGCTGTGGCTATCGATTCAGATATTGCCAAAGGACTTAAATGTGGCAAGACCAAAGCGACTGAAACAGTAACCACGATCGTACTCGAAGAGGGATTGGAAAAAATTGGAGAAACTCTGCGAACCCAACCGTTTTCCCTCATCATTGACGAAACAACAGACGTCAGTACAACCAAGTGCCTGGTTTTAGTAGTAAGGTATTTTGATTTTGTTGTATGTAGGGTTAGAGATAAATTTCTTGCATTGCTTCAATTAGAAAATTGTGACAGTTTATCAATTTACAGAACAATTGTGGATTTTTTTCAAAAAATTAATGTTCCACTAAAAAACCTTGTTGGCTTTGCGTCAGACAATGCTTCAGTCATGATGGGAAAGAGGCCGGGAGTTAAAACACTTCTGCAAAAAGATTAGCCACATCTTTATGTTATGGGGTGCATTTGTCACTCATTTCATTTGTGCTCCTCTGCAGCTTCCAAGAAACTTCCTTACCATCTTGAAGCATTAACCCGAAACATATATTCATTTTTTGCACATAGTCCTAAACGGCAACTTGAACTTGAACAGTTTCAAAAATATTTTTCTGTTGAAGTCCATAAAATTCTTAAGATGTCATCAACTAGATGGCTTTCGTTGGAAAACGTTGTCTCAAGAATACTTGAGCAGTGGGTTCCTCTGCAACATTTTTTCATTGCTTATGAGTTAGATAGTAACGCAGATTTGGCCCATAGTATTTGCTTGGAACTAACCGAAGTAAACAAAATCTATTTTAGCTTTTTGGGGTACATTTTAAACATAACTAACCGAATTAACGTCGAATTCCAAGCGGAAGCCCCAAAAATGCATACGTTGCTTCCAACCGTCAAAACGTATTTCCAAGGTTAGGTTAGGTTAGGTGGAAGTGGCTGTCAGCCAATGAGTACATTGCCTGACACACTTAGGCCGCAAGGGCCCATTGTGATACCACAGAGATCAGCAAGTTAATCACCTACTGATCTCAGAAACTCGATGTAATATTAACGAGTTGATCACTTATTAATCTTCCATTACGGGACTAGCCGGTTAATCACCTGCTAGTCGAACCACGTGAAACTTTTAATGTATTTCGAAAGACTTTTAGGGTCTATGCTATGTAAGCTAAGTCGCTAGTATCATCGAAGAAGAATTCACCGAGATGAGTTTTCCTCCTATGAAGTAGTGCAGGGCATGAGCAAAGAAGGTGTTGAACGGTTTCTTCCTCCTCCTCGTATATGCAGCTTCTGCAGAAATCATTGGAAAACACACCAAGTCTTTTGGCGTGTCTCCCTATTAGACAGTGTCCCGTAAGAACACCTATGGTAGAACCTAGATACAGGCGGTTCAGGGCTAACAAACTCTTCGAGCGTTTTGAGTCTACACACGGCCAAACTTTTTTGGTACGTATTTCCAAACAATTCTTCAAAATTTAATCAAGACAGAATATATAAATAGTTTGCAGCTTAATAATACCGACTTCAACGACGAAAAAATTTTTTTAAACTTGAATGATGTTTACATTGGGGCGAAAGCAGCAATAATCTTATATATAAAAATGAATCGCAAAATGTGTTGGTAAGCGCATAACTCAACAACGCCTGGACCAATTTGGCCAATTTTTTTTTTGTTATGTTTGTTATTGTCAGGACAAGGTTCTTATGACATAAAAAATTTAAAAATTTATATTCCCACAGGAACGGGTTTGGGAACGAAAACCTATAAACTACTAGACAGGTTTCTAAAACGATTCCAGCATTAGGGGTGCTACATTATCCCCCTCCATCAGTAACATAGACTATATTTCGTCCCTATAACCCCACGGGAACAGAAACGGGAACGAGAACCGAAACCTTAAAGTTACCGATATCAACAATTCTTTCAACTCTAGGATGTTACATTATCCGTCAGTGACAATGACTTATAAATTGTTCCTGTCAAGGTTTGATCCCCATATTCCCACAGGAACGGGGTTGTGAACGGAAACTTAGAAACTACTGGACAGATTTCTTAAATTCTTTCGGCATTAGGAGTGCTAACTTTTCCCCCTCCATCAGTAACCTAAACTTTATTTTATCGCTATAATCCCACGGGAACAGAAACGGGAACGAGAACCGAAAGCTTAACGTTACTTGACCGATTTCAAAAATTCTTTCAACTCTAGGATGTTACATTATCCCTCAGCGACAATGACTTATAAATGGTTCCTATCAAGGTTTGTTCCCCATATTCCCACAGGAACGAAAATAAAGCGCGGATATTCCGACACGAACGGGTTTGGGAAAGGAAACATAGAAACTACTGGACAGATTTCTATAACCCTTCCTGCATTAGGATTGCTACATTATCCACCTCAATTAGTAATTTAGATTATATTTCATCCGTATAATCCCTCGGGAACAGAAACGGGAACGAGAACGGGAACCATAAAGCTACTTGATCGATTACAAAAATTCTTTCGACTCTATGATGTTACATTATCCCTCAGTGGCATAGACTTATGTCTCACATATTTCCACGGTACCGGAAGATTCCCACAGAAACGGGGTTGGAAACGGAAACCTAAAAAATACTGGACAGATTTCAAAAATTCTTTCGCCATATTTCACAAATTCATTCCACATAAAACATAATCCCAAAGTAAAAACCATTATTTTTCTTCCCCAAGTTCCCACATCAGCGGAAAAACGAGAACGGGAACCTTAAAACTTGTAAAACTACAGACCCGAGCAACGCCGGGTGGCTCAGCTAGTTATCAATAAAATAAATATTTCCGAGGCTGATGTAAAAAAAAATTTAAAAAAATTGCCGAGACTACTACGTTGAAATATGCAAACAAGTATTGGCTAGAATCAATTTCGATGATGAAGTCTTGATAGCAATCCATGGTATTGACCACAAAAATTTAACTCCAAGCCTAGTGCCTCTGATGACACTATTTCCAAATCTAGTGGATGAGTCCGAATCGGAAAATCTAGACGAGGAGTGGCGTTTATTTCTCAACCAATCTATTGTATCAAAGGACTTAGAGTTTGAAGACTTTTACAGGAACATTTTTAACCTCAAAAATGCTATGAATGAACCCATGTTTCCATTAGTAAGGAAGTTTGTAGGAACAATAATATCTTTTCCACACAGTAGTGCGACTGCTGAGAGAAAATTTTCCGAAGTTAGCTTGATAAAAGATAAAAAGAGAAACTGTCTTAACAGTTAATGCAATTTTAATGGCAAAAGAACTATTGTGCGAAAAGAACTATTGTGGGAACCATCTACGACATTAATCTCTAAATACAAAAAAACACAGCACTAAGAAAACTAGATATTGTTCAAGTTTTTGCTTATTTTTCTTTGTTTTTTTTTTATTTCAAATGTTTCTTATTAATATATAAGCGTTATAGTAATGAAGAAATTTTTATTTACTCAAAAAATTGTTTATTAAAATAAAAATCAGGGTATAGTGAATCTAGTTAGGTGCACCTGATCTCAACTTATTATCTTATTTTTGTCAATAAGGAGAACCAAATATTAATTTTAATAATTAATTTTAAAGTACCTATCTCATTTTAACTATGACAAGACTAAAGTTCCTATTTTGTTAAAAAAAACCTTAATAATAATAAAAAAAAACAATTTTTTTTCTTTAGTTCGACTACTATTATTTCATCATTCTTAGTGCATATTAAGCATGGCTCCTCAGCGTCCGAAAAGGCTCCTCAAAATTTGTGAAAATGGTTACTCTTGGACTTTGCGAATTAAATGCCAAGGAAACGGAAATTCTTTGTGTCATTTGTTGCGAAAATACTCGGACGATTCTTCTGCAGCCTTGTAATCTCTTCAAGTTATGTTGAAATTGTTATACGCAAGTGTCGCAGAACTATATAAAAAATAACAACACGATTCTGTGCCCAATTTGTATGCAAATTGTTGATCACAGCACAAAAATCTTCTTTTAGTTCTATACATTTACTATACTGATTTGTAAATTAATGTACAAACTTTAACTGTTGCTTATACATACAGTGGTGGCCGAAACTAAAGCACCAATAATTTTCATATTGAAAACATACGAAAAGAAGTGAAAAGACTCGGGATACTATCAATAATTCTAATTTTTTCTTAATGGCGGTATACTACGTTAAAACTTACAATCAATAATTCAAGAAAAAATGTGCACTTATTAAATTAAAAAATAATAGTTCAAAATTGATTATAAAATAGCTGTGCAAAACTAAAGCACATGCACCCTATTTTGTCTCCAGTTATCAAATTTTACCGCTTACTTCTTAAATGCTACAAACTTCACTTGTTATTTTGTCAAGAATATTCTTAGCAAAAACAAAAAGCTTAGTTTGGTGTTGCTAACGATCACAATTTAAAATTCAAATAAAAATCGCTATTATGGCCAGGAATAAATATTCTAATGAAATTAATGTTAAAATAGTATCCGATTTTCAAACCGGTGAATAAATTAAATTTATTGACAAGAAATATGGAATTATCCATACGGTTATTTCCGGCATAACAGCTCGATTTCGTGATCGAGGAAGTGTTCAAACAGTGCATTCCAATGCACAGTGGTGGTAGACCTCACAAGACCACGTCGCGATGTGATAAAAGAATTATGAGGCTAATTAAAAAGGATCCTTTTATATCCTTAAAAAAAAAACACCAACTAGACTTAGAAATCTCTTCTAGAACGATCCGGCGAAGAGCTGTTGAAAACGGCTGGAAAGCTCATCGTGCTTTAAAAATGCCCTTTATTTCTGTTAAAAACCGACATGCAAGACTGGAATTTGCCAAAACACACCTTAGCTGACCTATGGCAAAATGGAAGACGGCTCTATTCTCTGACGAATCAAAATTTAATTCGAAGGGATCGGACAGATTTCGTACGGTACGGAAACCAAAAGGTGAACGCCTCAATCCTCGGTTCACCAGGGCTACTGTAAAGCATGGAGGGGGTAATATTATGGTCTGGGGATGTTTTTCCAGCCAAGGGCTGGGCCGCTTCATAAAATAAGTCAAATAAAGGATCGTTTCATATACCAGGAAATCCTTCAAAACGTCATGCTTCCGTTGCGATGGGTCTTCCAACATGACAACGACCCTAAGCATACCGTTAAATTGGTGAAGAATTCGCTTAACCAAGAAGCTGCCCGCGCAATCCCTTGATCTCAACCCTATAGAGAATCTATGGGAAATTGTAGATCAGAGGATTGATCGAACGGAATGCAACAACTTACACTCGTTACAACAACAGGTAGAGAATGCCTGGAAAAACATGCAAATAATTGACAAACTTATTGCTTCTATGCCTCGTCGATGTAATAATCAGAAATAATGGGTACGCTACCAAATACTAACTTTTTCTGGCTTATTTTGTGTATGAAATAAAAATGTGCCTTAGTTTTGCCCATATACTTTCTAATCAATTTTGAACTATTATTTTTTAATTTGATTATGTGAACATTTAAACTTTAGTTAATACTTGTAAGATGTAGCATTATACATCGCCATTAAAAAAAAAAAATAAAAACTATGAAGGTATCCCGAGTGTTTTCACTTTTTTTTGTATGTTTCCACTATGAAAATTATTGGTGCTTCAGTATCGGCCATCATCGAAACACAAAGGACATGTGGACGATACAAAATATTGCACTCCTCAAGAATATTGCACTATTCTTTTAAAATATATATATTTATATACCATCAAAGCCAGATAAGTACGGCATAGAAATAATAACGATAATGTGATTCCCGCACATACTATAGATGGTGTCCGGGATTCTTTACGTTGGAAAGGAAGAAAGAAAATCAAACAATCCCATTCCAATGAAGTTAGTTCGTAAGTTTTTTTTATTATTTTTATATTAAAGGAACAAATATGGATTAAAGCTTATTTGATAGAACTAACTATGAGAAAAACATTTGATTAGAATAGCTGAGTATAAAAACACAAAAACCTTCCATTCACAATCTGCAGTTTAATAGCATTAAACTGTTCGTGATTCCAAATATTTTCACTGAAAAGAACATTTACAATAATTAACTGAAACAATATCAAAATTATTAAAAAAGAAATTCTTTAAAACTATCAAATTCACAAAAAAATAAGACATTATATTATACATACATAATATATTTGCTTACTTTTCTTTGGACTCCATCCTTATCTTTGAACAAACGTTTTCTTTTTGTAGCAAAAACTTTTTTTTCAATAACATCAAATCGCCACATGAATACAAGAACCAGCTAACTTCATTTTTGTAGTTTTGAGAAAACTGCAAAAAACTTATTTACCTGTTGGTCAGACTCCCTTTTTTATTTGAAAATACTGATAAAACAACACTATTTTTATTTCTGCGGTTCTGGTTTTATTCAAGTGTTGAAATTTGATGTCCCTAAACTTTTTTATAAAATTGATTCTGAGAAAAAAATTTTTTTATAAAAAAAACGAACAGTTAACCACTTCTTGCAATAACTATTTTCAACGTATACAATTTCGAAAGTTCATTTATCTTAGGGTGTCCATCTTATCTCTTTAAAAGAGAACATATTCTCTTTTTTAGGTCCGATCTTTTTTACACTATATTTTTTCGTTTGGATCTTTTTTTTTCTCTTTTTCTTTGTATATCACTTTTTTTATTCGAATTAATTTAATAAATTTTTTAACACCTCAATTAAATGTTATCGTGGTGTAAAGAATTATTGCATTTCTTTCTAATACATTGGCGTGATGAGATACAATTTTTCATACTAAAAAAACCTTAAATTCAGCTTTTCTTAAAGACGTCAGTTTTACTACTACTTCGAAATCAATTCATCTCCCTCTCTCGTGCTATATTTCCTGTAAGCAAGGAAGAGAAGCAACAAAGCCATATGCAGAAAATGGCCATTGCTACCACATACTACACATACTCATGGTATGTAAAGTGAAAGCCGGTGGTGGTAGTTAAATATAAAAGATCACTGCCTCTATTCCTCTTAAATTGTGCGTTGTGCGAACTGCGGCTATATTTTCAAAATAAGTTATAATTTAATAATAAACCAGCTTTAAATATTCTTTTCAAAATGAATTAATGTATTATTCATGTACCTAAAAATTTTCGATTTCATAGAAAACTAATGCGATAATCACAAAAAGGGAAAGCATTTTTCCGACGAAATGCAAAAACATTATACAAGTTTCGTGAAAGATTCAAATTCTAAATGGGATGCGCAGTGTATTATCTCTGCAAATTAAATGTGAATGTCTCAAATAAAGAAGAATACAACTCCTTAGAGCAACATCTCCAAACTTATTCTTCAATCTGCGGGTGGCTCAACGAACATTCAACAATTTTTTGCTGCAAAATCAAAAACATTGGCTGAGAGAACAGGCCGTGAAGAAGAAGATAATGCTTTTAAAAGTGATTGCATTATATGTTATCAAAAATCATTTTATTGTCTACCTAAAAAAACGGAGCCTTCAATTGGAAGAGTTGTTTTTCTTGGATTCTTTAAACTTACATTGGAAGAAGTCGAAAAAACTATTATATTCACTTTCCAAAAATGTACATAACTATAAACGAAAGACAAATTCAAAGAGTTTAAATTTTAATAAATCACAGTCAATGTCAAGTGCAAAATGGACGAAAGTTTTTTCATAGTGTGAATTATCCAGAGCACTTTTCAGAACTTTCTAAGATGTGTGCGTATTTTTGTAATCCCAGAGCAGAATCTTAATGTTAAGAAAATATTTTCTCTAATTGAGGGCCAATGGACCAAAAAAAAGAAATAGACTCAAAATTTCGACTATCAATTCTATTCTTTGCTTAGTTTATAATAAAAAAGAAAGCAGCAGTCAAGATTTTTATAAAAATCTTTAGATAAAAAAAGCAGCACTACAAAAATAAAGAAAAAAGAGAAATATGAAGATATCGATGAAGAAGAGAGTTATTATGTTGAATAGGAAGCTTCGTAGTAAGCAACTTAAGGAATAATGTGATCCGTATTTATAACTAAAAGACTTATAAAATAATTGTTAAGCTATCTTTTACTAATATATTTATTGACATGCTGCAATCTGCTTTTGTTTTTGCATTGTTTTTAATGTTGTTAACTTTAATAAAAAATATATCAAAAAATATTTTTTTATTTGGTGTTCTCTTTTTGTTCTCTTTAGTATTTTTCGGAATGTCTTTTTTTTTTGGATTCTAGAGCAAAATGTTCTCTTTTTAGACAGACCACAGATAGACACCCTAATTTATCTACATTATCGTATTGACTTAAGTTTGTTTGTTTCCTTTATTATTTTCGTAAATAGTAGAAGATAGTTTAATTTTGATGCTCATTTGAAGTATTTTGAACCAGAACCTAATCTAAAAAAAAAATAGTCAAATAGAAAATGTTTTGATTTATTCGAATTCAAAACTTACAGAACCATCATCATTTTCAAATTTATTGCTTTTATTCGTCTTCTTCAGCTTTACCATTCGGAAAATTGTTATAAAAGTCAAAATAGTCTAGACGCATTGCTGGAGGCTTCATTAAAAAAAGAGACATCAAGTCTTTGTATTTAGCACTTGTAATAGGGTGGCCTTCAGGGTAACATGTGTGGAGCTTTATATTCGCAATCAATTGACTTCTTGAGGCCCTTTTCGAACAATCAACAGTTTTGAAAGTTTCAGTACCGAACGACTCCTTACATTCATGATCTATATGGCCATTCTTTTTTGAACTTAAACCAACACATTTTTTGCATAAGCACAATTTCTTTGGATGTGTCGGCTTTCCTAATAGTGAGGTATTCGTCAACAAAACCTTTCCAATCAATTATGTTTTCGGGGCATATATCGTGGACGATATAGGGCTTATGTCCGTTTTTTCTTGACCCACGAGCTATGGTTTTCCAGTCCCCAGGCCAAAAAGCCTTTCCGACACGCTTTGATTCTGTCCCAATCGCTGAGTGCATTGAATCACATTCCATTTCACTGTGCCCCGACACCATAAATTTTAAGTCTATAGTTTTTAAATTGTTGATTGCTTGCACTGCGTACATACACATAGCGAACCCACATTGGTTCAAATTTTGCCCACTACATCGATCGCTAAAGCACCTTACTTCCTCAACTTCTTCTGGAAGACTTTTGAAATACTGAAGGAGGAAACTTGACACCTCGCAGCTTCCCCTACCACCTTGTCCTTCATGCCAGATATAGCAGTATCCTTGCTTTGACGTCACGTCATAGGTTGTAAAATTGTAGGTTGCTAATCTACGCTTATAAAAAAGTGAGTTGTTTGTCGGGTCACAAGGACAAAGCAGAGCCTGCTTCAAATCACAGTGGCAGCTGACAATCTGGTTTCCACTTTTTGCTGCTTCCTCTTTGTCTTTTTTCTTGTCATTTCGCGTTTCCTCTTTTTTTCTTATATGGGCCTCATGCTCATTAATATCTATTTCAGACTTATTGGAGTTGCTCTCAGATGCAACACACAATCTGCATTGATCTTTTTTTGGACTGTGAAATCCTAGATTGGAGTTGTCCTTAAAAATCTTTCTATACATTTGAGAGTTTTGCGGCTGTTACGTTTTCTACTTCACAATGTTGCTGGTACATCCTATACATTGAGCAAGATTTAAAGAAGAGTCCAAATACTTTCGAGCAGTTCCTTCTCGGCAGTAATGAGATGGAACGCAAGGAAAGCTCTTGATATGCTCCTTAATTCCTTCGATCAATACCGGTTCGAGACTAGCACTTCTTCCTTTTCCTCTTCCATCGGACGGTGCTAAATTTTCATTCGACCTCTTTTGCATAGCGTATTCAATTAACCGTTCTTTTATGCCTAATGTATTTAGAAACATTGTTTTACAAACCTTTGTTTTTATTTATAGGAAGAAAGTACTTCACTGAAAATTGTCCTTTGGAAGTGTTCACAGTGGTTGTTACTTTCTTTGTTAGTTGTTCAGTGTTTGAGTTGATAAAATCCGTCTGACGAGAGTATTCACCCAACTCATAGTAGGCTTTGAAAATAGAATTCCGATCTTGTTCGGAAACTGCTGACGAGCAACATTGCAAGCCGGCTTCATGGAAGCAGCAGTTATAGTCCTGTCCTACCGTTAGCAGAAACATAATCTTTTCCTTCGAGTCTTCTTTGTTTCCGTATACAATTTCTTTGCCATTGGCCACTCTGCCTTTTCTTCCTCCGCGGCTTAGATGTTACTTGAGGGAACTCCTGCATGCCTGTTAACACGTTATCATCGTCCATGTCAGAAGATGAACTACTGTCCCTAGAATTCGGGCGATATTCAGATTCATCTGGTGAAAAATCATCCTCATCTGTATTAAGCTCAACCTCTTGTTCAGCAACATATATTCAACTACTAAACCATCACCAGCAACATCCCAATGTACCATAATTGTTTCAAAAACGCTGTCCTGCTCATCTCTTTCATCAAGCGCGTTTGAAGTATTCTGCTCTGTAAAACAGGGCTATATTCTTAGCGCAACTCTAATATAATTCACTTGAACTTACTACATTTATCTTGATTCTTTTGTAATGCTAGTTTAACAAGCTTGTTTCCCCTAACACTTACAAATTGAAAAATAAAATTCTCACAACAGTTCTATACCAAACACAAGGAAAACAGAACAATGGATGAAACAGTAAAACAGATAAAGAATTAAAAAGTAGGTCAACTAACGGAAAATGGAGCGAACACTTGATTTAGGCATTCATGTTATAGTTCAAATGTATGAGTTATCTGCTTATTGCACACCAGACCGATACATAAAGTCTTGCAAAAAACAGCTATCTGAAGATATCTACTTCTTGCACTAAATTTTCATTGGCTGTTTTAGTAGTCTTTTTTCACAACCCAATAGTTGGCAGCAGGCCCGAAAAACGAAATAGCTATTTATTGCAGTTTAAAAAAATCGATTCTACGAAGCAGAAAACCCAGATATCTCAAAAATGAAAAAAATGGAGTTAGGTGGTTTTTGCACTCATTCACTGCGCAGCTACTGCGCATCGTTTACCTTAAAACTGTTAAGAAGCTCTTGACTTTGTAGAAATTAACCTTTTTAATTTTCGGAACGCATGCATTTTAGAACTCAGCCTAATAGAAAATGCAGTCTGGTTTAGAGTCTGATTTCATTTTGATTTTGGAGGGCCTTAATTCTTAAAAGTTGCCATGCGAATATTGAATCATATACAAAACTAAGGTTGCCTACAATAATTACAAATATGTATTTGTACAAAAACTCTATAAAATAATAAATGCGATAAATGCGAATCAGCTATAGATCGGCAACCAATTCGATTGTGTGCTGACTACGAATTTTACAAGCGGTTCGAAGTTTCGTGTTTCCGTTTTAGTCTTGTTTGTTGAAAATGTTTTTGTTCGGTGTCGGTTTCTAAAGCTGAATCGAGAATGACTTGATAAAGATTCAGATCTTCAGAACATACTGACTACGATTTGCTTTCTTGAGATGAATTTTGCAAATCGAAAGATAGTTCTGATCGCGCGTTTAATTTAAAGTATTTGTCGGCCATGAAAATTAAAAAGTTCTTTCGGCCATTTCTCATGATGATTAACATCATCCTTTACAGGTACAGTTGCTATTTTGTCGTGTGGAAGTATGTCGACGTATTTTTCCAAACCTGACATACGCATTAAGGCTACGATTTCTTCTTCTTCAACAAATGTTTCGTTTTCGTTCCAATTATTTCGCACTTCGGACTTAACAAAAGGTTTGTTTCTTTACTTTGTGCACAGAAATTCACAATCTGTCACATTTTAAGGAGTGGGGGTTAAACTCTCTCACAAACTCTCTGAAAGAGCGTAATTGTCTCAAAAGTAAAGAAACGGTCTCGAACAAAAACATTCGCTAAACTTCAAAACAAAAAAGTGACATCTGAGTTAAGTAAATTAGTGCTTGAACGTTTTAAGTCGCGAATTAAATATCGTTTTAGAACTGACGGAAGAGTCTGATGAAGTGCTTTTGCAAATACTCCTCGAAGACTCGGAGCTCGGAGGTCGGAGGACGAAGAAGAGCTGGTAATGCTTTTGAAGCTCAGTTGTGGAAGTAGAGAAAGCCGATAGTGAACTATGTTGAAAATATTGTGCCTATGTATTCGGAGTTGGAGTTCAGGACGCACTTTAGGATCAAAAGATCCCTGTTTGAGAGCTTGTCAGCTAGGTTCGAAAAATCAATTATTTTCATAGAGCTGCGTCCTGATAAACCCTAAAAACACCAATTTGTGTTTACTGGCACCAGCCAGTAAACACAAATTGGTGTTTTTAGGGTTTGTCGGGCACGAATCATGCAGTTATCGAGATGTGAGTGATCGTTTTAATCTTGCGATTTCTTCTGTCTGCAGAATAATAAGCAGATACATAAGATTTTTGAGTTCTTTGAGCCCAGCCACTATTAAATGGCCTAATAAAGAAGAAATGGAACGTACCACGCTTTTCAAAAACAAAGCGGGATTTGCTAAGGCAATTGGTAAGAAAATTGAATTCACATTTCAAATAATGTACCTAACCAATGAACTGTTTCGTCACATTTAGGTTGTATAGACGGTACACATGTGGTCATCGATCCACCAGGACTCTCTAAAGATGACTACATTGACAGGAAGGGCAATGTAAGCATTTGTGTACAAGCCGTTTGCAATGAACAAAAAAAGTTCATTAGCATTTCGGTGGGTTTCCCTGGGTCTTCCCATGACAGTTGGGTGTATCAAAACACTTCGGTAACAGACAGATTCAATGCACTCTCTGAAGGTAAATGTTCTTGTTGTTCTACATCAGCTGGTATATAACGTTTTGTTTTTAGGGTACTACCCTTTAGGTGATTCTGCATATCTTTGTTGAAACCGGTTGATAACGCCATATAGAGACAACGGGCATC
This sequence comes from Melanostoma scalare, assembly GCA_949752695.1. NCBI lineage: Eukaryota > Metazoa > Arthropoda > Insecta > Diptera > Syrphidae > Melanostoma > Melanostoma scalare. Next base: position 133,038,827 of record OX456986.1, on the reverse strand, counting down.
TTACAAGCGCTCAAAAAAATTTTAACATAAAGCTAAGCTCCTGCCGCGTAGTCATTGAGCACTCTTTTGGCATTTTGAAGCAGAGGTTTCGGCAGCTTTATTATTGCAAACTACGAGGGTTGAGAAGATATGCCACTTCATAAGGGCATGTGCCGTACTGCATAATATACATAGCTGACGAAGATGACATCGAATTTGCAGTCGAAGAGGATAAAAACGAGAACCATGAGGAGAACATCCCATTGAGGGAAGTCACCAGAGGCAATGTAAGCTGTAAGGGACTTGATTTGCCAACAACTGACCCATGGAAATAATTGACCCAACTTTTTAATTATAACAATGAAATCCTTCTACACTTTCTGAACCTGTCCTCATCAACCGGTTTGGCACAACCTGGACTCCTGCTGAATGGAACAATAGAATCATGAAAATTAAAAACCAAGCTGAGCTCACACCTCTCTTCATAAAAAACACTCCAGCTTTCGCTAATTTATCCTGGGTTAGAAATTTTTTCTCTTCTTATTTTAAGATTTTTATTCAAAAATGTTATAAATTGAGCTCTTCTAGCTTTAAAGTTTATATCCTCTCTAAATACCAATGGCTTTTTTTGTCCACTGACCAACACGTTTTTCGGGTTGGCAGAATTGAAATATCTAATTGGGGTCTTAAACCTAACAAGTTATTAAGTGAAAATGTCAAAAAAGTATCAATATCTAAAACTAGTTTTCAGTCCTTCAAACCCTCAATCAATTCTTTACCTGAACCTAAAAAACTCCGCATTTCTCCTAAGCCTAGACCGACTTCATCTAATCACAATAATATTGCCTTTCCATCTCCTAACCTTCCTCAACAGAAAGTCCTCTCAAGTGATTCCTATAGCAATTTCGTTTGTGCAAACTCTTCAAACTCTATCCCACAGCCTTCCAGTATGTCACCCCTACCTTCATCCTCCAGATCATCCTTATCAATCAATCCCAATCACTCTTATCCTCCGGTTTTCGATCCTATGTATCCACCAAGCGTTAAATTAACCGCGAAGTTTAATAAATCTAAAACGACATCAAATGACTTGGATGGCCGATACTCCATGGCAAGACTGCGTGATAGTAAACTCTATGAAAATGTCCGTCTGTACCTGGCTTTTCTATACGACAAACCTGAGTCTGTTTGCATTAATGGCAAAACGAAAACTAATGTCATTTTATCTATCTTAAAAGAAGGTCTTCCAACCGATCCTCATGAACTTAAGAAGATTTACATACGTTTTCATGAAGGTTTTAATATATCTCCCTCAACTGTCCTAAGGGATCTTTCCACGTACTGTTCACATATAAATTTAAAAAACCCTATTCACTCCAAGTCCTCTAAAAAGCCTCGTCTTTAACAGTAACACACTAACGACTTTGAACTCTTTGTCCCTTTATTACCAGAATGTAAGAGGACTACGAACTAAAACTTCTATGATTTATCTCAACTCCCAAAACCTTCCTTTTGACATATTTGCACTCTCTGAAACAAATTTAGATTCCAGTTTTCTTGATAGTGCATTATTTTCCTCCGACTTTGCAGTATTTCGTGCAGATGGTCAAACCTCTGAAAATGGCCGCTCCGGGCGTGGTGTTCTTTTAGCAGTACACAATAGTTTGAATGCAACTCTTGTTGAATCATCCAGTTCACCACTCATGGAATTCATTTGCATAAAATTGCTAGTCCCCAATCGATGTTTTTATATCCTCTGCTGTTATATTCACCCATCCCAGCCCACTCTTGCTTATCAACAATTTGTTGATTCTTACGACTCTATCTTTGAAGCTGCAGAACCAACTGATGATTTTATCGTTATTGGTGATTTTAATTTACCCTACTTACGTTGGGCTCCATCCGAGGATCAATCAAACTTTGTTCCCAGTAATCCCACCTCAGAGAAAGAATGTATTTTTTGTGACCGCTTATCTGGCTCTGGGATTTTCCAAATAAGTAGCATTAAAAATAACTTAGGAAGACAACTTGACCTTGTTTTTTCTTCTGATCCTTTCAACTCTGACGTTTCTGAAAGTATCCATCTTCTATCGACCCTTGACCACTTCCATCCCCCTCTTTCTCTTGTCTTCTCTTTCGATGAAGTTATCTCCACGGTAGATTCGGAAGTCTCCCTTCTTTTTAACTACCGTAAGGCTGATTTCAATCAACTTAACGTTTTGTTAAATCAGATCGATTTTAACCTTTTCTTAAATGCTCGAACTCCCATCGACATCGCTCTTTCTTTCTTCTATACTGCCATCTTCGAATGTATCATCCAGACTGTTCCTCATTTACCACAAAAAAATTGTATGTCGTCTCCCCCATAGTATACTAAAGAATTGCGTACACTTCGAAACCTTAGAAATAAGTTATGGAAAACTTACATAAGATCGAATTCTTATATTGATTACTTAAATTATCAACAAGCTTTCTTCAACTTTTCATCCTTATCCGAAATTCTTTACAACAATTATCTTGATAAAATGCAGACTTGTCTTATCTATAACCCTAAACGTTTCTATCAATTTATTAACGTTAAGAGAAAATCGGATGAGCTTCCTTCCTCTTTCAACCATCTTAATACTTCCTCTTCAGATCCACAAACAATCACCAATCTATTTGCGAATTTCTTTAGTCAATCATATAACCATAATAAAGTTCTACCTGACCTGGAATACTTCAGTTATCTCGATAATTGTCCTCAAAGCTCTCTTGTTTCTATTGGTGTTAGTCTCGACAATGTGTATGATAAAATCAATGCACTCAAAGATGACTTTTCTCCCGGTCCTGACGGTATTCCTGCCATTTTCCTAAAAAAATGTATAAACGTACTTTGTCAACCCCTTACAGCATTATTTCAACTCTCACTCTCACAAGCAGTTTTTCCAACATTATGGAAAGATTCATTCATATTTCCAATTCATAAGAAAGGCAGAAAGTGATATCTCCAACTTCCGTCCTATTGCTAAACTATCCTCTATTCCTAAGCTTTTTGAAAGCATTGTCTACGACTCGTTATACTTTCATTGTAAGTCTGTTGTTTCTCCACTGCAGCATGGTTTTCTAAAGGGAAGATCTACAACGACTAACTTAACCCAATTTGTTTCTACGACGCTCTGTGCTCTTGAACATGGCTACGAGGTTGACGTAATCACTACGGACTTTTCGAAAGCTTTCGATAAAATCTCACACCATATAATTTATCTGAAATTAGGTGCTTTTGGATTTCCCCCGCATTTTATCCAATGGTTGAAATCCTATTTAGAACACCGCATCTATAAGGTATTGTTTAGAAGTTTCTTATCTATTCCCATTTCTGCCTCCTCCGGTGTGCCTCAAGGTAGCCATCTCGGTCCTCTCCTTTTTGTCCTTGCTATCAACGATGTCCATATGATTATTTCGCACTCAAATCTCTCAATCTATGCCGATGATATAAAAATAATGAAGTCAATATCGACACCTCGTGATAATGCTTTACTTCAACATGACTTAGATTCTTTTCTTAATTGGTGTCATAAGAATCTGCTCGATCTTAATGTGAGTAAATGTCAATTCATCCCTTTTTCACGAAAACGAATACCTACTCTCCCTCGGACTTATGACTTTTGTGGGGTTCCCGTTCCTGTAGTTTCTTCTATTCGAGACCTTGGAGTTTTTTGTGATAGAGAGCTCAACTTTCGTTTCCATATAGACCAAATTATCGCTAAGGCGAACTCTTCCCTTGGTTTCATAAAACGGTGGTCTAAAGAATTTTCCAATCCTTACGTAACCAAATCACTATACACTACTTTTGTCAGACCTATCCTAGAGTACGCATCTCAGCTTTGGTCCCCCTATCAAATCACTCAGTCACATAGAATTGAAGCCGTCCAACGTAGATTCCTTCGCTTTGCCTTACGCCATCTACCGTGGTCGAACCCTCTCATCCTACCTCCATACGAAGATCGTTTACAACTAATTCAGTTACAAAGCCTCGCCAAACGTCGTGCAATTGCGGACATACTTTTTGTACACCAAATAATGACTGGTGCAATTGAATCTCCCGCTCTCCTTGAAAATTTTTACCTTAATACCAATCCTCGTAGTCTACGGTCCATCCCTTTTTACAACCTTCCCACCCACCGCACTAACTATGGTCATTTTAACCCCATTACTCGAATGTTGCGCTTAGCCAATGGTGCACAAGATATTCTTGACTTCAACGCAAGCTTACCATCTCTAAGAAATAAATTATCCTCTAATCATTTTCAACTCCCTAATTAAATTTCCCTTAGCTTCTCTATTATATTAACTTTTAATTTAATTAATATTTATTGTAAATAGTATTTAGTATTTAAGAAATTGATTTTTGTAAATATTTAAGTTTTCTTTTTATTAATATGTATGTTGCTTGTATTAAGCCAGATAAATAAATAAATAAATAAGAATACGTTTTTTAAAAAATCTTCATCTTCAGAAAAATTAAGTTATTAAAACTTCATTTTTCTGGACATTTTTTCTAGAATTTTACTGAGAGTGTGGTTCCTAATATCATCGGCGTTTTGCTTTTTTTCAAGAAAATTTATTATTTTGGAATGATATTCCTTCCGAAAGTTTTTGATTTTTTTCCAACGTCTTCCAGGCCTTCTCCGACACCGCAGCGGCGCGCGCCGGTGGTCTGCTGCCTCTTCGCAGGCGGACAGCTAGCTCGTCTTCTGTAAAGTAAAAAAAAACAATCAGGTTAGTATAGAGAAATAGTTTGCTGTCTTTAAGGTAGTTTTAGGCAAAGCAAAAAGTCAAAAGTGAGCTAAAATTAAACCTTGTAGGCGATTTTTAAAAAACTTGTCTCAGTGAAAATCTTTGAATGCGGCATTCTTGTGCACATTATGCTGAGTTCAGAAAGCCTCCATTCATCTCTGTAGCACAATTATTAACAAACTGGCAAAAAAGTGGAAACTTAAACTGTTGCCAGTTTGTTAATAATTGTGCTACAGAGATGAATGGAGGCTTTCTGAGCTCAGCATAATGTGCACAAGAATTCCGCATTCAAAGATTTTCACTGAGACAAGATTTCAAAAATTGTCGACATTGTTTGATGTCGACTTTAAATCAGCTCACTTTATCTGAAAAATTATAAACATTTGGTGATGAATGACTTCACTTACGGTTACGAACTATACATTGTTGGAATCTCTATTATTTAAGCTAAAAAGTTGCATCAAAAAGTTTTCAATGCGAGCTATATTTCAAAAAAATTTAATACAAAAGCTATAATTTTCTACTTTTTTTGATAAAAACCAATGGAAACGGCTTTAAATGGGAAATTTGTTCAAAAAAAATTTTTATTACAAAAAAAAATAATACAGCTTTGTGATAAATATAATTAATAATCAGAAAATATATAGTTAATGGCTATATGTCTATTTTTGCTTCTGACAAAATCAAAAATTGAAAAATTCTTCGGGTATTTGGTAGCGTCATTTCTATATGAATAAACGTACAGCTACAAATTATATATTTCCTGGTCAGAAATTATTTTTACCACAAAGCTGTATCGTTACATTTTCAATAAAAACAAAATTTGAAAAAAATCCCGGTCAAAAGTGATTTCACTTGCCATATAATAAGGTAGCATAGTAAAAATCACTTTTGGTTGGGAATTTTTTCAAATTTTGTTTTGATTGAACATGTAACGATACAGCTTTGTGGTAAATATAATTTCTGACCAGGAAATATGTATATAACAATTTTTTTTTCTCTTCATATAGATATAAGACCCAGAAATGTAGGAAGAATGTACACTTTCAACTAGTTCTCTTTTGACTTTTTTCTATTCTATTATTCTATTTCTGAAATTCTTACCAGATGTTATTGCTGCCACTGTTCCGCAGCTCGTTCCAGCTCTACTCATAAGCAGCTCTCGTGATATGCCATCGGACATATGCTCTTCTACAAAATATTCCGGGTTTACCACCCTTTTGTCATCCAAAATGCGATCGAGCTCACTACAACAAAATTTAAAAAAAAGTTTAAAAACCATGTTTCTCCATATAATTGAGAGAATACATACCTCTCGAAAGGGCATATCAACCTATCCCGTCCAGTTTTACTGTTGTGAAGCTTGGTTTGTTTGTACCGTTGTTCTAGGCTTCGGTATTTTCCCTGAACCTGGGCAACGCTGAAGTTATACCCTTCCTTAGCAAGCTCGGCCGCAAACAAGGTCCACATTTCTTTTTGTTTTTTTAAAATAAATGTTATCCCAACTTTAGGAGGTAACATTTCAAGTTGCTCCAGAAGCAACTTAGTGGGCGCTTCTACCCAAATATCTTTTGCATTTTCGTCAGCTCCCGCAACTTCGTCGTCGCTATAATTTGCTTCAATCGACGGAATTTCCGATATATGTAATTATATTTAGAACGAAGCAATCGTCTGGGGACTGCTCCAAAACATGCTGTTGGAGTTGTTCCTGGTAGTTTTCGTCTGAAATCAAAGAAAAATGTTAGATTTTGTTTCAACACAAAAAGAAATTTTTTTGCTACAAAAAAAAACAAAAAATTCACTCACTCATCTGTTTGAATGCGCCTAAAAAAGTTAGGCGAACATTGAATATTAAAGTTGTGTGTTTTATTTTCCATTTTTACTTTTATTTCCAACTTTTTATTAGAAATTCAATTTTTTTCTATAAACGGCCAAACTTTTGCAAACTTCAATTGTTTTGAGATGTTTTTTTTTTTCAATTTGACGGTCCAAGATTTCTGTGCTGGAACGGCAGTAGACTGACTTTCGCCGAATTTCGGTGCTTTTCGTTCGAATTTTCAGTAAAAAAACACACCTACGATGTTTTGAATTTATTACTTTGTTCATTTTTGTATTTGTGGTGTATTCACGTGAATATTTTGAACAGCAAGTCAGGAATTATTTTAAGGCTCGAAAAATTGGAATGTGAGTTTTTAAATTTTTGACATATTGCATATTTCAAAGTGAACTTAGTTGTATTTTTAATTTGTTACATTACCAAGTTCCTCATAAATTTTCGTGCAACATTAATAAATCTATGTACTCATACTAAAAGCTATGCAGAACCTAGCTGTTTACAGGATTTATGATTCGAATCAGCAAACGGTCCTAAATATACCATTAAAACTTACAGCTTCAATTTTTTTTGTATAGGTATACAAATGCTTCCATGTATGTTTCCTTTCAGAATCAAGAAAAGAAGTGGAGCCTTAAGTTTTAAAAGCTCTGTTTTTCTGGACTTTTGTGAACACTTTTGTATTTCTAACCCAGTATTTTTTTTTACTATAAAGTCTCAAGTTTTTTTGTATGCATTATTTTCAAATCAAATAAACAAAAATTACTGTTGTGCGCAGGAAGTCCATATGTATAAGTGTTCTTTAGAAACCCTTATGCATTCTAGAATATATATTCGCGTTGAGGGTGTTGAACTTGTCACATAAGCTTGTTGTGTCTTACACATTTTTTTGTTTTGCCATAAACAAGTTAGGTATCTACAATAGTAACATCAAACACTTCAACAAAAACACAAACACCAAGTTCCAGCTCTCATCACGGAGAAGAAAATCCTCGCAAAACCACAGCGGAAAAGATCGTGCAAGGCTTCGCAGAATACTTCACACAAGAGGTACAAGTTGAATGGCAAGAGAGACAATAGGATGAATAGAAAAATTACCTTTCTGTTTGGAGCTTCTTCGGAAGATACATCTGGCCTATAACTGCTTTGGCTTCTGATCAGGAAAACAATGCTACTTTCAGTTTTATTTGAAATTTGCATCTAAAAAAATGTATTTTCATTTTGAATATACAATATACATACATATGATTACAATAAAATTATTTAAAAACAAATTTTTACCTGTTGTACATTCGAAACCGAAGGTCTCGCTTGGTCGTTACACCACTGCTTTAGTTCGCTTATGTCTTCCACACCAGCGCAGCGCCAATCTTTTTCCTTCTTTAAATTTTGCGGAACTCACGGTTGAATTGATTTTTTTAAGTGTGAGTTTCGCGCTTTATTATTTCCACATTTAGGTATCTACTTCTGGTACATGCCTGCATACTTCCATTATTGATTCTAGGGAATCACTTCTTTTAACCCAATCAATGCAGTCCTTGTGGCTCGGATATCGGATTATATAAATTTGGTAATTTCGTAGCAGCAGATCTGTTCTAATGTAGCTTCCCGTGCCCAAATTTCTGATGCCATTACAATTTAAAAAATAAAAGAAAACAAAAACAAAAAAATAAATTTAATACCACAACAAAAATCGAAGGAATGCAGTTGACGTTCTTCTGACCAACACAAAAAATACAACAAGAGAACACAACAGAACTGGATATGAGAAAAGAGGAACGTCAAAAAATGAGCCTTTAATTTTTATATAAAAAGATATTAGAATGTGGAAATATTAAAGAATATTGCGTTTGAAAAACAGATAAAATAACCTTACTAACTACATACATACATTATGTATACTAGAAGAACATAAATATATTAAAACATAACTCAGAAAGTTTTGTCTCTCCTGTAAAAATGTAAATCAAAACAACAATCCTTAGTTTAACGAAGATTTAAGATTACTTTAAAATGAAAAGGTTTCAAAATATGAAAAAGCAAAAGCTTCTTGAATTTTTTTGGTGATGAATGACTTCACTTACGGTTACGAACTATACATTGTTGGAATCTCTATTATTTAAGCTAAAAAGTTGCATCAAAAAGTTTTCAATGCGAGCTATATTTCAAAAAAATTTAATACAAAAGCTATAATTTTCTACTTTTTTTGATAAAAACCAATGGAAACGGCTTTAAATGGGAAATTTGTTCAAAAAAAATTTTTATTACAAAAAAAAATAATACAGCTTTGTGATAAATATAATTAATAATCAGAAAATATATAGTTAATGGCTATATGTCTATTTTTGCTTCTGACAAAATCAAAAATTGAAAAATTCTTCGGGTATTTGGTAGCGTCATTTCTATATGAATAAACGTACAGCTACAAATTATATATTTCCTGGTCAGAAATTATTTTTACCACAAAGCTGTATCGTTACATTTTCAATAAAAACAAAATTTGAAAAAAATCCCGGTCAAAAGTGATTTCACTTGCCATATAATAAGGTAGCATAGTAAAAATCACTTTTGGTTGGGAATTTTTTCAAATTTTGTTTTGATTGAACATGTAACGATACAGCTTTGTGGTAAATATAATTTCTGACCAGGAAATATGTATATAACAATTTTTTTTTCTCTTCATATAGATATAAGACCCAGAAATGTAGGAAGAATGTACACTTTCAACTAGTTCTCTTTTGACTTTTTTCTATTCTATTATTCTATTTCTGAAATTCTTACCAGATGTTATTGCTGCCACTGTTCCGCAGCTCGTTCCAGCTCTACTCATAAGCAGCTCTCGTGATATGCCATCGGACATATGCTCTTCTACAAAATATTCCGGGTTTACCACCCTTTTGTCATCCAAAATGCGATCGAGCTCACTACAACAAAATTTAAAAAAAAGTTTAAAAACCATGTTTCTCCATATAATTGAGAGAATACATACCTCTCGAAAGGGCATATCAACCTATCCCGTCCAGTTTTACTGTTGTGAAGCTTGGTTTGTTTGTACCGTTGTTCTAGGCTTCGGTATTTTCCCTGAACCTGGGCAACGCTGAAGTTATACCCTTCCTTAGCAAGCTCGGCCGCAAACAAGGTCCACATTTCTTTTTGTTTTTTTAAAATAAATGTTATCCCAACTTTAGGAGGTAACATTTCAAGTTGCTCCAGAAGCAACTTAGTGGGCGCTTCTACCCAAATATCTTTTGCATTTTCGTCAGCTCCCGCAACTTCGTCGTCGCTATAATTTGCTTCAATCGACGGAATTTCCGATATATGTAATTATATTTAGAACGAAGCAATCGTCTGGGGACTGCTCCAAAACATGCTGTTGGAGTTGTTCCTGGTAGTTTTCGTCTGAAATCAAAGAAAAATGTTAGATTTTGTTTCAACACAAAAAGAAATTTTTTTGCTACAAAAAAAAACAAAAAATTCACTCACTCATCTGTTTGAATGCGCCTAAAAAAGTTAGGCGAACATTGAATATTAAAGTTGTGTGTTTTATTTTCCATTTTTACTTTTATTTCCAACTTTTTATTAGAAATTCAATTTTTTTCTATAAACGGCCAAACTTTTGCAAACTTCAATTGTTTTGAGATGTTTTTTTTTTTTCAATTTGACGGTCCAAGATTTCTGTGCTGGAACGGCAGTAGACTGACTTTCGCCGAATTTCGGTGCTTTTCGTTCGAATTTTCAGTAAAAAAACACACCTACGATGTTTTGAATTTATTACTTTGTTCATTTTTGTATTTGTGGTGTATTCACGTGAATATTTTGAACAGCAAGTCAGGAATTATTTTAAGGCTCGAAAAATTGGAATGTGAGTTTTTAAATTTTTGACATATTGCATATTTCAAAGTGAACTTAGTTGTATTTTTAATTTGTTACATTACCAAGTTCCTCATAAATTTTCGTGCAACATTAATAAATCTATGTACTCATACTAAAAGCTATGCAGAACCTAGCTGTTTACAGGATTTATGATTCGAATCAGCAAACGGTCCTAAATATACCATTAAAACTTACAGCTTCAATTTTTTTTGTATAGGTATACAAATGCTTCCATGTATGTTTCCTTTCAGAATCAAGAAAAGAAGTGGAGCCTTAAGTTTTAAAAGCTCTGTTTTTCTGGACTTTTGTGAACACTTTTGTATTTCTAACCCAGTATTTTTTTTTACTATAAAGTCTCAAGTTTTTTTGTATGCATTATTTTCAAATCAAATAAACAAAAATTACTGTTGTGCGCAGGAAGTCCATATGTATAAGTGTTCTTTAGAAACCCTTATGCATTCTAGAATATATATTCGCGTTGAGGGTGTTGAACTTGTCACATAAGCTTGTTGTGTCTTACACATTTTTTTGTTTTGCCATAAACAAGTTAGGTATCTACAATAGTAACATCAAACACTTCAACAAAAACACAAACACCAAGTTCCAGCTCTCATCACGGAGAAGAAAATCCTCGCAAAACCACAGCGGAAAAGATCGTGCAAGGCTTCGCAGAATACTTCACACAAGAGGTACAAGTTGAATGGCAAGAGAGACAATAGGATGAATAGAAAAATTACCTTTCTGTTTGGAGCTTCTTCGGAAGATACATCTGGCCTATAACTGCTTTGGCTTCTGATCAGGAAAACAATGCTACTTTCAGTTTTATTTGAAATTTGCATCTAAAAAAATGTATTTTCATTTTGAATATACAATATACATACATATGATTACAATAAAATTATTTAAAAACAAATTTTTACCTGTTGTACATTCGAAACCGAAGGTCTCGCTTGGTCGTTACACCACTGCTTTAGTTCGCTTATGTCTTCCACACCAGCGCAGCGCCAATCTTTTTCCTTCTTTAAATTTTGCGGAACTCACGGTTGAATTGATTTTTTTAAGTGTGAGTTTCGCGCTTTATTATTTCCACATTTAGGTATCTACTTCTGGTACATGCCTGCATACTTCCATTATTGATTCTAGGGAATCACTTCTTTTAACCCAATCAATGCAGTCCTTGTGGCTCGGATATCGGATTATATAAATTTGGTAATTTCGTAGCAGCAGATCTGTTCTAATGTAGCTTCCCGTGCCCAAATTTCTGATGCCATTACAATTTAAAAAATAAAAGAAAACAAAAACAAAAAAATAAATTTAATACCACAACAAAAATCGAAGGAATGCAGTTGACGTTCTTCTGACCAACACAAAAAATACAACAAGAGAACACAACAGAACTGGATATGAGAAAAGAGGAACGTCAAAAAATGAGCCTTTAATTTTTATATAAAAAGATATTAGAATGTGGAAATATTAAAGAATATTGCGTTTGAAAAACAGATAAAATAACCTTACTAACTACATACATACATATGTATACTAGAAGAACATAAATATATTAAAACATAACTCAGAAAGTTTTGTCTCTCCTGTAAAAATGTAAATCAAAACAACAATCCTTAGTTTAACGAAGATTTAAGATTACTTTAAAATGAAAAGGTTTCAAAATATGAAAAAGCAAAAGCTTCTTGAATTTTTGTGGACTGGAATTCTGGAATAATTATAAAATTTGAAGAAACAGATTTAAAAACTCACTTTAATGTGCAAAAAATTACTTTAATTTGTTGTGATCAGCAAACTATGTGGAGAACTTTAAAACTCCTTGCTTTTACGGAGAATAATAAAAAGGTGAATGAAGTTGTGGTTGTGGATAAAGGCAAACAATACAAAAATGGTGGTGAATTAAAAAAACTAATGCAAGTAGGTGACTTATGAATTAAATAAAAAATATTCTTAAGCCGGTAAGTGGCTTATGAACTCAGAATAATTTTATTCACAGCCTCGTAAGTGATTTACGGATTAAGAAACTGTAAGTCATTAGCTAGTAAGTGACTTATAAATTAAAAACCTTTAGTACATAAGGTAGCTGGTGACTTAAAAAGGAATTTTTTTTTCTGACCGACTGCGTTACTTACCTTACAATACCCATAATTATAATCGTAAGTTAAATGCCAAAGTTTGCCAAATCATATACCAGACTTCCATGGTCTCCTTTGAATTAACATTTTAACTTATGTGCTATGTACAATTGTACATGTACAGGGGCGAACGCAGGGGGGGGGTTTTGGGGGTTGAAACCCCCCCGAAATTTGTGAAATAAAAAAATAACCACATGTTTTTTAAAACAAAAACCAAAATATAAAACATGGAAACATAAAATTCATCTGAAAATTTCATTCTGTCAACGAAAAAATCCCTCCAAATGCGGAAGCCATTTTTATCTATAATTTTAAGGTATTTCATATGTTTTGGAAGGACTTTTTGGTTTTGGTATGTTCTTAGCATGATCACCCTGTTCTAGTGTAAGTAAATTTGATATGTTGATGTGGAGTTAGTATTGGGTCGTATTTAACGGGACATGCGATAAAAATATATAAAAATTCACTTTCCTACTTACTTACAAAACTAACGGCAGTCGCGACCGAAATCTACGAAAATTAAAATTTTCATCACATACTAAAAGCCAGTCGCTCTATGGCTCTGTATAACCATGGGATCGACAAGGGCAACTAGGAAAGGGTATACTTATGTACGAATAAGCACATGCACACCCTTGAACATTGTTTGAGTATGCCAAACAAAAAACAGCCCAACAACTTCATAGACACCTTAAAAGTTTGCGATTTGTCCATATATAAAACTGTTCATTGTTTTATGCAGATCGGTGTGACACTTCCGGTATCCGTGGCTTCAAGCGAGCGATCTTTTTCATTTCTACGCAGTTTAAAAACTTATCTGCGAGGAAGAACCAGCGAGGAGCGACTGAACGGTTTAATGTTGCTGTTTGCTGAACATCTATAGGAGTATTGAGGTTGACTATGATGACGTTATAAATATAAAAAAGGGCAAAGGTTCCAAGGCACATTGATTTTATTTTATAAAATACTAGCTGTGCCCGCGACTTCAACAGCGTGGAATAGTGACTTTCGGCAGAATTTTTAATTTTCCAGTAACCTATTGTTATATAATTTTACTTAAGTACATTTTTGCACACGATTTTCTTACTTTTTTCAAATTTTGCAAAATAAAATTGTTTTGCCGTAAGTACTTCCGTTCCCATGGGAATAATGGAACAAAGAAAAAAAGTAGACAGATTTAATTTTGAAATTTTTGGAATATTAGTAACGACTCCCGTTCCCGTGGGAATATGGTGATCGTTCTCATAGGAATATGGGAATGAGTTAAAGTTTATGTTACTCGCTCGGGATAGTGTAGCATTCTTTCTAACGGTGGATGAATTTTTGAAATCGGTGCAGTAGTTTCTAAGTTCTCGTTTACGTTCCCGTTCTCATGAGAATATAGAGATAAAATGCATAGGGGTCATTCAAGTATTACGTAAGCAGAATTATTACAATTATTGACCCCCCCACCCCCCTTGTCAGCAAAAGTAAGCAAAGCACATACCCCCTTCCCCATGCTTACGTAAACATTTTTCAATTAATGTAATAATATTTTTATAGTTATAGTTTTCAAAATAAGTAAACAGATTTAAGAGAGAAAATTGATTTTACTAATAGGTACGGTATTAAACATAGAGTAAGGGAAAGAAAATATAAAAGATATAAAAATTTAAAACTTTCAAACAATTTTTGATTCTAACTTTGATTTGTCTATTTGAAACGACATCTTGAACACTAAACTTAGAAAAATCGGTTACACAAATGTTTACTTGCTTTGCTATGCTTAACGTCTACTCGCTTTAGTATCCAAACAGGACAGTATACTGGAAGAGCAAATTTAGACCAGTGAATAGATCGCAGGAATTCCCCTACTCGGCTCTTAAGCGAGCGCTCAAAGGAGAACATAAATAGAGGGCAAACTTGTGCATACGTCAACCGAAATTTAACTCTACTACTTTAGGTACTGCTTTCACCATTGCCTTTACACAAAATCTCACTACTACCAACTTGAGTACAATTTCCACCACTTAACTTTATACAAAATCATCTTAAGGGAACGTGTGGCTAACTTTTTGGACTTTGAAAGCGATTTACAGTCTTAAATAAAAAAAACTCCCGATGACGTAATCATCATTTAGACCCCCTACCCCCTATGTCATCCAAAATAAGCAAAGCAAAGACCCCCCCGCCCCCCTGTAGTGCTTACGTAATACTTGAACGGTCCCATAGCCTGTGTCCTTCCTCAAGTTCTTTCTGTACCAAATTTCATTCAAATGGGTTCAGTAGTTTGGGCGGGAGACGGTAACATAGAAAGCTGGACAGACAGAGTTACTTTCACATTTATAATATTAGTTAGGATTGTTCCTAGCAATGTACGAGTATTTATACAAATCAATACAGAGTATAAAAGAAGCATAAAAATATTAAAAACAAATTTTTCGTTCATATTTCATTAATTTTTTCAAAACCCCCCCCCCCCCCCCCCGAAAATTTTTTCTGCGTGCGCCCCTGTACATGTACAATGTACATAGATCATTCACAAACCAATTGCTCAGTGACTAGTGACAAGTGTGTGACAAAACAAAGTGAAGTGATCTCTTAGTGGAAAAAAAGTCAATTTTTCGACAGAAATCGAATGAACCAAATTGTGTTAATGCGATTTGAAGAAATTTTTATCAGGGTATTTATTTTGTATTTCGTATAACTGTATTAAATACAACTTATAGTTGTCTTGGTAGTCGCCACGCCTGGGATTATAAAGACAAGTCTCCGAATGTGGTCAGGAAATTTACTATCAATTAAAAATATGTTGTCCAAAATTTTAAACAGTGACAAGAACATTTTTAAGGCTTAAAAAGAACGAACAATTAATTATTGAAAATCTTAGAATATAAGTGATGCACGCTACTCGTAATACTAACTCATTAAGTAGATAATACTTCGTTCATATGGACTTTGCTACGGTTGACAAAAGGGAAGCGATATTTTCGATAGTCGGCCAACCCACTGGCACGGCAACATAAACAACAAATATTTGAGCTCAAATTTAAGTGTTAACCTTGTTATTGCCTGTCCAATACGACCAAAAGCTAGAGATACAGCTCTTAAAGATGCGGTCATGGACTCCGAATTTCGGTAGAAAATTCTTTATAATTTGGAGACGTTGCTTGTTCCTGTACTTTGCCATGATGAAAATGCTGACTTTACTGATTAAATTACCAATACAAGTCAAACTATTACTTGAAATGGAACTAGCAAAAGAGCGTGAATTAACCGTGGTATTTAACTAACTGTCTAGTAAATAGTCGTCAATTCAATTTCTTTATACATCGTTAAACATTTGGTATGTGATGTAAATCAAAAATTTTAGTACGTCCACTGAAAATTTTTGAAAACTTTGAAATGCTATTGTAAGCGTTCTACAAGCTCAAATCGCATAGGAATGGTTGGAAATGATAGAAAATATCTTCAGGAATTTAATTTTGGGGGGAAAAAAATATAAAAAAAATGCAAAATTTGTATGGACTTTTCTGAGCTGAAAGAACATTTTTGTTTTCGACTTTTTTCGGTCGGAAAGCGTTTAAACGCTTCGAAATGACAATTGAGCAGTGTTTAGCAAAATTCAAAGTTTTTTTTCTGTTTTTCATTTTATTTGTATATTTATATATATATATATATATATAATGTATATTCATATTTATAATTATATTCTATATGAGAATGTATTATACAGGGTGATTTGCATAAGGTGTTACAAAAAGATAGGGTGTGTAGGTTGGACCTAGACAAGCAATCGTATGGGAGGGGGGGTCCATTTTCCCCCGTTTAGGCGGGAGGGGCAATTTAAGAAAAAAATCACTAAAAATGGAAAAAATATTATTTAAAAATAATGGTAGTACCTACAGAGTCGTGTTATAGCATTTTGAAAAGCCAAAAACCTATACATTAAATAAAATTTAAAAATAAGTTGTTCATATGAATAGTTTTTGAAATATTAATTTTTAAAGTCAAAATTTTGAAAAAAAACTTAATTTTTTTTCTTCAAACCATTTTTTTCAAAATTTTACGTTATTAAGTAGTATTTTTCTGGCTTATTTTCAATGCTCTTATTTATTTTTGATCAAACACAAGAAACCGGATGCCAAAATAACCTGTAGTTTTTGAGAAAACCAAAAATTACAAAAACGACTTTTAAAAAAAATTTTTTTTTAATTTTTTTTTTCGTTATTGGATTCTTAAATGTATTTACGAAATAAAGGATGGATTTTCTCTTTACTTTTGTTCACTTAGTCCCCTATTATACGATGGCTCACAAGACATGTCTCATTTTTGACGTTCCTTTTAAATTTAAATCCCGTGAGACAATCACTATTACATGTTCAATTTTGAAGGCTCACGTCTCAAATTTGACAATTCTTCATTTCTCTTTCAATCCTTTTCTTGTTGTCACTTTATAAATTTCAAAGTTGTATTTTTCTCTAAATAAAGTAACTTGCTTCATAAAATTACAAAAATGAATAAAAAATAGACAGATTTCGGTATGGAAGAAAAACAATTATTAGAGTTGTTAAACTGTGCATCGATTGCAGTTGAGGACATGGACACAGACAGCAGTGGATATGAGTCTATTGTATTGGGATTGCTGAACTTGTGCGAGAAAGCAGCTTTGGAAAATGAAAAACCGAAGCAGAGAAGGCTTTGGGTTAAAACGTGGAGGAAAAAAAGAAGTGTACATGGTTCGTTCACCTTCGTTAAAAAATAACTCCAAACCAACGACAAAACCTCATTTCTAAATTATTTGAGGATGTCCGAAGCCACTTTTCAGTTGCTATTGGAGCTAGTCAGAAGTGACATAGAAAAAAGCAACACTGTGATGAGGGACGCAATCTCGCCGGAAGAAAAACTGGCAGCCACTTTGAGGTTCCCAGCTACAGGTGACTCATATATGAGCATGAACTACCAAACCCGGTTATCACAGCCCTTTTTGAGTAAAACTGTGCCTGAAGTTTGCAAAGCTCTGTGGAAAAACTTGTGCCCAATATATTTGAAAGTAATAAAGGTTTAATTTTTAACATTTCATTTGAAACTAATATAAACTTTTTTTTTTATTCGAAACTATAATAAACTTAAATAAATTAATCATAAAAATCAGTCTCTTCGTAAACTTGTTCTGCTTCCATCGACTGCTCAAATGAATCTGGGGTGAATGAAGACCTTGCTCCATCTGACTGCGAAGATGGAGGACGAAAAACTTCAATACTTAAAGTCTTCAAGAACGGTGTTGACACAGTCTGTATTGGTGGAAGTGGAGTACTCTGCCGTTGGGCACGCTCTCTTTGTGCCAAATCCTCCTCCACACCCTTTCTTAAAAGTTTTTGTATCTCCCACGATGTATTTCTTTGAATGCGTTCGTCCTTGATTTGTTCAATTTCAAATACCACTTGTTTGCCTTACCAAGCGTATGGTGATTTTTTTCCCACTTTTTTTGCAATAACTCGGCAACTGATTTTATTTCCTTTGAAATGGGGGCCCTGGACTGCATTTTGCGCTGATAAGAAAAGAAAAAACAATTTGTTATCAAAAAATTATGACATTTCATTTTTAAAATTTATTTTGCTTTCAGTTCCCATCAACAAAATTGGAGTGGGAGAGCATTGCTAACGAATTTGCAATTCGTGTTTGTTATTGTGGGAGACGATGCGTTTGCTCTTCAACAGCATTTGATGAAGCCGTATCCATTTTCAACAAAATGTGAAAAGAAAAGGATATACAACCTGCGCCTATCCAGGGCAAGACATGTTATTGAACATGCTTTTGGCATGCTTTCTAACCGCTTCAGAGTTCTTCTTACGACCATCAATATGCGCGTTGAGGGAGTTGAACTCGTCACGCAAGCTTGTTGTGTTTTACAAAATTTTTTGCTTTGTCATGAAAAAGTTTCAACAGCAACACCATACACTACAATAAACACAAAAACACCAAGTTCCAGCTCTCATCACGCAGTTGAAAATCCTCGTAAAGGCACAGCGGAAAAGATCCGGCAAGGCTTTGCAGAATATTTCATACAAGAGGGACAAGTTGAATGGCAACAGCAACAATTAAATAAATACATAAAAACTTACTTTTCTCTTTGGAGCTCCTTCGTAGGATATATCAGGCGTATTGCTGCTCTGGCTTCTGCTCGGGGAAACACTGCTGCTCTGAGTTTCATTTGAAGTTTCTATCTAAAAAAAAACATATTTTCATTTTAAATAAGTATATCATTACAATAAAGTATAAAAAAATGTTACCTCTTGTATATTCGAAACCGAAGATCTTGTTTCACAATAGGTTTTCAAAAATAGCATCTGGTCGTAGCACCACAGCTTGGGTTCACGTACGTCTTCCAACCCAGCGCCACTCTTCTGGCTCCTTTGAACCTCGCGAAACTCGAGGGTGAACTGGTTTTTTAACGTATGAATCTTACGCTTTATAATTTCCACATTTATTTCAGGAAATATGGGTTTTATTGAATCTTTTATTGATTCTAGAGAATCACTGCGTTTGACCCTATCTATATAATCCTTATGGGTCGGGCTATACAAATTAGGATGCATTTCATAGCAGGTCAACAGCTCCAAAATAACTTCCCGTGTACCATTACAATTTATGAAAAAAACCAAAACAAAAAGCCTAAGTGGACAACACAAATAGCAAATACTTCAATGAATAATTATTTTTAAACACGGCTATTAATCTTTCTGTTCACGGAAACGAAAAAACAAAAAGTAACGATATGTAAAAAACAAACGTCAAATTCCAAAGGCCCAGAGTCCTACGTTTTTTTGAAAACAAGGCCAACAAGTGAGTGGATGTCAATCTTATTATTTCTATCTTGTGTTCTACCCAAGCTAATGCCCCTTATGCATAGTTATAGATTGGAGCGCATACATGCTAGTTTAGTAAAAAAAAAACCGTTTATTTGTTGCTAGGCTGGTGACCAAAACATATTTTTTTATTTAAGTTAGTATAATAGTTTTAAAGGGTTTTTACTTATATCCTAACTTGAATAGCTTCAAAAATTATTTGTATTTTGAATTGTATGTATGTCTATACATATATAGTATAAAATAAAACAATTTGCTATTTACTCTAAAAACATAACATAGCAAATTTATAAGCAAAAGTGTATTCTTTAAGGTCTGACGTTAGATGCCATTTCGGCACTTTGAATACGTGTAGCTATCCGCATAACGCTTTCATCAGTGTTGTCCATGACTCCAATGTCTATAAAGTTTCTAATTTCTGTGTGACCACCACGCAAAATTGTTTGGTGCACAACAAATGGCAGCCCAGTTGTAACACTTGCTTCAAGTGGTCCCTCTTGTATGAGCACAACCGGATTGACAATGGGAAGCGGACTCGCTTCGCCGTATGGTAGGAAAAGATATGCACCACTCATCGGTCCTGTCATACGTGTTCCGTAACGTAGAAAATTTAAGTTTGTTGGCATGTGCGGGGAAGCATCATCGAGTTGAATTGATTTCAAGAGACCATTTGCGTGGAAAGCTACCGTCGGTCCATCGCCAACACGGCACGAAATGTCTCGAGGTTCTGTGAATTTTACTTGATCTGGATAGTCACCGAGACTGACCGAATAGGGTGACATTGTGAAAATCCTGTTCTTACCTGCTCCTAAAAACATAAAAGTATTAAAAAAAAACTAAATCTAAGGAAAAATCCTTAACTTATTTAGGCATAGTTTCACCAGGCTCTGACCGAATGACATAGACATAAGTAGAAATTTATATGTTTATAGGGTACTCTGCAAAACAAATTCTTCTTTTATTCGGTTCATTGGCATCCTTAGACTTCAGGGAACGGATACAATCTACGAAAGCATGGATCTGGCAAAGTCCAAACACTCCCAAAGCCTAGAACGATTAAGAAATCATTTGTTTAAATTCAATACTTCAAACCAAGATAAGCAGTGAAATTGGTTGCAAAATTTAATCAGAATTTGATGGTACTCATTGTGTTTCATACTCTTCCTATCAAGAATTGTAAGTGTTCATCATGAAAACACTTTTATTAGGTTAGACTTTCTATCGGCTTACCAGCATGTGCTTCGAGCTCTAAATTGGTTGAAATCCGACAAATGAAATTTGCATGGATAGAATAGTTCCCACACAGTACAATGTACTTTACCGATGATGCGTTCAGGGGGTACCACGCGCGGTCGTCAAACCAGTTGTGGAAGTTATAGAATCAAGTAGCATTCAATTCAGTTTCATTTAAAGTTTCTAAAGTTAGGTGCGTTACTTAGTAGTGTAATTGAAGGCGGAGAGGATTTTCTGCAAACAATAAATGTTTATTAATTGTTAGTCATTAAAATGAAAAACTTACTTTATTTCGATGGCAACAAAGTGCGTCTGTCTTCTTTGTAAGAAAATAATTTTTTTTTAATGAAAAAAAATGACAAAGAGATGAAAGCAACATAGCAAAAACGAATATGGGAAAAGAGAAACGTCAATATGAGACTGCTAAAAATCGGCACGGTACTCATGGGGAATTTTTTTGTGCATCTCATTTCCTCACATCTCCTTTCTTTTTCGCACTCATGTGAGACTGGGCTCGTGAGACATCGTATAATAGGGGACTTAAAAATCCAATAACGAAAAAAAAACTTAAAAAAAAAAATATAATTTTTGAAATTTTTGGTTTTTTCAAAAACTAAAGGTTATTTTGGCATCCGGTTTTTTGTGTTTGATCAAAAATAAATAAGAGCATTGAAAATAAGCCAGAAAAATACTACTTAATTACGTAAAATTTTGAAAAAAAATGGTTTGAAGAAGAAAAATTTAGTTTTTTTTTCAAAATTTTGACTTTGAAAATTAATATTTCAAAAACTATTCATATGAACAACTTATTTTTAAATTTTATTTAATGTATAAGTTTTTGGCTTTTCAAAATGCTATAGCACGACTCTGTAGGTATTACCGTTATTTTTAAATAATATTTTTTCCATTTTTAGTGATTTTTTTCTTAAATGGCCCCTCCCGCCTAAACGGGGGAAAATGGACCCCCCCTCCCATACGATTTTTTTGCTTGTCTAGGTCCAACCTACACACCCTATCTTTTTGTAACACCTTATGCAAATCACCCTGTTTATATTTGGAGGTCACAGTATCTCTTATTGATTATTTGGTCGTCCTGAAAAGGACGTTTTGGGGAAATCAAATAGTGGTTTGGTTACTCCAATACCAATTTTAGGGCCATATTGCGCAAGAAGTCAATGTGGTGCTGGTGTGCCCTGTTGCCTAAGCGCACGTTCCGCTTTTCTGCCTTTGTCAATGGGCGGTCCTCACCCATCCTTGCCCTGTCGACATTAAGTAAGAAAATTTTTCGCTTGCCAGAAAACACACCTACGTACATGCTTCATTTGGAAACTGGACTTCCGCCACTATAATTGTTCACACTAAAACTGCATTTAAATTATATAAGAAAAGTATTGGAGTATGACCAACATAGACTACCTATAATTGTGGTTTCGCATATAATGCATCGCAAAACCCAATTCTTTGGAGAATGGTTAAGGTCATGCACAGAAAACAACGTGGATCAAGTTAGCGACAATTCTGCTACATGGAAAAAATCGGTGGAATTTTTGTGGAACACAATCAAAGAGAGGCAATTTAAAATTTACCACGAAAGCGCAAAGAGGAGCGAGTCCAGAATCCTCTACCGAATATTGGAACACAATCTCAAAAATAATTATTTTAACTATAGTAAAAGTATTGAGACCATATCAACCATTTTTAAATCAAGAGGACAGCTTTTGTACCTCAACTATATACCACATCGAAGTGATCGCCCTACTGAATGTACACTGTGCAATCTACATGCGACAGAAGATGTGAAACATTTCATTGAAATCTGCCCAGTACTCAATGGCATCAGACGCTTCCTCTTTAGTAAAACCACGCTCACTAACGAGGAATTGCAAAGCATTCTAAATGGTAGCAACTGGTCAACGCTAGTAAGTTTTGTAAAAACCGCTTTAAGATATCGTAGACAGATTATAAACGAAAGCTTTTAACAAAAAAAATAATAATAATAATAATAATTATAATAACAACAATATTTTACTTACTTATACTTGTATCTCTATGTACTTATGAAATCATCTGATATTTGAATATTTTCTTTCTCTTTCGGCTGACGGCAAATGCCATGCTCTTTTTGTGAATTTTGTAAAACTATGTAAAACACAAACTCTTGTATGGTTTAATAAAATCACACATTTACTTTACTACTTGACTTTACATTGATCTCCTTGTCTAGGTCACTGACTGTAAGGCCCAGCGTGAGTTCTCCCTACAACCACCTTAAGGCGCCTGTACCAAGCCTCCACATTGTTTTGGGTCCTGGGAAAGCTGCGCTCATTGAAACCACTTCGCCACTTCCTTGCTTTCGCAATGTCGAAGCGAAGCATAGAAGGAGTTGAAGTAGGCGAAGACTTCTTTGTAGGGAACAAACGCCAATGCTTTCAACATCCGCATTTCTAAGGAAAACGCCTCCTCCGTGGCTACTTTCTTCGGAACCCCATGTGCTGTATTCGCCTCCATATAATTTGGCCAAAATGGAAGTTACACCCTCTGAAATCTGTCGTTGGCATGTATTTTCTCGCTGCTGCGACGATGGCCTTCTCGAAATCTGAGATGACCCGCTCCGGGCTAAGGCAGATGTTTTGCTCGGTAGCAGCTTTAAACAGGCTAAACCAAAGCTGGCCGTATGCCTCCTTAGTCTCGTACGTCATTAGACAAAATGCCAATGGCACAACCGCCCCATTCAGATATCCATGGATAGAGAAAAGCTGCTGCATCAGGGTGGGCACAACGGAAAAGGTGCCATCAACTAGCCAGCATTTGGCTTCGCCCAACAGTTTCAGAGAACTGGGTGTGCCGAGAAGGATGTTGTGGCTGTGGTTCTCAGCTCCAAAGGTCACCTACTCCAACACAAACATCTCCCCATCAATGAACCGAACGTTTTTGCGTATATCGATCTCATTGATACTAGTTGGCTCCCCCATATTCCCGACGAGCACTCTCTTACTTTGAGCCTTGTCTGACGTGAGGTAAGGCCGGCAACCAATTTCAGCGCGCACAATCAAATCACAAATGATTACACTGGGTGGAAAGCTCTCCCTTGTCTTGTCTTTAACATAATTGTTTGCACTTATGAGATCACTTCTCTTTCGTATGCCAACGGGTCATGGCTGTGAATTCCCCGCACATTAAGTACTAAGTGCTTGTCGTCGACTGTCGACAATTTGTGTTCGCAGTCGAACATTGCAGCACTTGACTTGCGCACAGTACAACACCAATACCCGTTCCCGTTGGCATTCACTTTTTCCTTGTGGAAGAAATATCCACCGAACAGCGAACACTAATTTCACCCCGCCCTTATTGCTAACAATGGTGTCGGCAAAATTTGTCAACATTTTTTCGATCAACATAATAATACTGGACAAAAAACACTGAACACATTGAAAATCACTTTGACGCGATCAGGAGATGATCTTAGATAAGGCGAGTTAATGAGAATCAGTAAGGAGGCACCTTTACAAAAAGGACATTTTGTAGTGAAATAGAGATCAGATTCCAAGTACGTTTTATGATTATTTACTTCAAATTAGTTCCAAAATGTTCCAATTTTTAGCAAAATAGTTTTAATTTCATGTTACCGATCAATTGTTGGCAACAATTTGAAATTCTATTGTTGAAAAGGACTTGATATTTAAACTTAAAAATTTGATTTTCTTCCACTTTTTTTTCATTGAAACAGAAAACCTGCCTTCAGAAAGAGAAAATGAAGCCCAAAGTTCGCATTCTACTTAAAACATTTACTCTTCTTTTATATAAGATCAAAGTTAAAAGTTTTAACCAACTACAGACAAAGTCTGATCGATTTTTGTAAATTAAATAAATGTCCTTGATAACTTTGTGTTTGTTTGTTTTAGTTTCTTGTCAAATCTCTCTAAGAAAACGTCCTTTTCAGGAAGACCAAATAATCAATAAGATATTATTGTAAATTGTACATATATATATGTTATATATATACATTTCCATATATAATATATATATTCATATATGCATATTTATTAGACTGGTTCAAAAAAAGAGACTTTTCGTTTCTCGAAACAATTCAATCTTTACCTTAGAGGAGGTGTAAAAACAAGCCTGTTAAAATTTGAGCTCGAAATATTAATATTTAGTGGTCGCTCATCGCAGCTTTCTATTTCCCATACAAATTGTATGGAAAAAAAAAACATTTAAATTTCGGAATTTTATATTTTGGTCTAAAAGCAAAGTGCCGGAATGAACGATACATATTTTTATAGAAAATTAGTTGTTCTACAAAAAAGGTGTTCTATCATTTTTCGAAAATTTCACTCCTTCAAAAGTTATTCAAGGTTAAAGTTTGAATTAAAATTTTTTTTCTTGATTTCTAACAAAATGTTAAGACTTATCACTTAAGTTAATAATTTTATATGCACACTGCAAAAGTTGTCTTCCTTTCCGTTTTTAAAAGGTTCATACTGAAAGGTCACATATTTTTCAAAACAATAAAAAGAGCGTGTTGGAGTAAAAAAGTGTATGCAGTATTTTAATTTTAAGACTTAAACCCATGGCTTACGTCTCGCTTGGTGACTGTGAGGCAACCTATATATGTCCATATATTATAAAAAAAATAAATTCCCCATCACTATATTAACGTTACTAATAAAATTAATGAAATTCATCAACTTTTTGGATTGAGTAATGAAAAAGTAAAAGCAACAATAACAGATAATGGTTCCAATTTCGTCAAGGCTTTTCGAGACATAGTTACATAGTTTTGATGCTTTTATGGAAGGTAATATTCATGCAGAATATTAGAATACATATTCACTTGATTCTTGAAGCCATTTTTTCGATAGTCAGTTTAGTGCTTTTCTGCTTTTTAACTAATTATTGTAAAATAGGGTCTTTTTTTGAAACTTTGAAAGGAATATAAATAAAAAAAAAATGTTTCCAGAGGATATATCATCTTCACTTCCAACTGATGACGATGAGGAAAATGACAATGCAATGCTAATTCATGATGACGACAATGCTGACAATGAAGAACACGAAGTGCTTGTAGAAATAGAAAATTAATCCGTTGACTCGCACCTATCTCATCACTTGCGATGTGCCAGTCACACTCTACATTTAATCGCAAGTAAGGATGCACAGAAGGTCATTAATGACAATCCAACACTCAAATCCATACACTTCGGTGTAATGAAAAAATGAGAGACCCTGTGGAAGTGTCTGGGCTCGCCAAAGAAAAGCGAAAAATTACAGCAATTTTTGGGTTGTTGCTTAAAAGAACCTGTAGTTACGCGCTGGAATAGTCTGTATGACTGCTTGGAACAGCTTTTCCAACTCAAAGAAAAATTCCAAGACTGCGAGCTTTTAACGGTATCTAATATAATTTCTATTTTCTCTGAAAACAATTTTGAATACATCGCTGATTATTTAAGTTGGTGCAACCCCCTAGCTAAGGCAGTAGATATTTTGCAAGGGGAAGAAAACAACCACTATTATGTTTTGCCAACTTTGTTGTCAGTAAGGCGGAAATGTGACCTTTTGATAAACAGGAACAAGCTTCAGTTTTGTGCTCCCATCATTGAGAAGTTTAATATTTTACTACTGTCACGCTTCCGCGACTATTTTGAAATAATAGATAAGGGTGAATTTGAACCAATAGCTGCCATTACTCACCCAAGATGCAAACTGCGTTGGATTAATCTGCTGGAAACGTAGTATAATAAACAAATAGGTAACTATCTGAGGAACAAAAATATCTGATAAATAAACCAACAGTTAAATATTTTTAATCCGTAGGGTACATATTCAATCAAATAGTCTTGAGAAAACATATGTCAAAACTACAAGTTAGTTCACAATAATCGAATATATCTTCAAAACGTTTATTTGCGATCACCAGCCACTTATTTTAATCCGGGTTTCGATCAAAAGCTTATAGTGTAATAAGTGAGTTTCGAAAGAAAAATTCTCCGAATGATCTTTAGCTGTACCGTGACATTGGCATAGCCAGAAGAGTACGCATCGCGAGGCTACGATGGTTGGGCCATGTAGAGCTGATGGACCCAAACGCTCCGGCTCGTCGGGTGTTCGAAAGCACATTGCAGGGAAATCGTGGAAGGGGAAGACCTTGTCTTAGGTGGCGCAATCAAGTGGATGAAGACCTCAACCGACATGGAGTGCGAAACTGGAGAGAGCTCGCCCGAGATCGAAGTCGTTATAGAAGGATGTTGGTTGAGGCCCAGGTTCACCCCGAACTGTAATGTCCACCTAAGTAAGTAAGTAAGTGTAATAAGTGAGAAAAGAATTTTAAAAAGAGATAGATTCGTGAATTTCTTATTGTCCGTAACACGTTGTTTGATTAACATACATAAATATGCTTCAAATTTAAATCTGTTACTGAAAATAAAAAAACTGATTCAGTAGGTAACAAACAAGGATATGGAAACTGCATGGCGTGAAATTACTTGAAAATTCAAAGCGAAAAGTGGCACATCTGCAAGAAATCCAATCTCTTTAATTAAAATATTAAGGATTAAAAAAGTCCACAATTAATAAATCAGTTATCGACAAGGCTTTATTAGACTGGTGGAGGAGCAGAAGACCAAATTCCATTGTACATCAATAGAAGAGACAATTCTACGAATGTCCTCAAACATTGGAAGATCAGAATCTCGAAGTTGCTGTGATAATATTGTAGGTATGCATTCGAAGTAAACTAAAAAAAATGTGTATATTTAAATATTTTTACGGACTATGAACTGTTGGGAAAATTTTTCACCTATCCGTAGTATAGAAAGAGCTTTCATCAATAAAAAACATGGACATACCAACTGTAACTCAAAAACTGCCGCTGTTGGTACCATGTCAAATTGTTACTGAAAATGTTACATCTGCTCTTGTAAATGAATTCGACATTGAACAATTGTCAACAAGTATAATTTGTAAGAGTTGAAAAGCACACGTTTTCTAATGATAATCATGTTTCTTCATCATTGAATACCTTTCTCGGTAGTTCTGAAGATCAAATAAAGTGGAAGAATTGGAATCCCAGTACACTTGAAACAACAATCACCCTACCACAGGGCCCGTTGAAACAATTTCGGACTACGAATGTCAAATAGAAATTACTAAAAACATCTTCGTAATGAACGCTTGGCAATGGATATTTGTAACCTGTTAATAACTTTATTAATAGTAACAAATTTTGTGGCAAAACATTCACTGCAAGGGTGTCTGTGATGCTTCTATTGTGGTTTTCATAGTCCGAAATCGCTACGACGAGCCTTGTGATAAAGGCCAATACCTCCATGTCTTTGAAAGAGTCAATGGCGAACGGCATAATACAGTACATACATAAATAATTATTATTATTATTATTAAAAGCTTTATTTGCCAATTAAAAAACAAAAATTGTTTGTACATATGTATATAGTTAATGATTTCGTTTACATTATTTAAATTAATATAATTTTTAAAAGTTTTTATATATATTCAAAGTTAAGTTAAGTAATGTTTTTCAAGTTAATACATAAGTTAGATAGTTTATGTCGATCTGGCGTAAGCCTCCCCCATTGCTGCCCATAGATTTCTGTTCTTTCCGTCTTTATACCAGTTGTTGTTGAATTGTTTAAGATCGTCTTCCCATCTCTTCTTTGGTCTACCTCTAGGTCTAATTTCGTCTGGTGGGGTCCATCTTGTTAAAATTTTTGTCCATCTGTTGTCTTGGATTCTCGAAATGTGACCGGCCCAGCTCCATTTAAGTTGTTTTATTCTTTGAGTTCCGTCTGTTATGTTAGTTCTTCTTCTTATTTCTTCGTTCTTAATTTTTTGAATAGTCCTTATATTAAGTAGTTTTCTTTCCATTTTACATTGACAGATTCTTAATTTTTCAATAGAATTCGATGTTAGTCCCATTGTTTGTAAACCGTATGTCATTACAGGAAGTATTGTTGAATCTATGATGTATTTTTGTGTGTCTTTTCCAATTTTTGCATCTAGAATCTGTTTAACGTTCCAAAATTGTTTCCAGCTATTAGATATTCTTCGATTTATTTCCTTTTCTTCCTGGTTATCAAATGATTTCAGTTGTCCTAAATAAATGTAGTCATCAGTATACTCTATTTTATTATTTTGAAGCAAGATTTCCTTTCTTATATGATTAGTCATGGCTTTAGTTTTGGTAAGATTTAATAATAGTCCGTGGATTTTACATTCATCTGCAAGTTTGTTCACTATTTTTTCTAAGTCCTCTGGTTTGTCTGATAGAAGAACAATGTCATCTGCAAATCTAAGATTGTTCAATTTCTCTCCCTATATATTTAATCCAAATTTATTTTTCCAGTCAAGTCGACAAAATATTTCTTCTAGTACCGCTGAGAAAAGTGGTGGAGAAATTGGGTCTCCTTGTCGTACTCCCCTTTTAATGTTAAATTCTCGTCCCATTTTGTCAGTTTTAATTTTTGCAGTATTGTTGTTATAAATGTTTTTGATTGTCTGAACAAATATTGGATTGATATTTTGATTCGTCAGTGCTGCCCAAATGCTTTTATGTTCTATCGTATCAAAAGCTTTACAAAAGTCAATGAATAAAAGATAGAGAGGTTTCTTGTACTCATTAAATTTTTCTATTAGTTGGTTAATGGTCTGTAAGTGGTCAGTAGTTGAAAATCCTTCTCTAAATCCGGCTTGCTCTCTTGGCTGTTTGTCATTTAGTGATATTTTTAATTTTTTGTATAATGCTTTTGAGAAAAGTTTATACACTGTCGATATTAAGCTGATTGGTCTGTAATTATTTATATCTTCTTTGTCTCCTTTTTTATGTAATAATGTTATGATGCTTTGTTTCCATTGTTTTGGTATCTGTTGAGTTTTAAGAATGGCGTTGAAAAGTTTTGTCAGAAATGGTGTGACAGTTTGTTTTCCGAATTTTAAAATTTCTGCCTCGATACCATCACTGCCTGAACTTTTCTCTTGTCCCAATTCGTCGATGCAGTGTGTGATTTCTATTTCATTGAAAAGTATCGAATCGTCATCAAAGTTGTTGTCAAGGAAAATGTTGTTGTTGTCTGCTTCATTGTTTGTTGATGAAAACAGGGATTCAAAGAAATCTGTAGCTGTTTTATTTATATTTATCCTTTTGGTGAGTCCTTTTGTATCATTTTTTATAGAAATGATCCATTCTTTTCCATCATCACACAAAAATTGTTTTGTCTTTTTTATTGATTTTGTATTTTTTAATATGTCTTTCACCTTCGATTCGTTGTAGTTTTGGATATCTGTTTTTGACTGTAATTTAATTGTTTTTCTTAATTCTTTCAGTTCTTGTGTTTCATGTGCTGTCAGATTGGTTTTTGCTCTCAATTCTTCTCTTTTGTTTATCATTATTTTTGTGTTCTGTGAGATTTTCTCGACTTTGGTGTTCTTTGGTTTCATTATAGTGTCCTTTGCTGAAGTTTTTATGATAGTTTCGAAGATATCATAAATGTTTTGAATATTTTCTGAAGTGTAAGTGGTGTTTATAATTTCGTTTATTTTTCTTCCAAGTTGTATGTTATAGGTTGTTTGTTGTTCTGAAGTAATTTCTCTCGGTGTAAAATATTTCTGATGATTCCTGTTCATAGTTCTGTGGTTGATTTTGATTTTTGCGCGTATCATCCTATGGTCACTATCAAACTTTAGCGTGGTTATCGTTGAAACGTCCATGATTGTTTTTATTTTATTTGTCAGTACTAGATCAATTTCGTTTTTTGTTTTATTATCTGGAGATATCCAAGTCCATTTAAATTTGTCCTTTTTCTTAAAAAATGAGTTTGCAAATGTCAGTTCTTGTAGCCAGCTAAGTAATCTGTTTCCACGTCTATTTCTTTGACCATATCCGAAACGCCCAATGATATTTTCTTCACCTTCATTTTGCAAACCCAACTTTGCGTTGAAATCTCCTATGACGTACATAACTTCTGTTTTTGTGGTTTCATATACTTGTTCCAGACAGTCATAGAATTGATCGATTTCTTCGTCGGTAGCTCTATCTGTTGGGGCATATATTTGTATTACGGTCAATTTCGTGTTACTGATTTGTAGAGTGATACTACATATTCTCTCATTAAAGAAACGTATTTCTGTTATATAACTTTTGAGATCTTTTTTGATGAGAAAGCCAACTCCGTACAGTCCTTTGGTTTCGCCTATGTAACAGAATATTCCAATGTCATTTTCATTTATTTGTTGTCCATATATTCTTGTTTCAGATAGTCCGATAATGTCCCATTCGATGCATGCTATTGCTTGTTTAAGTTCTTCCATTTTTTCGTCTGTAGATAAAGTTCTTACATTGAATGAGCATATGTTTATAGTATTTAATGTTGATTTTGTTAAGTAATTTGGGGGGTTTAAGCCTACATCCCTCACGGTGGCAAGCCGGCTTGAGGGAGTTGTTGTTGTTGTTTGTTTTTCTTTCTTTCTTGGTGTATATGTGAGAATGTTTTTTTGATCAGTTTTGTTTTCTGTTTTAAAAAGTGAGTTTGGTTTTGGGTTAGAGGGGTTGTGATTTATTCTCCCTATGGTGATCAACCTTGTTGAGGGGGATTGCTGTTTTGAGGTGTTGTGATTTGTATGTTTGTAATTGTGATCTGTTTTCTTATTTGTCGATTTTTCGGAAGAAGTATTTAACGCGTAGTTGTTAAGCTGTATTTGCTATTCTAAGCTTCGTGTTTTGCTACTAATTGGTTTTTGGCTTTCACTATTAGTTTTGTTTGATGTGCTAGTTTTATGTATAGTATCGTTTAAATTTTGTTGTGTCAGGAACCTTCTTATTGGGTTTGATGTTTGTTTTCCTTTAGGAGTAATGTTGGTTGAACCAATAATAGTTGTTTTTATTTTGTTTTTGTCATCTTTCTTCATTGGGTTTGTTGGTGAGTTTTCCTGTGAGCGTGTTCTTTTTCTTGTATTTTCCTCTTCAGTATTTGTATTCACATTCCAAACTTTTCCTTCTACTATAAGTTCATCTAGTCTAAAAAATGCTTTTTTGCCTTGTTTTTTGAATTCTAATAACTTTGGGACTAGTGGTTTCCTTGCCTCAACAATTGATTTAGGAAGGTCTTCCGATATATTTAAGCTGTTTGTTTTTTTTGATAAGAGTATATTTTGTTTCTTCTCGTAGCTTTTAAAGATAAGGCGTATGGGTCTTATTTTGCCTTCGGACTTTTTCCCTAAACGATAACAGCTATCGAAGTCATTTGCTGTAAGTTGAAATTGTTCGTTGCTTTTATTAAGATTTTTAATTACCATTGAGAGCAGTTCTTCCGGAGTGTTTTCTTCCTCTTCGACTTTAAAGATTATAGTATTATTTTGCCTCATTCCTATTTCGAGTTCAGATATACGTTTTTCCTGATTGGCGCATGTAACTCCTTGTTTTTCAATTATTTTTCCTTGAGTTTCAACTATTTCTTCAAGCTTTTCAACTTTTTCAGAAAGAATTCCCACTTTCTCATCCGTATTTTTGTTAGCTTTTTCAGTAGATTCACTGATATGCTTAAAAATCTCATCTTTTTGCTCCCTTAGTAGTGATTTTAAAGCATCTAGGGTAATAGCCATTTTTATTTACCTACAATTCTAATAAATATTACTTTTTACTTTTTGGGAGACGGCGCTGGTATTTTTTGTATTATTTTTGTTTGTCAATAGATGGCTTGTTATGTTATTGCCTGGCGATTGACAGCTGTCTCTTTTGACAGTTTGTGAAAGATCGTTGTGAAATCGTTGTTTATTTTGAGTTATTTATTATTTTTTATTATATACTTTTCAATAACTGTCCACTCTCTTGAGTGAAATTAATAAATAATTTTTCAAAACTCAATATATATATTTTGTTTTATTTGTGAAAATATTCATTAAATACCTCGATTTTGTTAAAAAATTCGGTTGATTTTTGACCTTTGATATAGCCCAGTGACTCGAGCTCACTTTGATAATTTAATATTTATTATTTCTCAAAGAATTTGCTTTTTTAATTCGCACCTCTACTTTTACGCGTTCACTTTTCAAGTTTCACTCACGTGGTTCTCTTATATTTATTACATAAATAATAGACATAATATAACCACATAACAAAACACCGAATAAATCATAAATTCTACTCTGATAACCTACCTACAATACGATGAAACCACAAATTTTAATAATAGTTACCTTTCAACCCAAGGCATTTATGCAGTGGGATTTGCAGATGATATAGCAATTGTCATACAAGGCTCATCAGAAACACTAATATCAAGAAGAATTCAGACAGCTCTGAACACAGTACAAAGCTGGTGCTCAGATGAACCACCTCTCTGTCAATCCACGTAAGACAGTTATTGTCCCATTTACAAAAAGAGGAAAAATAAATCTTCTAATACCCCCAATCTCTATGGGGAAACAATACCATTCTCCAAAGAATCAAAATACCTTGGGATCATCCTAGACAGTAAAATGTCATGGAACCCTCAACTAAAACGCATTTCCAGCAGAGCAACCAAGTCCCTGGACTTGTCGAAGCATATGCGGGAAAAACTGGGGTCTAAACCCAAAAATGGTGTACGACCTATATACGCTGCGCTGGTAGTCAGACCAACAATAACGTACGCAGCCGTTGTATGGTGGACAAAAACGAAAGAAGTAACGGCAATCCAAAAACTAGAAAAGATTCAAAGATTGGCAACAACATGCATTACTGGATGCATGCGTACAACACCAACACACGCTCTAACCGTCATTACAGGACTACCTCCAATCCACCTTTTCATTAAAATGGAAGCAAGACTGTCCGTCTTTTCCATTAAGGACACATAAAATCACACCCATACCCGAAAGGACATCTGTCGATAATGGAAAGCTTAGAAAAACTTAATACCTTCAGTATGTGCTCGCATGCTATTATTCCGATGTACAACTTTAAACTCAACTTCTCCATTGTCATCCCCCTTAGGGAAGACTGGGAGAACACAAAACCTCATCCTTCAAGGCAAGATATGGTTTGGTATACGGACGGCTCAAAAATGGAAACTGGTACAGGTTCCGGCATTTTCAGCGACTGTCCCAGAACGAACTTCTCAGTAAGTATGGGCAGTCACTCGTCCCAAGCTGAAGTTTTTGCCATTAACGAATGTTCGAGAATAATATGTTCATCGAACACGAAAAACAAAACAATATTCATTTTTTCAGACAGTCAAGCTGCACTAAAAACGTTAAGCTCACCTGTCATAAGATCCAAACTAGTCCAAGAGACAGTCATGTCCAAGAGACAGTTCAGTCTCTGAACTTGCAAGGAAAAACACTCTAATCCTCCACTGGATCCCAGCACATAAAGGCTACGATGGTAACGAGAAGGCAGACATCTTAGCTAAAGACGGCGCATCTAAACCATTCTTCGGTCCTGAACCCTTCTGCGGTGTAAATAAAAGCACCTTCAAACATACTGCCAAGAACATCCTACTGGAGGTATCAAATAAAGCTTGGAGTAACTCATCTGGCCAAATCAGTTCAAAACTCTTTCTGCCAGAATATGCTGAAAAACCATCAAAATTCCTACTGAACCTTAATAGGAAAACCCTAAAAATTCATGAAATAATGACCCATTAACCTTTATAACACTTATCCTTTACAATACTTATCCTTTATAATACTTACCTTATAATAATACCATATCTATAAAGTTACCTACCTATAATATACACAAAGAAATAACCTAAGATCAAAATATAAACAAATATTTACTCTTATAATACTTACCTTTAACAATAAACAACACACATAATATTTACTCTCATTAATAACAAAGCACCTAATACTTACCTAAATAATAATGAAACACATAATATTCGCCCTTCCTAATACTAAGAAATATAACATTCAATATTCAGGAATAATAAACATTCACTTGCATAATATTCAAACACCTAAAATTCACTGTACATAATAATAAAACACATAATACTTACCTGTACCAAAACAAAAGACATATAATAATTACCGAAGTAATAATAAAAAAAGACAAAAAAAAACCTTTAATACTTTTAAAATAAATAAACTACATATTATAATACTTACTTGTAATAATAAATAAGTACTCACCAACTATAACAATAATAACACTCCTAATACCGACCCATCATAATAACATAATGCTTTATACACTTACACACATAACTTACCTGAACCACCCTACTTGCCATTTTGCATTTAAAAAAGACTTTGCACAAAACATAACATGCATTGCATGTCCCTTGGCAACAGATCGGCGAGCTTATCTCCTCCCGCAAGTTGAAGATTTGCCGATTAAAGATAAGCCGCAAGAGTGGCCGCAAACCGATGCTGTGATTTTGTTTGTTACTAACCCAACTGTACCGACTATGTACATGTGCAACGGTCGAGTTGGTAAATGACAAGTTCAGCTGAGCCATCGAAGAGGGTATAATTGATCACGGTGCATGCAAAGCGGACAAAAAAAAAAAAAAAATAGCGGACGGAATAGAAACAAAAGGAACTTTAATCGTCGAAAAAAATTTAAAACATAAATTGTTATGGACAAGCCAGTGCGGTGCAATAAGTAGCTAGAAAAAAAGTTGCGAAGATCCGAAAGACAATTCATCGTGAGTGCAGTGAATATGTAAATTAATTAGCTTGAATAGCTAAAGAAAAAAAAAAAAAAAACTAATTAGTCGTGGTCAGTGCGGATTATCTACCAATCCTTGATTCTTTTTTGATTGAGAACATTTTGTTTTAGAAGTGTTGAAAGAACGTTTAAATAAATTTTAACACCGTGAAATAAGACAAAACCTTCTGTTCAGCTTCTGCGAATAATAAAAGCAAATATCCTAATGAGCATCGGGTACAACTTAACGTTCAAAACGCAACAATAAAACAAAACAACAAGAAATTAGAAGAGGTATGTATATAAATACAGCAGTAGCAAAGACCTTGCTACCCATAGAGCTCGAAGGAAGACCCGGGTACTTGGACATTGTGGGATCCTTGTCTTCTTTCCCCGGTGTAAAATATAGTGTCCCTTGTGTCCAAATCCCCCCTTTACCTTCCACCGCGTGTGATTACGTGTTACCCCGCTCCAACATTTATATTCCCGAGTCCGTGTTTGGTTGAGTGTAACAAAAAAATTGTAAAAAGTTATTGCAAGATTGAAAAGAAAGAAAAAAGAGAATACATATATAAAAGGGAAGTGGCAAATAACCCTAGAGAAAAATGGCTAAATAATTTCAATATAATACTAGTGCTAGAATAGAGTCATAGTAGTAGAAAACCATATAAGAAGAAAAAAGTATGTGCGGTGTAACTAATTTCAAATTCAATCAAAACCCAAACAAATTTTTTGAATAATTTGTTTTAGTAGCGGAGATCCGGGGTTTTAACCAAGGATGATTTCTATAGATTTCTATAGAATAAATTTCAAAAGTTAGCTGTGAGTTGACCCCGTAAATCGTAAAATAAATTTTTAAATTTTTCGTGAAAACCTCACTTTTTTTCTCCCTAAAATCAAGCAAATTGAATGGAATTAAACACTAAAGAGTAAAACAACACTTTTTAAATACACACTTCACTGTTTTATTGCACAAAACACACTTTTTTTACAACTTAAAAAATTTCAAAAAGTTTGTATTTGACAACAAATACAGGTGACATATGTACATATACTCATTTTGTGTTCTGTCAAAGTAGACTAAGAGTAATGCCAAATTTCTATTCTGAATTGGGAAATTTTTAATTAAAAATAGTGCAAGTGGGATTTTTATCGTTTGAAAGTGAAACTGTTTTATGAATTTCTTACCTCAAAAGCTTAGAGGAATAAAGAACAAGAGGGAAAACTACACACACACCTTCGGCATATTAGTTTTATGGTTAAAAAATAAAACTTTTGAGGTTAGAAAATCATGAAAAGTTTTCACTTTCTAACCATAAAACTAATAAAAGCTTAAAATTCGCGCGAATTTTAGGCTATTAATCGTTTTATGGTTAAAAAATAAAACTTTTGAGGTTAGAAAATCATGAAAAGTTTTCATTTTCTAACAACAAAAAACGAAGTTGTAGCATTTTTTAAGTTATCTGAAATAGAAATTTTAATTCCAAATAAAAAGAGTGAATCAAAGTTATTGCACTTTTTAATTGTTGAACCGACCATAAACATGGTTGATTGCGTTTATTAGTTCTACAAAAGGATCTTTGTGTTTTTTTTTAATGTTCCTTTTCCACCGATATTCCACAATCCAAAGTGGAAAGTCATGCAAATAATTATCGTTATAAAAGTGTCTTTTCACGACTCTCCACAGGGACTCAATCCTCTGGGTGTGAGTCCCATCCTCTCCTACAAAAGGGTTATCCGGGTCGCTATGATTGACCTTTTTGTGGATATATCCATGCTCGGGTAAACGATCATAGGCTTTCCAAAAATCTGTATGGATAGTTGATCCTAATACAACATGTTTTTTTATTAGAGGAATTAAAACCTTAAATAAATACGACATTAGTACAATGAAACAATATTATTTTAAAAGATAATTACCTCTGCACTCCTAATGTTGTCTGGGCAAAATTCCAGACACAGATCTTGGGACCCATCTTGGAACATTCCCAAGACCCAATGTCCCTCAACCCGCCGGCCCTTGTTGAACTTGCGCCGTCCAAACTTGCTCTCGTCAATTTGAACGACGCATCCCGGCCCTCCTATCTTCCCCTCCTCCTCTTGAGTGTCAAAATAGTGGTCCAACACTACTTCTCGGATTAATCGGATTGACCTTTTTGGGGATATATCCATGCTCGGGTAAACAATCATAGGCTTTCCAAAAATCTGTATGGATTCTTGATCCTAATGCAACATGTTTTTCTATTAGAGGAATTAAAACCTTAAATAAATACGACATTAGTACAATGAAACAATGTTATTTTAAAAGATAATTACCTCTGCACTCCTAATGTTATCTGGGCAAAATACCAGACACAGATCTTGGGACCGATCTTGGAACATTCCCAAGACCCAATGTCCCTCAACCCGCCGGCCCTTGTTGAACTTGCGCCGTCCAAACTTGCTCTCGTCAATTTGAACGACGCATCCCGGCCCTCCTATCTTCCCCTCCTCCTCTTGAGTGTCAAAATAGTGGTCCAACACTACTTCTCGGCGATAGCTGAACCAATCAGCTATTGTTCGTGATGAGATACAAGTATGCTCAGAAGTGTAATCCTCTTCCTGAAAATAGTTATTTGATAATATTTAACTATAAATACGTATATATTATATATATATATATATATATATATATACCATAAGGAACTCATACGAAAACTTCTTCGCAAACCCGTACATTAAATAAAATACTCTAGATACTGGAATATGGGCGTCTTGAACCACGTACCTTTGGCGCGTGAAATTCGCTTCTTACCCCTACATACGCCTTTTGAACACTCAAAGAACCCAATCGCACTCTCTCGAGTGTAGAGGTGCATTTCCTGCCGATGTAAGCGACACCTTTTCGTTTTTGGTAACAAACCAAACTCCTCCGCTAATTGCACGGCTAACACCTCTGTTGCCGTCCTCCGCGAAAGGCCTACCAGAGTCCTACAGATTGTGTTATTTGAATACATTTACAATAAAAATAATATAATTGTATAATTACCATCTGTTTCTTGGAACCTCTGCAGTTGGTCGTTGCCATTCAACACCCGAAGTTGAAGGCAACTCCTGGTCAACGTTAACAATATTTCCTGAAGCCTCCATTTCATGTTCGAACTTTGCTTTTAAAACACAATGTGCTAGTACTTGTCAAAACTTTTAGCATGTTTACGCGTTAAAAGTTAACTGTTTTTATTCAATAACAAAAACACAAATTCCCTTGACCGTAGGGACGTGTTGTAGATTTTAGCAATTTCCTTCGAGTAAAAGAGAAATTTCCTCAAAAAATAACCAAAAAAACAATATTTTCCGAAAAAGTACTGCAAAAAATGAATATTTGGCATCACTGCAAAAACTAGAAAAGTCAAAATGACATCCATATGGCAGCAGTTTGTTTACTTCGGTAGTACATGTCATAAGACAAAATGGGTGGGAAATTGTAAAATTGAATAAATAATTACAAATAAAAAAAAGGCATTCTTGCTATAAAAAACTGGTCTTTTATTGTGTTATTTAATGATATACATAAGTATAAAGTTATTTTTGCTGAAAAAAAATGTTTTCATTCAATTTTTCCAATTTTAAAGAGAAAAAAATCTAAAAGTGAGGTTAGATACGAAAAATTAAAACATTTATTAAATAAAACGGGGGGCTAACTGAAACATAATAATTTGAAATATAATCTATTTAGGCGCCCCCCAACCTGTAAAAAAAGTTTCAACCCCCAAGTCCCGTACCGGAGAAGCAAAGAAGAGCCTTTTTGCCAGTCAGTTTTCGGATAGTTTCCGAAGACTGGTTGCTCGAGAGGTTCTTCATTAAGATCAAATTGAATGTATCTATGATCTGAAAAGGAGTGTTCAGTAGATACTTTCTAATTTGTAATCCTATGATGAACCGAATCGGAGACGAGAGTGATATCTAAGACTTCTTGTCTGTTTCTGGCAATGAATGTTGGTTCTTTGCCAGTATTACTTACTATAAGGTTAGTACTTAAAATAAAATCAAAAAGTGAATCACCCCTTTCATTTATATCAGTACTTCTCCATATTGTGTGATGCGCATTGGCATCGCATCCAATGATGAGGCAAATCAATCAATCAATCAATCTTTTTAATAAGTCAACTGGAGGAGGGCCAGGATGGCCGTGGCCGAGATAAGCTGGTACCAACCAGTAGGTGTTATCACTGGTTTGGTATCTTGCAGTGGGGACATCGCGATTGCTGTTATCAGGGAGTAAAAATACATTAGTGCTACTTCTTACCAATATGCAGGATCTGGGTTCACCTTTGTCCTTAACATATAGTTGAGTATATCCAGGAGCCCTTAATCCATGAACGATAGATTTGTTGATCCATGGCTCTTAGATCAGAACAACATCTTCCCCTCTTTTGTTCAGGCGGATAAGAAGGGAGGCCGAGGCCTATTTGGAGTGTTAGAGATTAATCTGTGTTAACTGCACCATCTTGGCAACAGCTAAGCAGACTAACCCCCACCACGGTTCATTTCAGGTCGTCTTCAGACTCACTACCTGAAGTTGATCAAAGCAGTTCATTTTCTTTCAGGCCGTTTTCGGACATTGAGTCGTCTGTTTCATCCTCTTCGGATGTTACGGCGGAAGCACTGGGGGAATCTATTCCCATATCAGGAAGTTTTTAACCTTCAGTACTCACCAGACTTATTCTGTTTGGAGGAGCGTTTGCGCTTTCCTCATCTTTTTGTATATTTTTGGGGTGATGGTCGCCCATCCAAACCTAATCTTTCCTTGGGTTGCCCCTAGAGGAGCCATCGACTCTTTGTTGATGGCTATAAGAGCCGATCTGTGGGAGCCGTCTGGTTCCTCGAACTTTGCTACCTTCCAGTCATGAGTAGATAGGGATGGGTTACCATATTGGATGATCTTGAGGATGATATTTTTAACGGAGAGTTCAGCTGGTAGCCTGATGCGAGCTCTTAGTCTGCACGGGATTTCCTCCTTAGCAACAACCTCGAGCTTTGCACCAGGCCAGAGATCTACTAGGCGGCTGACTGCAAGCTTGTACAGACTGCATGATCTCTCTCCCTCAAAGGCAATGAGCTTGACTCGCCCCTGGTACCAACCTGCATCCTCAAAGGTTGCAAGATCCCCTGGATTCTCCACCATGAGAGTCCAATAGGAGGCCTGGAGCTTGTTCATGACCACTGTCCACTGATCAAAAGAGATCGCGCCACCTGCATTGCTCCTGTCAATTATGGCTACTATAGTTTTGTTCTTTAGCACTTCGCTAAAGGACAAGTCTTTTCTGGTGGAGGTGCTGGGGTGCACCTTGGTACGCTTAGGTTCCGCAATGTTTCCTTCGCAGGATCGGTTTCTTTAGAGGAATCGTTGGTGGGTATTTTGGCAATAATACTCTTAGCCCACGTGAGTTTAGAGTCCGCATCAGAAGCCCGCTTGCTCATTGGTGTTTGATCAATAAATTTGACGAACCTCCTTGCATTTCGCCGTTCTCTACGATTTGGGTGTGGTGGAAGCTTCTCTTCCCCACTGGGAGCAGAGCATATTTCAGCGCCACTCCCACTGGGAAGGGAAATTGCCTTCATGCTCGTAAGAGAGGGGGGGGGGGGGGGTTCTTCTTCTCGGTCGGACCGTAATTCACGGCGCCGTGAGTTGAAAAGACCCCTCCGTGCACTCAGGAAGATGGCGTTGGGTTGTGGGATTGGGAGTGCAACAGAGATTCACTGCTACACAATCAGTTTTACAGGCACTAATTTCCGCGTTTGATGAAGTGCTGGCGTGGCAATCAGAGGGTACACAGTAATTGACTGCTTCCACTTTGTTAGCCAAGGACAGTTCCACCAAATTTGGAGGTCGTGTACTACCAGTATAGGCGTTTGCACCTTTTTCACTGGTTGTAGCGTGTAGGATTGTGGATGTTCCCTCCTCCCCGGATGGTTTTTCAACCCTTCCAGTGAGTGAGGTCGATCCACAGTCCTCACCGCTCTTCGCTTCTTCTTTGTCTTCGTTAATAAATTTAGTCACTGGCGACTTATCCTCTATCGAGGCCAAGCCATGGCCCCGGCAGTCGCGACTCCTGCCGACTTTTGGACGTATATCCCCGTCCGTTTTTTGTTTCTTTTTATTAACTTTTGTTCCATATTTTCATTTTCAAGTTTTCTAACATTGAGGTTATTTTGAGTTACTTTAGTTGAGAGGATTCCGCAACTGAATTGCTGGATACCCCCTCGTAAGCACCCTCACCTCGACAAGGTCAACTCATGGAGGGTGTCTTTTTTTAGTACTACATCATTTTTTTTTTTTTGGAATATTCCTCAACATTGTAAAATAAGATTATAATATGATGGTGTAGATAAAGCAAAAATTTTACGTAATTAAAATCATAAACTAATGTATCGTTGAAACTCAAATAAACTCTGCAAACGATCAAAAAAAATAAAAATTATTGATCTAAAAAAATAAATTAAATTTTTTGGGCTGAAAAAAAAAATTATTCTATTTATTTAATATCATGTAAATTTATTTCGCTTCATTTAAATTTGTTGGCCGTGAGTAAGAGTTGTGTTTCGCCTGACCGGAAAGTTCAGATATTAAAAGTAAATTCTGCATTAAAACAAAAGAAATTTTCTTCAAATATCGGTTTTGTTTTTTGAAAATTCGAAAATTTCTTCATCTATGTACCTCTAGACGTTAGGTTAGGTTAGGTTAGGTTGAATGGGGGGTGCAGCCACAAGTGGCAACACCTCACTTGGATCTCAAGGATCCATTGTGCTCCCCGGGAAATCAGAGGATGAGGAAAAGGGAGGATTGGAAAGGTAAATGGTTATTGTGGTAGGGAACTCCCACTGAACCATTTGGAGCCCT
The DNA here is from genome assembly GCA_949752695.1 of Melanostoma scalare. NCBI lineage: Eukaryota > Metazoa > Arthropoda > Insecta > Diptera > Syrphidae > Melanostoma > Melanostoma scalare. The sequence goes on along the minus strand of OX456986.1, from coordinate 132,996,616 downwards.
GAGTAAATTTCAGGACGTTGCTCAGTGGGAGATTTGAGATGTCGCCCAGTTCGTCGAAAAAGTATTCTCCGAGGGTTTTTTTCCGAGTGTGGGCCATGCTAGGACACTCACAGAGGAAGTGGAATGATCCCTCCTCTGCCTCCTCATCTTGGCATCCTCTACAAAAGTCGGATATGCTAATGCCCATTCTCATCATGTGGGTACCCAACGAGTTGTGTCCCGTGAGAATGCAAATCAACAGAGAGAGCCGAGGTCTGCTTAGCTGGAGTAGGAATTCAGTTTTTTTTCTTGGAAATATCTGGCCAAAGGTTTCTAGAGACTCGGCATGTTTCTAAAGATGACCACCTGTCATTGGCGGTTTTTAGAAAATTGTGTTTGATTCTGTTTTTTTCTTGCTCAAGTGGCCTTAGAACTGAGGTGTTCGTTTCGCTGGATTCGAGTGCTGACCCGATTTTAGCCAGCTTATCCGCCATTTCATTACCAATTATGTCACGATGTCTTGGAACCCAGGTTAAACTAACTGTGTTTGTTTCGCTGAGCAGTCTTAGGTTACTGCGACAGCTGTCTACTAGTCTGGATTTTGTGATAATGGATGAGATAGCTTTCATGGCCGCTTGACTGTCTATAAAGAAGTCAATATTTTTGTTGATCAGGTTTTGCGTAGCTAAGTGCTTCGCGGCTTCGCACACTGCAAGTACTTCTGCCTGAAAGACACTGCAGAAGTCGGGAAGCTTTATTGATCTATTCATGGTGGGGTAGTCTGAGAAGATACCTGACCCTACCCCTTCGTCCGTTTTGGAACCATCTGTGAAGACGGAAATGTGATTTCCTTTTATAACCCTGTTTTCCTCCCAGCTTTCTCTTGTCGGAAAGACTGTTAGGGCCACTGGATTGAAGTCAATACGCGGGGGGGTATAGTCCGTTTGAATGTCTATGTCTGTATGGTTCATGATGGTTCTATGGCCTGATATGCCTGTTTTCCAATTGTTGCATTGTTTGAGTCGCAGTGCGCTTTTGGCCGCCATCTCCTTAGTAAAAAGATCTAGGGGGGCTAGCGACAGGAAGGTTTCCAGAGCTGCAGTTGGTGTTGTTCTCATGGCACTAGTTGAGCCAATGCATGCAAGCCTTTGGATTTTGGTCATGGTCTTAAGGTTTGAAGCCTTCTCTAATGATGGCCACCAGACTAGACAGGCATATGTGAGGATTGGTCTTATTATGGATGTATACATCCAGTGAATGGTTTTGGGACCAGGTCCCCATTTTTTCTACTACAAGTGTAGAAAGCGATTTGAGCTTTCCTTTCTCTTTCTTTTAAATTTTCTTTCCAGTTAAGTTTACGATCAAGGACAATTCCGAGATATTTTGCCGTGCAAGATAAGTTTATTGGTATACCATTAATGGAGGGAGGAAGTATATCTGGAATGTTACGTTTTCTCGTAAACAGAACAAGTTCTGTTTTAGTGGGTTGACGTTTAGCCCACAGTTTTTTGCCCAGCTGGTGAGCTTGTTTAGAGCTGTCTGAAAAAGTTCACATAGGGTGGTTGTGAATTTTCCCGAAGTCATGATGACGATGTCATCGGCATAGGCTACTGCTTTTATTCCGCTCCTGTCAAGTTTAACCAGGATTTGGTTAACTACTAGGAGCCAGAGTAGCGGGGATAGCACTCCTCCTTGAGGTGTACCTCTACAAGTTTTGACTTTAAGGGTACTTGCACCCATTACTGCTTTTACTATTCTCGTTTGGAGCATGGAGTCGATCCAGTTTGATAGCGTTGGCTCAATATTTATGGAACTTAATGCCATGCGAATAGCACTGTATTCAACGTTGTTGAAGGCCCCTTCTATATCGAGGAATGCAGCCAACGTATACTCTTTATATTGGATTGACTGTTCAATGGTACCGACTACTTCATGAAGTGCAGTCTCCACTGATTTGCCCTTTATATATGCATGTTGGGCTGTGGAAATCACATTGTTATTCAGTTTTGTTCGGATATGCGTTTCTATAAGTCTTCCTAGGGTCTTAAGTAGAAAGGAGGATAGGCTTATTGGTCTGAAATCTTTGGGTTCAGTGTGTGAGGGCTTACCGGCTTTTGGAATAAATATGACTTTAACATCCCTCCAACTAGTTGGAATAAAGGTGAGGTTTAGACAACCTCTGAAAATTTCCACTAGAATCGGCACAATCAAGTCTTTAGGGCTTTGGAGCATCATTGGAATGATACCGTCCGGACCTGCAGATTTGTATGCTGAGAATGAGTCAATGGCCCACATTACCTTCCTATTATCTACTAATAGATTTCCTATGTTGGATATAACGTTAGCGTTAGATATAACGTTAGCGTTAGGGTTTCCGCGTTCTGGGGATGTCATTTGAGAACACCCTGGAAAGTGGGTTTTCATGAGTGACTCTAGGGTTTCTGAGCATGAGTCAGTCCATGTGTTATCAGGTCTTCTAAGAAAACTAGGGGTATTTTGGACCTTGGACATGACCTTTCTTAGCCTTGCTGCGTCATTTGTGCACTCAATATCTGAGCAGAAGTTGCGCCAGGCTATGCAAGCTTTTTGCATAGGTAGTTCTATTTTTGTATTCATTTTTGCTGATCTTGTATAGGTCCCAGTCAGCCGAAAGGTTGCTAAATTTTGCTCTATTGAAGAGCCTCCTAGAGTTCCTTCTAAGGATCGATAGTTCGCTTGTCCACCATATGGGGTTGGATCTACCTTTTCCTTTGGATGGCGGGAATGAGCTTTCGTAGGCATTGATTATGTCTGACGTAAGCTTGTTTACCTGTGTCTCTATGGCTGAGCAGCTAAGCAAAGGCTGATTGTTGTTCTGGCTGAGAGTTAGGGCCAGTTTTTGGTTATAGAGACCCCAGTCAGTTTTCCTAGGGTTCCTATAAGGGATAAAGTTTTCAGATTTGTGTTCTATTTCGAATGTTATCATTCTATGGTCAGAGAAGGTTACGTTGTTGGAGACCCTCCAATTACTGGTTACTAGCGTACCAGAGTTGGTGGAAAGTGGAACGTCTAACACTTCTTTTCTTACCTTTGTTATAAATGTTGGTTCTTTACCTCTATTCATAATTATCAGGTCGTTCTCAATAATATATTCAAAAATTGACTCACCTCTTTCGTTCGTGTTTGTACTACCCCACTGTATGTGATGGGCATTAGCATCACAGCCCATGAGGAGGTCCCAGCCATTTCTTTTAGTTGTGGCGACCAATTCTGCAACAGTTGCCGGCGGGGGGTTGGAGGTTGCATCGCCCGGCATGTAAACGGAGGCCAGGATTAGGGGTGGCGCCCCTTCTCGCTCGCACTTCACTGTTGTCAGATCATTACTACTGTGAGGGGTTAGAAGGAAGAGATTTAAATTTGTCTTTGATATTTGTCATGTACGCTAGTTACCTTCTGTAGGCCCTTTGTTAAAGAAAAGGAAATGATCCTTGGAATTCAGTCCGCAGATCGGGCCATGATTTATCCATGGCTCTTGTATTAGGGCTAAGTCGATGTCAGTTTTTGACATCAACGCCGTCAAGGTGGCAGAGGCCAACTTACTGTGCTGCAGGTTTATTTGTAGCACCTTCATTGTCTTTTTTGTTGCCATCATTTTTGTTTTGCAAGTTGACAGCCGTTGCCGACCTCACCTTAACCTTGTTTAGGCCAATATTTAGTCTATATCCCCTTTCTGGAAGCATAGTCATTGACTCATGATTGAGCATGACTAAGACTTCTTGGCCTGCGCTCGTAGGCCCTTCCATCTCCAGTACTTCCCAGTCAGCACTTGGGAAACTTGGGTTGAGTTTTCGTAAGAAGAGCTCAATTGTTTCCTTCTTCAAGCGCGGTCCAGGAATGTTTATTCTGACTTTGGGTCTGGTGGGGAGGTCTTTCTTTAATGCAACTTTCAATGTTGCACCTTCTATAAAGTCCGCCATTTCGGATATCTTATTTTTTTGCCAGTTTAGGGTATATTCATCATTGCAAGTGAGAATTTTGAAACCCTTCAACGTCGAAATGGGTACGACGTTAAGTTAATGAATTGATTTTTGGAACGATTGAACCATTGAAATTAGTTTGCTTACGAACATTTCAATATGTCATTAAAGAATATTTGCATAGGTTATTGGAACTTAAGAAAACAAAAAAAAAAATCGACCGTTTCGTAGGTATTTGATTTCATAGCGTTTAATGGGATTGAGATTTGGAATAAAGCTTTTCCTCCCACCATTTCCTCTCTTTCCGTTGTACGAAAAATTCGTCAGTATCACGAAAAATATAAAAATCACTTAAAAAATTAAAGGATCAGTGAAAAAAGAAATCAGCTCGAAAAGTTTAAATTACAATTAGATCCATTTTTGATGCAATCTGAGACGCTTTTTGACATAATGCTCCGGGTGGTACCCGTGGTGTGATGGATAGCATGTCCACCTGTTAATCCAGAGGTTCGAGTTCGAATCCCAACAGAGGCAAAAATGTTTTTTCCACGGGTATCGCCTTTCGCGAGGAATTGGCAAGTCCTCCGTTAGTATTCATTGCCATGAAAAGCGCTTTCTCGATTAGCCGTTCGGAAAATTGTAGGTCCCCTCCATTCCCTCACAAGTCACAAGGCATGGTTGTGAGAAATACGCTAGGCCCAGGGGTTCCTCGCTCTGTTGCGCCACCCTATTTATTTATTTATTTATTTAATACCTAGCTAAAATAAAAATAGTTTTCTGCTTATTTTCTTAAATATTATTTTGTTTTCTTAAATATAAATAAGAATTGCAAGGAATTAAAATAATAATAATAAAAAGAACAAAGTTTTTTTGGAAAACATAAAGTTGAAAAATCTCATACGTCCGTAACAATTGGATAGCCTCACGCATAAGTTTTTCTTAAACTCACTGTTTTTGCATTTATTTGATCTGTGCCTATATGAAATTTTGGGTTGGTTTGAAAGTTAGAATTGAGTCTGTTCATAAGAATAAGAAGAAAAGTTTCAAGTTGTTTCGAGAAGTTAACGAAATCATCTGAAATTATTCGTCTAGATACACTAAAAACCAATTTTCATTTTTTTTATTTTTTTGCGATTATAGATACTATAAGGCAAGTCTTGCAATCAATGTCCGTTCTTCATAGATTTTACGTGTTGAGCCCATGTCGGAGAGAGTCCCAATAAAACAGTAGATTGGTATCTGGTTATTGTTTAGGACATATTCGCTATACGAGGAAAAATAGTGGTAAGCAACAAGCATGCTTTGGACGGTGGCGTCAAATGCGCACGTGTTTTATAAACTCACAGTTGATTTAAAAATTTTTTTTCTGGGCTCAAACGACTGCCATTTTCCCAGTAATGGCAACACGAGTGCAAATTCAGGACGTTTGTGTAGAACATTGATGTCTGGGCAAGCGGTCACGTACTTCCCACGTTTTTCGGATAAGCGGACTCTTTCGTAACATCATTTCTCTTATCCTCGACTTCATTTTAAAAGTTGGGTTCCTCATTATCTTCTTCGTATTTGGTTTGTGACATGGATGTCTGTTTCCTCGCTTAGGGGCAGTGTTGTCGATGGTCCTTCTGTATCCTTTACATTTTCTGTTGCGTTTAGTAATTTGTTCGTGCCCATTAGAGATCTTAGGTGAATGATTATAAATTTGTCGATTCTTAACTGTTTTTGTTTATGTAGAATAAAGTATTTTACCTCTCTAAAATATTCTTCACTTCGAGTTGAAGTTGCCACATCATTTTTGTATGTTGATGAGATTCCTGTCCATAACGGCTGTCCAAAGAGGGAAATGCTTCAATAGTTTTTTAAAATGAGACCCGAAATCGACGCACATGTATGCATTTAGTCGTTGGTCTGAATAATTTTCAACATTGTCCTTTTGGGTCCTTTTCAAAATATCGTCTATGGCGTTACAAGAATTGTCTTCAGTACCGTCCATTGGGTCATTGAAGCAATCAAGTGAATCATGTCCTTCCTCACTTTTTTCCTCTTGCTTTGGCAAATTAAGGACATCCCTCATCCATTTTGTTTTCGAACCTTGAACAGGCAATAGTCAAAACATCAGTGCTTAAGGATTTAATATCCTCTATAGACAAGCTCTGTATAAGGAGGCCAATGCAGCGTTGTCCATTCGAGCAGCTGCAGACACTCGTTTTATCAAATGAGCGATGTCTATGCGCAGATTACATAAAGGCCGTTCAACCTGTATCATCTTTGAAGACTGCTTGTACGAAATGCACTTACCAATATAGGATTTCAAATCTACTCTGTTGAATGCCAAACATGCTGCGTACAAGAGCGCGAGGGAATAGTCCACCACTGCTTGCTTGGGAATCGGTGCACCGCTACAAATCCATTCCTGTATCCAATAGTTGATGAAATTTGCTTCGTGTTTCTCGGAAATCATCTGAAATAATGGCAAAATCTTTCGACGATAACCGCAAACACCCTGGTACAGAAATACCACCCTCTTTTATCCATCCGGCCACACCATTTGACGAGCTATACCTCCTGTAGCGTTGATGCTAATGCTGCATGTTTTAGCTTCCATTAAAAATTTCTTCTATTAGAATAGTTGTGTCGGTGTCCAATACATTATAAAATTTTAGTCCAATCCAATCTCATGTATGCATCCACTGAACTCCAAGGTGTTATATTTTAAAAGATGAAGAGAATACCGTACTGATAACATCTTGTACAATCCAAGCTCTCTGTCCTGACCTTCTTGTGTTGCTTTACGGCGGACTCCTTCTTAAGAAATATTGGCCGGTACTACATCGCCAAATACTATTTTTTCATTGGACGCGTTTCGTCGCCAAGTATAGGTAGATGTTTCCTTCAATTCTTTTGCGATCCGCATCCTTCTGTCTCCAGCAACATGTCTTTTTTTAAAATGTGCTATCCCTCGAGAGTCCTGAGCCGAAATATGTGACAATAGTTTGGAGTCAATTGGTTTATCTTGACAATAACTATGGATAGTTGCTCTACATTCAGAACAGTGACCCTTAATTGTGAAATATGTTTCGCCTGGCGATTCATCTTGGCGTTTTTGAATGCGAATGGACAAGACAACTTCACATGGTTCCACAAAATATCGTTATAGTTACGTTCCTTATAATTGTATGCTGCTTTTCGAGGAATTTTCACTGTAGGTACTAACAAAAATTATTATTAATTACAACTGCACTGATTAAAGATCTTACTAGAACTGGACAGTGCACGCCGATCGGCTCTTTTATAAATAGATAGAACGACACATACCTTTAATTTACAGTAGTAATAAAAGTTTGCATCCGAACCTGCGAAAGTTGCTCCCGTGAAAAAAGGCCTCTACATCTACATACGAATGATATGGTCTAATTTATGAGCTGTAACTACTTTTTGGTTCTACTACAAACGAAAATGTTTGTACTACAAACCATTAGGAAAATATTTAAGTGATTTGAAGTGGTTTTCATCGTTTGTAGAAGTCAAATAGCCAACAATAAAAAAATTCTTTTCGGCACTCTGGCAGTTCACTTCGAGCCCAAAGTAACTCCTTTGTTACATCCTCAATGCTCAGCATGATGTGAAATCCTGCCTTCAATTTTCGAGTGATGTTGGTGCTTTTGCATTTATAACACTGGGATTTGCTCCTCAGCTTATATGTCTCATTTAAGGCTTCTTGTAGGCCTGCCACATCGTTTTTATACATCGGCAACGGATCTGAATGAAGTACCGGAAGGGTTTTCGTATTGTTTGTAAAACAGTTGGCACATTGTACTTCTTTAATCAGAGAAGGTACGTCGCGGAGAAGGAATTTTTCTTGTAAATAAGAAATGTTGATATTGGCATCGAGTAATCCGTCTTCGAGTTTGTAAGCGGTAATTGAAATCAATGTCCGTTCTTCAATGATCTTAGCCGTTGAGCCCATGTCGGATAGAGTCCGAATAAAATTGAAGATTGGGATCTGGTTATTGTTTTGGACTCATTCGTTATACGAGGAAAAATCGTGGTAAGCAACAAGCATGCTTTGGACGGTGGCGTCAAATGCGCACGTGTTTTATAAACTCACAGTTGATTTAAAATTTTTTTTTCTGGGCTCAAACGACTGCCATTTTCCCAGTAATGGCAACACGAGTTCAAATTCAGGACGTTTGTGTATAACATTGATGTCTGGGCAAGCGGTCACGTACTTCCCACGTTTTTCGGATAAGCGGACTCTTTCGTAACATCATTTCTCTTATCCTCGACTTCATTTTAAAAGTTGGGTTCCTCATTATCTTCTTCGTATTTGGTTTGTGACATGGATGTCTGTTTCCTCGCTTAGGGGCAGTGTTGTCGATGGTCCTTCTGTATCCTTTACATTTTCTGTTGCGTTTAGTAATTTGTTCGTGCCCATTAGAGATCTTAGGTGAATGATTATAAATTTGTCGATTCTTAACTGTTTTTGTTTATGTAGAATAAGGTGTTTGACCTCTCTAGAATTTTATTCACTTCGAGCTGAAGTTGCCACATCATTTTTTTCTGTCGATGAGATTCCTGTCATAACGTCTGTCCAAAGAAGGAAATGCTTCAATAGTTTTTTAAAATGAGACCCGAAATCAACGCACATGTATGCATTTAGTCGTTGGTCTGAATAATTGTCAACATTGTCCTTTTGGGTCTTTTTCAAAATATCGTCTATGGCGTTACAAGAATTGTCTTCAGTACCGTCCATTGGGTCATTGAAGCAATTAAGTGAATCATGTTCTTCCTCACTTTTTTCCTCTTGCTTTGGCAAATTAAGGACATCCCTCATCCATTTTGTTTTCGAACCTTGAACAGGCAATAGTCAAAACATCAGTGCTTAAGGATTTAATATCCTCTATAGACAAGCTCTGTATAAGGAGGCCAATGCAGCGTAAAAAGAAATCTTTCTTCTCTGGTGGTTGAACATTCGAGCAGCTGCAGACACTCGTTTTATCAAATGAGCGATGTCCATGCGCAGATTACATAAAGGCCGTTCAACCTGTATCATCTTTGAAGACTGCTTGTACGAAATGCACTTACCAATATAGGATTTCAAATCTACTCTGTTGAATGCCAAACATGCTGCGTACAAGAGCGCGAGGGAATAGTCCACCGCTGCTTGCTTGGGAGTCAGTGCACCGCTACAAATCCATTCCTGTATCCAATAGTTGATGAAATTTGCTTCGTGTTTCTCGGAAGTCATCTGAAATAATGGCAAAATCTTTCGACGATAACCGCAAACACCGTGGTACAGAAATACCACCCTCTTTTATCCATCCGGCCACACCATTTGACGAGCTATACCTCCTGTAGCGTTGATGCTAATGCTGCATGTTTTAGCTTCCATTTAAAATTTCTTCTATTAGAATAGTTGTGTCGGTGTCCAATACATTATAAAATTTTAGTCCAATCCAATCTCATGTATGTTATATGTTATATTTTAAAAGATGAAGAGAATCCCGTACTGATAACATCTTGTACAATCCAAGCTCTCTGTCCTGACCTTCTTGTGTTGCTTTACGGCGAACTCCTTCTTAAGGAATATTGGCCGGTACTACATCTCCAAATACTATTTTTTTTTTTTTTTACTCATTTATTGGACGCGTTTCGTCGCCAAGTATAGGTAGATGTTTCCTTCAATTTTTTTGCCATCCGCATCCTTCTGTCTCCAGCAACATGTCTTTTTTTAAAATGTGCTATCCCTCGAGAGTCCTGAGCCGAAATATGTGACAATAGTTTGGAGTCAATTGGTTCATCTTGACAATAACTATGGATAGTTGCCCTACATTCAGAACAGTGACCCTTAATTGTGAAATATGTTTCGCCTGGCGATTTATCTTGGCGTTTTTGAATGCAAATGGACAAGACAACTTCACATGGTTCCACAAAATATCGTTATAGTTACGTTCCTTATAATTGTATGCTGCTTTTCGAAGAATTTTCACTGTAGGTACTAACAAAAATTATTATTAATTACAACTGCACTGATTAAAGATCTTACTAGAACTGGACAGTGCACGCCGATCTTACTTACTCAGGTGGGCATTACAGTTCGGGGTGAACCTGGGCCTCAACCAACATCCTTCTATAACGATTTCGATCTCGGGCGAGCTCTCTCCAGTTTCGCACTCCAAGTCGGTTGAGGTCTTCATCCACTTGATTGCGCCACCTAAGACGAGGTCTTCCCCTTCCGCGATTTCCCTGCAATGTGCCTTCGAACACCCGACGAGCCGGAGCGTTTGGGTCCATCCGCTCTACATGGCCCAACCATCGTAGCCTCGCGATGCGTACTCTTCTGGCTATGCCCATGTCGCGGTACAGCTCATACAGCTCGTTGTTGTATCTTCTTCTCCACACATTGTCTTCGCATACGGGACCAAAGATCATTCGGAGAATTTTTCTTTCGAAACGACCAAGAGTTTCCTCATCCGCTTTCGATAAGGTCCATGCTTCCGCGCCGTACAGCAGGACTGGGATGATTAAGGTCTTATACAAGGTCACCTTGGTTTTTCTAGAGAGGGTTTTGTTTCTCAATTGCCTTCTTAACCCAAAGAAGCAACGGTTGGCAAGAGTTATTCTCCGTTTGATCTCCGCACTGATGTTGTTGTCCGTGTCTACAGCGGATCCTAGGTAGACGAAGTCCTGTACTACCTCGAAGTTATGTCTGTCTATTGTGACGTTTTGTCCAATTCGTCGATGTTCTGTGTCCTTGTTCGATGACAGCATATACTTCGTTTTGCCCTCATTAACCATCAAACCCATTTTTGCCGCTTCTGTTTCAATACTCGCAAAAGCACCTATGACATCACGCTTTTTTCTTCCCATTACGTCAATATCGTCTGCATAGGCGAGTAATTGTACAGACTTTTGAAAGATTGTTCCTCTGGTGTTGACGTTTGAGTTTCTTACAATCTGTTCAAGTATGATGTTGAAGAAATCGCATGACAGTTTGTCGCCTTGCCTAAAGCCTTTTTCGACATCAAAGGTCTCGGTGAGTTCTTTTCCGACCTTGACGGAGCAGCGTAAATTCTCCAAAGTCATCCTGCATAGTCGTACGAGTTTTGCAGGGATGCCGAAACTAGACATGGCTCTGTACAGCTCGTCTCTGTAAATACTGTCATACGCGGCCTTGAAATCGATAAAGAGGTGGTGAATATCGATATTATGTTCTCGGGTTTTTACCAAGATCTGCCGTAATGTGAAAATTTGGTCTATTGTGGACTTCTCTGGTCTAAAACCACATTGATAAGGACCTATCAAGTTGTTGACGTGGGGTTTCAGACGTTCACATATTACAGCAGACAAGATCTTATAAGCGACGTTAAGGAGGCTTATCCCTCTGTAATTGGCGCAATTGTGAGGGTCTCCCTTCTTTAGGATCGGGCATACGATACTGAGGTTCCATTCATCGGGCATGCTTTCTTTCGACCATATCATGCAGATCAGCTGGTGCATGCTCCTATCCAACTGATCTCCAGCTGCCTTGAAGAGTTCGGCATCAAGGCCATCTGCACCTGCAGTCTTATTTGATTTAAGTTTGCATATGGCAAGCTTAACCTCTTCTAGGTCGGGAGGACGGCATTCTTGATCATCGTCCAAGCTGAATGGGGCAATCTGCCTGACAGCGGAATTTGTGTCTTCATCGCCGTTAAGCAGTCTGCAGAAATGATCTTTCCAGATCCTCAGTAGCGACTGTGACTCTATAACTATGTTTCCCTGCTGGTCTTTACAGGCTTGAGCTCGGGGCTTGCCACCCTGGCAGGATCTTTTTACCTTTTCGTAAAACTTTCAAATCTCGTTCCTGTCATGGCACCTCTCTATTTCCTCAAACGAGCGCTTCTCATGCTGCTTCTTTTTCTTTTTGAGAAGTCGGTGTTCTTCCCTTCTTCTCTCCTTGTAAATCTCGTTATACTGAACGTAAGCAGCCCTTGTTCGTGTTTGCATAAGCATTTGTCGTGCTCTTTGTTTGGCTGCATTTGCCTGCCTGCATTCTTCATCGAACCATGGGTTTCGTTTTGGTGGCCGAGTGAAACCCAGAACCTCAGAGGCAGCGGTTCTGATGGCTTCTTGGCATTGCTGCCACTGGTCTTCAATGTTTAATGCTGGCGGCATGGGATTCAAGGATAATTGAAGGGACACTCGATTGGAAAAGGCATTGACAATCTCTTGCGATTGTAGCTTTCCGACGTCATATCTCTTCACAGCGTTAGTTCGCGCTGGTCGTGAACAAGATATCCTCATTCGTACCTTGGCTACAACAAGGTAGTGGTCCGAGTCAAAGTTGGCCCCTCGGAAAGTTCGGACATCTAGCACACTGGAAGAGTGCCTTGCGTCGATCGCAACATGGTCAATTTGGTTGACGGTTAATTGATCTGGGGATCGCCATGTACCTTTATGAATTTTGAGATGCGGGAAGCGCGTACTACTTACAACAAGATTCAGCCCCGCAGCAAAATCGATTAGCCTCAGTCCGTTTTCGGAGGTTTTGTCATGGAGGCTATGCTTACCGATTGTGTTTCCAAAGATGTCCTCCTTCCCTAGCTTTGCGTTGCACGCCGATCGGCTCTTTTATAAATAGATAGAACGACACATAGCTTTAATTTACAGTAGTAATAAAAGTTTGCATCCGAACCTGCGAAAGTTGCTCCCGTGAAAAAAGGCCTCTACATCTACATACGAATGATATGGTCTAATTTATGAGCTGTAACTACTTTTTGGTTCTACTACAAACGAAAATGTTTGTACTACAAACCATTAGGAAAATATTTAAGTGATTTGAAGTGGTTTTCATCGTTTGTAGAAGTCAAATAGCCAACAATAAAAAAATTCTTTTCGGCACTCTGGCAGTTCACTTCGAGCCCAAAGTAACTCCTTTGTTACATCCTCAATGCTCAGCATGATGTGAAATCCTGCCTTCAATTTTCGAGTGATGTTGGTGCTTTTGCATTTATAACACTGGAATGTGCTCCTCAGCTTATATGTCTCATTTAAGGCTTCTTGTAGGCCTGCCACATCGTTTTTATACATCGGCAACGGATCTGAATGAAGTACCGGAAGGGTTTTCGTATTGTTTGTAAAACAGTTGGCACATTGTACTTCTTTAATCAGAGAAGGTACGTCGCGGAGAAGGAATTTTTCTTGTAAATAAGAAATATTGATATTGGCATCGAGTAATCCGTCTTCGAGTTTGTAAGCGGTAATTGAAATCAATGTCCGTTCTTCAATGATCTTAGCCGTTGAGCCCATGTCGGATAGAGTCCGAATAAAATTGAAGATTGGGATCTGGTTATTGTTTTGGACTCATTCGTTATACGAGGAAAAATCGTGGGAAGCAACAAGCAGCATGCTTTGGACGGTGGCGTCGAATGCGCACGTGTTTATTATACTCACTGTTGTTTTTCCGATTTTTTCTAGCCTTAAACGACTGCCATTTTCCAGTAATGGCAACACTGGTGTAAACTTAGGACACTTGTGTAAAATTTCGATGTTTGGACAAGCGGTCACGTACTTACCACGTTTTTTCGGTTTAGCCGACTCCTTCGTGACTTTATTTCTCCAATCCACGACTTCACCTAAAAATTTGGATTCCTCATTATCTTCTTCATATTTGGTTTGTGACACGGATAGTTTGTCTGTTTCCTCGCTTAGTGGCAGTGTTTTCGATAGTCCTTCTGTATCCATTACTTTTTCTGCTGCGTTTAGTAATTTGTTCTTGCCCATTAGAGATCTTAGGTGGATGATTATAAATTTGTCGATTCTTAATTGTTTTTGTTTATGTAGAATAAGGTGTTTGACCTCTCTAAAATTTTATTCACTTCGAGCTGAAGTTGCCACATCATTTTTTTCTGTCGATGAGATTCCTGTCATAACGTCTGTCCAAAGAAGGAAATGCTTCAATAGTTTTTTAAAATGAGACCCGAAATCAACGCACATGTATGCATTCAGTCGTTGGTCTGAATAATTGTCAACATTGTCCTTTTGGGTCTTTTTCAAAATATCGTCTATGGCGTTACAAGAATTGTCTTCAGTACCGTCCATTGGGTCATTGAAGCAATTAAGTGAATCATGTTCTTCCTCACTTTTTTCCTCTTGCTTTGGCAAATTAAGGACATCCCTCATCCATTTTGTTTTCGAACCTTGAACAGGCAATAGTCAAAACATCAGTGCTTAAGGATTTAATATCCTCTATAGACAAGCTCTGTATAAGGAGGCCAATGCAGCGTAAAAAGAAATCTTTCTTCTCTGGTGGTTGAACATTCGAGCAGCTGCAGACACTCGTTTTATCAAATGAGCGATGTCCATGCGCAGATTACATAAAGGCCGTTCAACCTGTATCATCTTTGAAGACTGCTTGTACGAAATGCACTTACCAATATAGGATTTCAAATCTACTCTGTTGAATGCCAAACATGCTGCGTACAAGAGCGCGAGGGAATAGTCCACAACTGCTTGCTTGGGAATTGGTGCACCTCTACGAATTTTATTCCTGTATTCAATAGTTTATGAAATTTGTATCGTGTTCTCGGAAATCATTTAAAATAACGTCAAAATCCTTCCACAATAACCGCAAACAGCCTGGTACAGAAATTCCACCATCTTCGATCCATCCGGTGACATCATTTGACGTTTTATACCTCTCGTTGCGTCGATGCCAATGCTGCCTGTTTGATCTTCCTTTAAAAATAATTACTTGTATAAGAATAGTTGTGTCGGTGTCCAATACATTATCCAATTTCTGTCCAGTCTAGTTTCATGGATGCATCCACTAAACTCTGGTGTGTTATATTTTGAATCAAGAAGAGATACATAACATCTTGACAAACCAAGTTTTATGTCCGGCCCTTTTTGTATCGCTTTACGGGGGACTTCTTCTGAAGAAATGCTGGTCTGTACAACATTGTTAAAAACCATTTTTTCACTGGCCGCATTTCGTCGCCAAGTATAGGTCGGGGTTCTCTTCAATTCTTGTGCGATCCGCACCTCTTCTGTCTCCAGCAACAAATCTTTTCTAGTTAAGTGCTTTCCCTTGAAAGTCATGAGCCGTAGCATGAGCTTGGAATAAATTGGTTCTTCCTAACAATAAATATGGATAGTTGCGCTACATTCGCGACAATGACTCCCTCATTGTCGAAAATGTTAAAATGTTACGATTTATCTTTGCATTCTTAAATGCGAATGGACAGGGCAACTTCACATGACTCCAAAAAATATCGTACACAGCACCACTCCAACCACCTCATAGTCACGTTTCTTATAACTTTTTTGTCACACACGAGATCGGATTCTGTAATACACATAATCGTTCGTAATAGTGGCGACGAGCACCCGGTGTTCCATAGACCAATTCGACTAGTCTATCAAATCACCTTTACTTGAATTTGAACTCATTTCTTTTTCTAATACATTCTCGATTCCGCGAACTTTATCAAAAAATCCATTTCTGTTTTGTGTAATGTGAAGAAAGATGTAATCTTTTGTCATTTTTGTACTAAAGTTTTTGGTGGCAGTTAGTCATATAATATCACTCCAGAATAGAACTTTACCTTCAATTAGCATGTTTTTTTTTAAGGCTGTTATAACATGATTTTACATGCAAAGCAAAAACAACATCCCCGCCAACTGATGTTGGCGATAAAAGGATGGTTAGAGTACGGTGGGGGATAGATTTTTGACGTTTAGTCAAGTATCGAATTAGTTTTTCAGTTTTTCATTTTAAAATGTTGGTGCGTCTAGAGACTTTCAAGTATCTCGAACAAAAGCAAATTGGCTGTCAGAGGGCCTGTTCATATATGTTGAACTGAATAAAATGGTGTACCCACTCTTACCATCTGGAATTTGTTTTGCTAAAATTTGTGATTTTTAGAATTTCATTAATTTCAAGGGTTAGATTTGTAGATTTATATAAAGACACATAAAATAGCGTAATTGCAATTAAAAAAGGTCTGTTTAGTGATTGAAAGCACTTTTTGCATATTTCTTTTCATATTTTTCTATGAATGTTGACATTTTTTTCAAAGGTAATTGTTATAAGTATTCCATAAAAATGGTTTTATTTTTTTAATATTAATAGTATAATTCGTTTGAAACAAGTAACAAAATAATGTTTCCAACTCACATATAAATCAGAAGTCTCATATCAACCTCATCAAGTGAACAGAGTCAAAAACACCCAAGAGAAATTCCTTGCTACTTTTTTGAACGGACCTATTTTTGACAGTTGAATTTTTTGTCACAAAAACGTAAGCAAACCACAACGAAAGGCTGAAAAACATGAAACCGCAAAAAGTAAGAAAATTAATGTTAAAATTATAGAGTATATGTTTGAAGCAATTATAATTATTTACAGGAAGGCAAGGACGACCTGGTCAAATGAGCAGTCAGAAGGGCTGCTTGATTTGTACGCAGCGAGGGCAAAAGAATTTCAGCACAACCGAAAAAAGAAATATGCTTACGAGCATTTGCTTGAGGATATTCTTTCGGCTGGCCTCGTGGTAAGTACATACATAGATAGTTGGAATGAAAGAGTTAAATGAGTTTCAATTTAAAAAGGAGTTGAGGTCGATCTTCACGATCAAACAAATTGTCTATTAAGAAATTTATTTCTTTTTAGATTTTTAATCAAATTAAATTTGTCAACTCCAGCACAAAAAAAAACACAACAATTACAAAATTTTTTTTTGTTGTCGTTTAAATTAATCAATTTAAATTTTTTGGTGCGAATTTTTAATTTTATTTTTTCAAATATTCAAAAATTTAAATTTTTTTAGTTTCTTTTCTAAGTTGATTGACGAATGAGTTGGTTTAAGACAACAAGTCTGTCCGAGCGTTGGTTTAAAGAAGAAAGCAATATATATATTTTCCGAGCACCTCAAGGGCGCAGTTTATCTTTCTAGGGTTAAACAAAAAAATTTACTAACTTCTACAAGTAAAATAGTATCTCCTAATTCCGGAAAACCATATCTCTACTTTCTAATGAGTAGAAAGTCGGATAATAGAACTCTTTTTTGTCCAACAAAATGATATGTATTTTACTTCGATCGAAACTTACTATTCGAAAACAAGCATAAAAATGTTCTGTAAACAGTTCATTCAGTTCATATTGTTTTGTACATTACAAAATTACGAGATTGATTATTAGGAACTTTAAGAAAAATTTTTTTAAGAACAATTGGAAAAATTGTTTTTTTTCTTTTATCAAATTATTGTGAATGCGGTTAGATTATATCCTGTTGCGTTTTTCCAGGACCATTCGTCTGTTTTAAGAAATTCAAAAGTGTAGATTTTGCCTTAATAGCATCGACCATTGGAATTTTTGTAATTTTCACATCATCAGATTCATCCCATAGAACTTCAGGCTCATTGTCAACGTTGTTAATTACCATCTCAATAATTAATTTTCCATTTAAATAATTGTTCGAGAAACATTTTTTTTGTTATAGCTAGTTCTAAACGACGAACATGCTCGCCGTACATGCTCGTGTTGGCCGTATTTTCATCGTGTAGGGGCTGGTTCGCGAGCAGTTGGCGAGCCGCTCGCTGTGGGCGAAAAATTTCGTGTAGAGCGAGAAAACCGGTTTTTTTTTTACTATGAAGCAAACCTCATTTTTGCTCTGAACGTAGTCGTGTGCATATAGCGGATAAAGTAAAACAGCAACAGACATCCACGATTCAATAGAAGACTTCACATCTTCCAAATCGCGTCAAAAATAATAATCGATTGTCGTTGGTCGATAACGCTGGCCATTCAAAGTAACTTGACGATCGTTATCGTCAACCAAAAAATAAAAATATATATAACCGTCATTGGTTTCCTCTCCCACCAAAGACGCTTCACGGTTTTCACCTTCGTTTTTGTTACATTGCTCGCCATTCAGCTTCAGACTTTGTCTTTCCAGACGGCTCATTCTTTTTTCGAGTTTATCCAGTGTTCCAATGATATAAGTAGTTTAATTTTTCACAAACATCCGGGCTCGATAAGATTTCTTCTCTTATAGTTCTGTTACTTTTTTCTATAACGTCACCACTGTAACCTGCCTCTAAATCCTCCACTTGTGAAACGTTATTAACATTACGATTAAAATATTTATATTTACCCACTCTTAACGCAAAATCAGGATTTTGTAGACGTTGGTCAAGTTCAATCATTTCAGTATGTGTTGTAATTGGGAAAGTTTCTCCAATTTCTTCAAAACCGTCATTGGTTTCCTCTCCCACCAAAGACGCTTTACGGTTTTCGTTTTCGTTTCAGACTTTGTCCTTCCAGACGGGTTATTCCTTTTTCGAGTTTATCCAGTGTTCTAATGATAAAAGTAGTTCAATTTTCCACAAACATCCGTGCTCGATAAGATTTCTTCTCTTATAGTTCTGTTATTTTGTTCTATAACGTCACCACTGTAACCAGCCTCTAAATCCTCCACTTGTGAAACGTTAATAACATTATGAATAAAATATTTATATTTACCCACTCTTAATGCAAAATCAGGATTTTGTAGACGTTGGTCAAGTTCAATAAGTTCAGTATGTGTTGTAATTGGGAACGTTTCTCCAATTTCTTCAAAACCGTCATTGGTTTCCTCTCCCACCAAAGACGCTTCACGGTTTTCGCATTCGTTTTTGTTACATTGCTCGCCAGTCAGCTTTAGACTTTGTCTTTCCAAACGGCTCATTCTTTTTTCGAGTTTATCCAGTGTTCCAATAATATAAGTACTTCAATTTTTCACAAACATCCGTGCTCGATAAGAGTTCTTCTCTTATAGTTCTGTTACTTTTTTCTATAACGTCACCACTCTAACCAGCCTATAAATCTTCCACTTGTGAAACGTTTCCAAAAATATTTATATCGTCATCCATTTTAAAATGCAATTTTTTATCTACACGTCAGAGGATTTTTTTTTATTATTAAAAGAATTGGAAAACCAACTATTGCAATGTTAAAAAACGAACATTGTTAAATTGATTAAGGGACAACGTGGTATGCCGTAGTAAATTAAATTACTGTTCACAAATAACAATAAGAATTAAACAAAAACCAGATTGTGATTTTCGATCATTCAAATCTTCTGCCCAGCTCGAGTCTGAAAAACCAAAAAGGTGATTTGTTTGTTTTATAGTAGCAGCGTGTGCAGAATCGCCCAAGATGAAACTGTTGTTAGGAAACAATTGGTTATAACTGCTCTGCGACTTTTCAAACAGCTCTGAGGGTCTAAGAACTCTGCTTTCGTGTAACGAGCTTGGCTCACCGCAACTCACATCAATAAATTTTTTGTCAGCATCGACAACAGCTTGCAGAATGATTGAGAAGTTGTGTTTGCGGTTGTAATAGCATTCTTTGTTGAGCTGTGGTGCAATCTATGGCACGAAGAACACCTGGTATTCTTTTTTTGTCTTCAAATTTCCTACAATTTTCAGTAACAGCAGCTCCTTGAGGCCATTTTATGTGGTCGTGGTTTTTTGAGACAAGCCATTTAGTTACTCTATTTACTGCGACCCAACTGGATGACTTTGTGACACCAAACAAATTTCCAAGTTGACGAAACGTAATTGAATTACTTATTTACCATACGTACATACATGAAAACTTCTCTTCTACATCCCATTTTGATTCGTCCTCCTCTATGTGAATGAACAGATACATAAAGCTGAGAGTAGTTGCTTTAAAAATGAAATCTTTGAAAAGTCTTGAAAGAGTTAAATAAAATACAAAAACCTACTTATCAAGAGTGTTCTACTGTTGAACTACGCAATCTAAAGTGGGACTTGAAGTCTTCTTCACTGTACGCTTCAAAAGTCATAAGATGTAACTGAGGCATGTTCTTCTAATAATTCAACAGAGTCTCCCAAGCTGGTAAAACTTATGTTTTCCGCGAAAAATGTTTCGATAAACTCGCTGTCATTCTCACTTGAATTAACCAAATCACGTAAAATTTGCAATCACAATCACAACTAGTTAATCAAATAAAATCTAACTTATTCTATAATTATTACCACTTCTTCTGGAATATTTTCCATTTTATAAATCTAGCTACTTTTGGTTTCTTTTGCAAAATCTCTCTTATTTCTTGTGACGACTTTTGTAAACAAAATTCTTTCTAGACTTTTTATTCGATTTGACAGCTGATCAAGAACACCATCCCTCAAATATAGAAAACCCATGGGTTTTTTTTGATATCATGTTATGTATATAACAGCCTTGTGAAAAAAACACGCCTAATGTCTATGAAATAAAAGTCTTTCAAAGCTTGGTTTTTTTCACTTGGTAAATTTGCTGCTTTTCGAGGAACTTTCACTGTAAGTACTAACAAAAATTATTGGTATCAGCACATTAAACTATTTATTCAGGAAGCGCATGAAAATGTTAAAATAAACTGTCTTACACCTGATTTCCACATAAAGCAAATTTTTTTGGGGTTATTTGGAACACTCTAATAAAGTAGGATTTTCATGTACACTTCGCTTCAACTTAATAAGCACAAACTTTTTTTTGACATGTTGTCAATATTGTCCAAACCTTGTGCGTTAATGTATCATTCGATGGTACTTACTGTTTGCTTATGTCTTATGATGTCGAGAAAAGAAATCAGAAAGCACATCTTAAAATTGATCTTCGATCAACTGCTGTTGTTGCAGTTTTTTTTACCTCCTTTCATGTTTTTCCCGTACGAACTTTTGTTTCTCAAGTAGGAATAGATCACACTAAGACTTCGATCGATTTTTTTAGCTAAAGCACGCCCGGTTAGTCCTTGTTCTCTTAGCAAATCGATTTCTGCTTTTTCAACACTATTTTTATTTTTCTACAAATTACAATAAAAGTTTTAAATTGCAGTTTAAACATTTCAACAGTTGATATAGTAGATCAATAACCTCAAATCACTCGTAAACAATGAAGATAATGATCTTGTGTCTATTCAGTTGACCATATGCAACGTTTTGCAAGAGAGCCAGAGAAAAAAAACTGTACTTTTTGGATTGTTCCTTTTAATTTCTTTTCTCGACATCATAAGACATAAGCAAACAGTAAGTACCATCGAATAATACATTAACGCACAAGGTTTGGAAAATATTGACAACATGTCAAAAAAAAATGTTTGTGCTTATTCAGTTGAAGCGCCCCTAGGAGGGTCGCGAAGCCTTACTCGAAAGGTTGCCGGCTAAAAAAAAAAGTAGAGGGTCTAACACAACAAAAACACAATTTTAGTGAAAAGGATGCGCTTGTATTTTTCAAAGGTTTATCGATCTGTTGTGCTATTTATGAAACGTTAATAACTAAATAATTTTGTAGTTGCAGCCTATACATCTTCTTAGTTTTAATGCCTACCTTTGAAGAAAATGTCAGTTCACACAAGTATAAAGTGGCGAATGGCACCAATAATTTTAAGAGCTTCCCTTGCCAGCTCTGGATATTCGTGTTTTCTTTTCATCCAAAATACACTTTGACACTTTGACACTTTGCGAACAACGGAGTTTTGGAATTTTTAAGCATGCCATCTGCAGCCAAATCTAGAAGACTGTCTTTCGTTTCGGTGGTGACGTTAACCAGATCTATTGATTTGTCCAAAAAAGGGTTTAAAATCCATCGACGCCCATTGTCACCTTCAGAGTGCAAATCCGGAAAGTATGTCAAAAGCTTCGATTGTAAATTATGCAAGATCTGTATCATACAAGGAATTTGAGCCGATACTACAAGACTTTGGTCTGTTGCTTCAACATTTTTCTGAACACTTGAAAAAAACTCAAACATATTGCTTTGCAGAGAGGTTGGCCACAAATGAAGTTTTGCGTGAAATGCTTTTACTTTATCTTTGGCAGTTAAAATATTTTATTCTCTTCCTTGAAGGTTCTTGTTTAAATTGTTAAGGTGGCTTAAAAGATCTGCCATAAATCCTAATTTCACGAGCCAAATAGCATCAGAAAAACGATACGCATATTCAAATTTTGCAATTTTTAAGAACATTTACAATTCGGCTCTCTGTTCCAGAACTCTTGTTAATACCTTTTCTTGGATAGCCACCTGACCTACGTGTGATAAAGGAGATTTTGATGAAGCGAGGCCATACCTTCACAAAAGATTCTGAATAGCCGGGTGTGCAAAGCTTTGAATTTGATAGAATTCACAATTTTTATAACCTCCATGAGCACGTCACTTAAATAAGAAGGTACTACCTTAGGAGCTAGAACCTGTCGATGAAGAAAACAGTGTGTGCAGGTAGGTGTGTTTGGCAGTATCGTTTTTAGTTTTGCAATGAGTCCGCTACTTTTGCCAGTGATAGCTTTAGCGCCATCGCTATAAATTGTGATACATTTTTTCCAATCACTATCGTAGTTGCAAGTGCTTTCCAAAAATATATCGTACTAACACTGGCCAGTAGTGTTTGCAGGAAGTGCTTTGCAAAATAAGATTTCTTCTTCGATACTGACATCTGTAGATTGATCAAACTGCAACGCAAAATGTTGGCTGTTCTACAATTTTTCGACTGCTTGTTCTGCGCGTGGCGCTTTTTGCCGCCGCAACGACAATGCGGTGTGGCAATGTCGGTCACCGTCGCGGTCGCCGACGCAGTTAAGCTCGGGTGAATAATAAATAAATGTACCAAATTAGCAAAAAATCGTTACCTAGCGTCTGTAGTCATTTGCGATGCAAAATGCAGTTCAAAATACGATTCTACTACTTATGTTGGAAACAATATCCAACTAGTAAGTGATAATAGATATGCTGAATATCGAAAAACCATTCGACAGTGCTAGTCTAGTCATCATGAAGGACAATCAATGACGGAATTGCACAGCGATCCAAGATGGGGCCGTTCTGGTTCAACACCTACATGTCGCGTCGTACCAATCGCAGCCATAAAAAACGCTTAGACTCTCTAGGTTGCCGACGACTGCCTGACATATGCCAAGTTAATTCATAATTAATTCACCGACATATGGTGACAGAAGAGCCGAGGCCAACGTTAGACAATTTTGCGAATTCTATAAGAACTGGGGCTTCAAAATCGACTCAGCTAAATCTGAGATAATTAAGACTACCATCTAACATATTCGGGAAACAAATGTAGTGGCACCAAGTTAAATTTGCTCTATGGAACCATTAAACACCCAATAAATGTGAGGTTTCTGGGAATACAGTTCGAATAGCTACACAGGTTCAACCCCCATGCAGATGCTGTCCTAGAAAAGCTAATTTTGCATTTCTGCGCATCCATCCACTTATGAGAAAGAAGAGCGGACTAAGCGGGTAGACCACACAAGTTCTCTACAAGCAACTCATTTGACCTGTGTTCATGCATTGCTTCCCTACTAGGTTCTCAAAAATAAAAACTCACATGAACAAGCTCGAGTGGAAGATCGAGGCCTGCAAGATCTTCATGCACGTCAGCAGCAAGAGACTCTACGTAGAAGCCAAAATAGTAAAACTCGACAGATAAATCATCGAATCCAGCTGAAGATGTTTGCAGAACATGACCGACCAGTTGAACCCCGTAATAAAAAGCCAGCTAAGATAGTCATACCACCGCTTAGTGTGAGAGTTCGCTCATTTAGCGGCATTTAATTGAAAAAATGAATAGCACAAATTGATGCAAAAACAGGTTTTACTTGCAGCCTAGACCTTCTCATAAGCGATTAAGAAAGAACTGTTATGTGGGAGGCAAGTAAAATTGAAAAAACTGGTCTGGAAGTTGCAGTCGGTGATAATTTCAGTGCCAATTGGCTTGTGAAAGTAGTTTTGGTTTTTTTTTTCTTACGAGTGCTGTTTATGTTTTTACTTGCGATTATAGGTACTATAAGGCAAGTCTTGCAATCGTGCAGAAAAAAAATTTTGAGATAACAATTAAATATGACATTACGATGATAGAGAATACGAAAAAAGTGGGTCCTGCAATTCTGTCTGTCTGTCTGTCTGTCTGTCTGTCTGTGTGTCTGTCTGTCTGTCTGTATATGGATCTACAGCCTGAACTAATAGACCGATTTTCTTCAAAATTTGCAGTTAGGGTCTGTGGAGCATCCTACAGAGGGGTTTTTGGAATTGAGTCTCTAGGTCTTGAAATAACGGTACCTACCATACAACCGATATGATAATACTTATTTTTCTCGAAAACGGCTCCAACGATTTCGATAAAATTTTGTGTTATGGATTAATTTTAGATTGTCTTTCTTCTGATGTAAAAAAAAAATTTGGAAAAAGGTTAAAAACGGTACCTCCCATAGTACCGTTTTTTTCAAAACCGACTTTCTCGTTAATGGCTGACACGATCTTGACGAAATTTTGGATTTAAGAAGTCGTATACTGTTAAAGAAAGACTGCATATCAATATTTGAAAAAAATTAGTTTTGGAAATTTTTATAAATTTTTTTAAAAAATTTTGATTTTTGAAAGTAATTTCGAAACTATAACTTTGATTTTTTTCAAATTTTTTATCAAAATATCTTCTATTAAGATCTAAAACCTTGCATACTCGACTTTTAAAAAACGGTTTTAAAAAAAAAGTGAAAAATAAAAAACCGTTTTTTGGAAAAACCGCTCCAACGATTTTGATTAAATTTTCATCATTAATTTGTATTAGCGATTGCGAAAGAATGGCGTTTTTAGATTTTTGCTTGAAACCTTTGGAATATTTAATTTAATTTTTTCATTATTTTGCGTGATTTAATTCAATTTCCATAATTAATGTGTAGTTGGCAACCCTGTACCACAAAATATATTATGAAGAGCAAATACCAAAGCCTTTAACTCAGCCTTTAGATTTTGATATCGTATTTAGAACACAATCGCAAGTTCGTGCGACCCAGTCGTGCCCATTTTTTATAAAAAGTTTTGATTGGAGTTATTAAATAAGATATTAGGGAATTGAAAAATAAGTAAAATTTTTTTTTACATTCATGAGAGAAAAACTATATGTATTCAGTGTTGTTCGGTTTAGCGACTACATGCATGCGAAAGCCTGATATACCGTCTATCATTAAGTGATTTAAGGTGCTGCGAAAAGGTGCACTATATTTTTTTTTTATTTCGAAGTGGATACCTAAAAAAAATTGCAAAAATTTTCTGTTGTGTCTTTAATATTAGTTTTGTTGTGTCCTATGTCGGTTTTTGTGGTACGTATAATTACATATCTCACTTTTAATTTGCGTACATATAGGCTTTTCATAATTTTTTTTTTTGTAGCTTTCAGAATGTGTATCGAAACTACGAAAAAACTAATTTTTGAGGTTTAGATCTCTAAAATCAAAATAAATCATGTTGAAGCGGTATTTTTATTTATTATGAGCTATTTTGATGAAATGCAATTTTCAGAGGATGCAATCAAAGCACTTAATGCAACCGTAAGACTGATTTGTTTTAAAATCCTCACAATTTAAAACATCTTTCTCTGCCAAACATAAACGCCTGACACTATGATCAACTAAGCTCTGAAGATCACATGTGGCATCCGATTCTGACACAGTTTTTGAGTAAGGATAGCATTTTTTCTTAGACTCTTTAATTTTATCGTATGTGGGCAGTAGATTTCGAACAATTTTGTTGATTTTCTGACGTATAATCTCATATTGATGAGTGGATAACTGCGAATCTACATGCTAGCGCTTCATCAGCAGTTAAAGAAATTTGGTCAGAGGACACTCTGTTGAGAGATCTCTTTAAATTCGTACCTTAATTAAATTAAAAATAAATAAATGTTGATAATACATCAATTTAAACAAACCTTTCTTTGGGGAACTAAGTGATAATTTTTAATCAACCGGCAGTATCTCTCTTTCCGACTTTTCTTAAGTTTTTTTCATAAGCCGTTCCAATTTCTTCAAAACTAAATGAATCCAAGAGGCTTTGCACTTTTTTCTTTTTGATTTTTTCACAGCACTCTTCAAAGTTTTTTTTTGGCTTCCAGACTTTTTTAATATTTGAAGAGGATGGAACTTCATCCAAAAATTTGTGTGGAAGATTTAGGGTTTCATTAAGCCAGGAAGAGTTATTTCTTTCGAAGCGGTCCCGTTGCCTACCAATTTTGGTCCACCTTTAAAACAGGCCTAAAAGAAACTCAACAAACTGGCAACTCGAACGATGGCAATACGGCAAGGTGATTCTTCCGAGACTAAAATAAAACGGCTGAGATAACGGTATTGACATAGAGCTTATAAAAGGTTTCCACATTATTTTAGAAGCTCTAGCGTCTGGGTTTCCCATTAATTTGGGTGCTTTTGAAACATGTGCGATCAGGACTAGGGCTTTATATCTTGAAAAGTATGGAGGATATAACATGCCAGTAAGCGTCCATACAGTTTTATATCATGGCAGACAAGTGGTTGCTTCTTGCATTCTTCCGAATGGCCAACTTCAATCATTATGTTGCCCATATATGAGAAAATATTAGAGGTTGTAGTCTGCTCCACAGTTTACCAAATTTATTGAAGAAAGGAAACTCATCTGTGCAGAGCAGTCTGGTTTTCGGCAGGCACACTCCTGTGAAACATGCATTTTGTTTCGTAATTAATGAATGGAAAAAGGAAACAGAAAGCGGACACACTATCCTGGCTGTCTTTCTAGATCTCAAGCGAGCGTTTGAAACAATAGATAGAGAAATTTTGATAAAGACATTTTACAAATATGGTGTGCGCAGCTATGAACTTTGTTGGTTCAAGAGCTACTTGGCTGACAGAATGCAAAGAGTAAGGGTGAGGGATACTTATTCAAATACAGAGCAGATTTCTATTGGTGTGCCACAAGGTTCGGTGCTGGCTGCTGGGTGTTTTGCTTTTTTTATTATATACTAGCGACCCGCCCCGACTTGGCACGGGTACAATGCTGATACTAAATACACTACAGAAAAACTGTGAACGTTGTATATAAAAACACAGCGGCCCGCTTTGGCTTCGCACGGGTATAAAATATAAAGGATATGCGTAGTTTTAAAAATCTAAGCATACATAGGGACAGAGAAAGCGACTTTGTTTTATACTATGTAGTGATTAAATCTGTAATATCTTCGAAAATATTCATTTTAATCACATGCTGTAAAGGGCAATTTTGATCTACATGAAATGCACAACGTTTAATTGAATAAGGAATGATACTGTATCGTTTAAAATAGCTTGGTAAATAATCTATATTTTTTTGTAATATGTAAAAGATAAAAATGGTAACTGTGGGTTATCCTTAGGAGATAAACGTATGCTATCGCGGACTTTTTTATTCATCATTTTAAGATATACAATTCCGTAGTACATAAATTTGATCTACGTCGTAAGGTTTAGCCAGCGTTTGCAATGTAAGCACAGAAAAATATGTTTGTTACGACATCACATTACAAATCTTTAAATTTCTCGGCTTTTCTCTATTATAATATGCATGTATTATACATATAAACCTTCCTCTTGAATCACTCTATTCATTAACAAAAAAAAAAACAGCATCAAAATCCGTTGCGTAGTTTTAAAAATCTAAGCATACATAGGGACATAAGGACAGAGAAAGCTACTTTGTTTTATACTATTTTAAGATAAGTGACATTGGAAATTCTTTGACTAACTCTAAAATGTGTTTATTTGCGGTTGATACTCTAGTTTATATAAGTGGAAACAATTTCAATGAGCGTGAGTCTGTTCTTCAGCAAGACCAAGATGCAATGTATATTTGGCTGTGCTTGAACAAACTTATGGTAAACATTCAAAAGACTAAGTGTATGTGTATAAATGGCGAAAATTTAAGTGCAAGTATCAAAATGAATAGTGAAGAACTTGAGTGTGTGAATGAAATAAAATATCAGGGTGTTATCATTGACAATAACCTGAAATTTTACGTTCATGTTGCAAAGTTGTGTTCTAAAATAGTAGTATTTTATTATTGATCTGAACTTCGATAAATTTTTAAAAAAAGATAATCTTAAAACATACACTTGTAAACGCTACATATTTAATTCCGCTAGATGAGCAAGTTCTCACACTGAGCAGCGCCAGCGCTAGAAATTTAAAAAAATCGAAATTTAGATATCTATTCATAAATTTCTCCCTAAAAGGACTTGTCAAAATTCAAATTATTTCCGAAGTTATAGCCGTCTGTTGACGTGGAAACTGGTAACAATTTCAAAAAAATCGATTTTTTTTGCATATTTTAAAAGATTAGCTATTTAAGAAGATGTCTACGAGAATATTTTTGAAAATTCATGCTATTTTTGGATATACATATATGTATATATATATATACATATAAACATATATTTATATTTATGTTATGTATACATAGGAAACTAGACAGCAATAAAAACAGAAGATATAAGAGTAAGCAACAGCCATTTACAAAAGAATTGTGATGTACATTTCTGACCTTCATTTTCTTTGGGTTTTCTGTTTATTTTGTTGTCCCACTTTATGCTTTTAGAACTATAAATGAATAGCTCAAAAAATGATTTTAATACCAAATACATATGAAATTTTTTTTCATAAACTGGCTTAAGGCAAATCAATTTCTTAACATTCTGAGAATTTCGATGAAGGTATGTGTTCCACTCTTCTTCAGAAAACATCGTTGAACAACGATTTTTTAGTCTTTCAGTTGATAAGTAGAGAAAATCAAAGTATGAGTTATAACTAATCTTTTTAGGATCCACAATACGATGTTTTAGTAAAAGCACCCTTTGTTTTTTTTTTTTTTTGCATCGTTAGTTTAATTTTATTTTTGAATCAAATTTATACCTACTTTGAAAGTATTCATCACATTTACTACATATGTTTAACTCATTAAATCGGGAAATTTTCGTGTGATCTTTTTTGTGCTGTCTGCACATTTAGTGGTGATCGCTGCTCGAACTAGTTGCTTGCTACACGGTTAAAAATCCTGGCGTTAAATTTAATATTTTTGAGGTTGCATATATGACCAGTCCAAAATCGTATTTAAATGTAATACTTTGAATATATTTAATTTTCAAATTCAATTGAAGACATATTGGAATGCAATACTGTTTTGTATTAAAAAACAAGTTCGTATTATTAAATAGTAACACAGATAAGTATTAGTATTTGAAACAAAATATTAAAATTCATCACTTCTTGTATTGATTTTAAGGTCATTTATATTAGAACTAATTACGCTGGGTATTGAAAACGTGTATTTTTTTTATTCAAATTCAATATTTGTTTACTTGTTTTAAACACAAAGCGGGTTTAAATGTAATACAAGTTTATTAAATCTTAATACAACTTAAGGTTTGATTGGATTACTTTTTAAGCCACTTAGTATTGAAAACTAATACTTATTTATTAAATTTCAATACTATTGAAGATTTGATTGGATTACTTTTGTATCCACATAGTATTAAAAAATAATACTAATTTATTAGATTTCAAAACAAAACCATAGATCCTGTGAATATCAAACTGTTAATCTTGAACTTTCAAAGTAAACAAAGAAACATTTTTTTTATCAAAAGGTTATTTTATTGAAAAGAAGAAATCTTATATAACTATGTAATGACTTAAGCTTTTGAACACAATTATTATTCACAAAAAAAGGCTTCAATATGAAAACTTTGTTTCTTAAAACATAGTGCTCGAATGGCTTTTTAAGCATAATACTATTGAACTATAAGAAAACTGTTTGGTTCCCACTTACTGACCGTAGGTACTCAGCTCCCGCCGTCAGTAACGCCTTTTGAAAAGAGTCCTTGAACGTATTTGTTCGGCTGTACTCATCCAAAATGTACGCTGCTGAGCTTGTTTTTATAAATGCTTTTAATCCCTGTAACATTAGGAAAATTTTATTTATATAATTACAGTAAATTTAATATTGAAAAAGCTATTTACTTCCTTGTATAAAAAAAGACTGCTTCCAATTGCTGCTCCTTGTTTTTTCAAGTTTTCAGATAGTTGATTAGGAGACTCTTCATCAACAGCGTCAAGAACCACAAGGAAACAGGCACAGCCTGAATACTACCGCATTATATCGAATCCGTGAATCCGTTCACCAGTTCTTCGTTTTCTAAGACAAAAATAAAAGCAAATTTTAAACTAGCACGGTTTGCACTCACCAGGAAATAAATATATATTACACTTAAACTTGCTGTTTATTACTTACTTGTAAGAAGGATATCTTCATTTGAAACGCCAAAAGATTTTGATGATTTATTCGTCTGATTTTTACTTTTTTTAAAAGTGATAGTATTTTTTCCACGTTTTTCACTTTAATGTAATTAAATTGTCCATTTGGAACTCCATGTTGAACGACCGACGCGACGCGACGTGTTGAAACAAACTAAAGGAGTTTTTCTTTCGACAAAACTATATTCGATATTAAAATGTAATACTGAA
This sequence comes from Melanostoma scalare, assembly GCA_949752695.1. Classification (NCBI taxonomy): domain Eukaryota; kingdom Metazoa; phylum Arthropoda; class Insecta; order Diptera; family Syrphidae; genus Melanostoma; species Melanostoma scalare. The sequence goes on along the minus strand of OX456986.1, from coordinate 132,966,344 downwards.
GGGCTAAAAACTACTACCAAGATACTAAAATCTAATATTGGAGAATTAAAAATTAATACCAAGATATTAAAATCTAATCTAAAAGGTTAAACATATCTGGGTCTTAAAGTTCAATACTGGAGGGTTAAAAATTAATACCTGGTGGGTATTAAAATCTAATATTAATGTGTTCAAAATAAATACCTCGAGAGCTTCGCACTTAATAAATTTATGGAATTTTAATACAATCAAATATTAAATTCCAATTCCTTATTTTACTATGCAGTTTCTACTTGAATGTAATACAGAAATATTAAAAATAAGTATTGTTGTGTATTAGAATATACTGTTCCATAAGTGGAATACAGTACAGTTTCGCGTTAAATACAATATTTAATGAATTTTAATATATCATCAAGTATAAAATTTCAATACATTATTTTTGAACATTATATTATGGTCACTTTTATCCAAATCTTCTACTAAAATCAAATAACAAATTATTGGATTTTAATATTTGAAGGTTGAATTTCAGTGGAAAAGTATTAAAGAGGGCATTTTAGTGGAAGATATATTGAATTTTAATACCAAATTATTAAAAAAAATGTTTAATAAAGTTGGAATATTAAAAACAAATTATTCCTGTATTGCATACGGCTGTATTACGAAGGCCGTATTAAAAAACACCCCAGGATTTTTAACCGTGTAACATTGCACTTTACAAAAACATGTTCGATAATATCGGCAATTTTGAAAGGATCTAGCTTCCCTTTACATGCTCGTGCTCGTTGACGTCTGTGGAATGCCGGCGATTGATTTCCGGACAAGGTACTGGTCGCTAAGACAATATCATCAAATATCATAGATAGTAACTTTCTGGTTGCGACTACTGGGGAACTCCAGTTGATTTTTTCAAAGCTGCTTCTTGGTACAGTTGTTCCATATGTTCCAAGAGTTAAACGACCTGTTGGATAGATTTCAGATTTTCAGATTGTTGATTTCCTGTTGAGTTTACGCTTCTTTGTAGCGTCATTGTGAAATTTCTTCTTTCTTCTAATACCTGATGGCTTCGATTGATTTTCCAATTCAATTTGAGTTGGAGATGTGTGTCCTCTACCGATTTTTCTTTAATATGTTTGTGAATGCTCCGTTTTATTATATTCTTGTCAATGTTTTCTTGGAAGTTTTGGGGGTCCTGGTGTGGTTCTCTTTTTTGTTTTTCAGCTACACTTTCATGATGTACTGGGATCGAGAGTAGTTCTTGTTTTTCTGCGCTTGGTTGTGGTTCCATATTCTCGTGAACACTGTCATCCGATGAAATTTTGAATTGAGTCTTCGATTGGTACACTTTGGATGGTGTATTACTCTTTGCCTCGACGGTTATTGTTACATCTTGTTTTCGGTACACTTCTTGGATGTAGTCAATTATTTTGATGAGTGCAGTAAGCAATCCTTCAACATATTGATGAAGTTCTTTTACATAATTTACTTTGTCTTAACCAATTGAAATAATATTTAATCTTTGTTGAACGTGAGTGTCTTTGAGTAATGTCAATTCAAATTTCTGAATATTTTCGCAATGTCCTTCCTGAAGGTAGCCTACCGTTGACTTGAACTTGATAAAAGATTTTACACATATCTTTTGCTTCTTTGATCATTGCTCTTAGCTCATTCTCCAAGGGCTTCACTTTTTCAGGAGTAGTTGAAATGTTCTCCATGGTTAATCTTTTGAAACTGTGTTGTGCTTTGATGTGAGATCGTATTTTACAGTACCTAATTAACTGACATTGTTAGGCTAGCTAATGAGTTAGGACCTGATATATCATAATTATCAATTCGCTAATTAGGGTGATTAAATTATCCATGAGGTGAGCTACCTGAACCGATTTTGTCATAAAGGTTTTGCAAAACAGTTCCAAAGGCGGAACGAATATGGAACGGTTCTTTTTCCGGTCGGAACTAGTTCCTGGAACCATGTTCGCGGAACTATCAAGATTTTATATAAAGTGGCATGAGTTGGACAAATCTATTTGAAGCTATACTAGATAGCCTGAGTTGAAACACTTATTAATTTTATTCGTTGTGGTTTTAACTTTATTGCAAACAATTATAAATATTGTTTATTTGAACACAAAAATTCAGCTTTCCAATTAGCACTTTAAATGAAATTAAATCAAAATATATTCACTAAAAACGGGAGTTCAACTTAAATAAATATTTTTCTACAGGATTTGGAATCCATTTAACAAATTTATGTAATAAATAAAAAAGTATATACACAAAAAAAGGAATTCAGTCATAAACTTAAATTAATATTTTTCTACAAGATTTGGAATCCATTTAACACATTTAATTTAACTTTATATAAAAAAGTATGTTCACAAAAGAAAAGGAACTCAGTCGTAGGCTTAATAAATATTTTTCTTTATAGTTTTTCACAAGATTTTAAATCCAGTTAAGGTTTGGAATTAAGTTTGTCACGGTAAATTTTCCCGCAACAAAAACCATTCTTACATTTAGTTATCTACATTTCGATATCACTCTCTTTTCCTCAAACCCTTCCCTACCTTTTCTTCGTCTCATTATTTCTCCGTTGTTTGCTCTTAGCAATGTGATCGAAACATAGCTTTGAGCAAATGACAAAATAGGTGCATGTCGTAATCAGCGGATGAGCTGAACTGATATCGGCGTTTGGTGTGTCGAGCCAGAAGCCTCTGGAGACTCGCACACCATTTACTTAAATTGAATGTCATTCATACTTCGTTACTCACAAGCATCATCATTCTCATTCATCGACATTCACATCATAACCATCATTTACACATACTTACATCCATATACCTATAGCATCATTATCATCTTTACACTCATCATCATTCACACACATCATTACACAAACACACTACACAAAGCAGGATATCACACACACAACACTATACACATACATACACATATCACAGATGTGAACAATTGAAATGGTACGTGTGAACGCCACAATTCGTAATGAGACACACTGTGCAGCAAGTGTAGGTAAACGTCCTAAGGTTAACTTTTATTTTTGTAAAACCGAGTCATAAGAATGAAACGTTAATAGTTTTCCCTTTTCCCCAAATCTGCGCAAAGATCCACCGAATAGGGTAAAGTAGTTCATTTTGGTTTTGGTAGCTTTTCCTTCCTTCTTAAAATTTCGAAATTTGTAACAGAGAATTTTATCCTTCTCCTGACTCAGTAGAATATATAGTAGAGTAACTGGGAAAATGCCCAGAAGTATTATTTTCAACTTTCAGGAACTTTAATTTTTCTCGACATGTTTTATGGGAGGGGTCTGATCTCGACTAATGAGCTGGATAAGTTTTGGGAACAAACCCTCAACAACTTTTTCAGTTCATTCAATGGCCGCGTTCCTGGGACCTATGTTCGAAAATCTTGACTTAAGATTCTGTCACTTTTCCCTTGTAAAAAGTTTCAGATTTTCAGATGACAATTCAGATGACATTTAGATCTTAAGATTTTCGAACATAGATTTTCAGATGGAAAATCTTGGCTGAAAATCTGAACTTAAGATTTTACTTGTCAAAACATGTGTTTTTTTTACTTTGCAAACGAACTTTATCGTGTTTGTTTGAGCTTCAGTGTGCAGTTAAAGGAAAAATGCCACGATATTTGGTAGATTACTACGGGAAGGATGTCACGGTGGAGGTTTCTGAAGAAGTTTATAGTCAGATGGAAAATGGTAAGAATTTAAAAGTGAATAAAAAGAGAAAAGTGTTCTATGAATCTTGTGTTTTTTAGATCCAGAATATGCAAGGGCTGTTATGGAAAGCTGCGAGGTGTATGTAGAGGACCCCTCTCCGGGTGAGTAGAATTTGTATATTCTATTAATTTTAAAGTCATGTGTTTTCTTTTTGTATTACTACCAGACACAAATTGTGGGGAGCAGACGGAACCAGTCCTTGCTGGAAGTGCTGGAAAAGAAAATGAATCAAGTAAGAGTTTTCAAAAAGTGTAGTTAGTTAGTTCAAAGTGTGTAGTTAGTTTCAGTTAATTTGTCCTGGAGCTGATGATACACTAGCATCTACGAGCTGATTAATGCTCTCTGTGACGCTTCTAGCAGCCGCGTTTAACAAATTCTTGGAGTTGGGTTGCCCGGGATCAGCGGCAACACCTTTGGCGGGCATTCAATCATTTGAGAACGAATAACTTCATCCTTTGTTTGTCCTGCCATTTCCATTGGTACAGAGAGAAGATCCTTGTAGTTATTTGCGAATACTTGGCTTGTCTCAGCCAATTGTGCGGGACTCGCGTACGAATTGACTATTTGCCCATCTGATGATCTCAATCCTTCGGCGACATGCTTCAGCTCTGTTTGTAGCTGATTGTAGTTTCTACTTGATGGAGGGTATTCGTTCATTGACAGTATTTCACTTAGCTCGCTAACGTTCTTAAGGGCATTGTCTACTTCCCTTTGTCCTGGAATGCAATCCAAGGTTTTTGAAAGTGCTGCTGTTACATCACGTCCAGCCTGAGTCAGAGTCAGTCCGGGATCTCCAATGTTCTGTAATGTTTTCTGTGCCTCTTCAATAAGCCTCACTGCATTAATAACAACTTCATCAGCTGATTCAATCACTGACGGGTTATTGGTGCTGGCTGCTACTCCATGAACACTCTTTGTGAAATCTCCTACAGCCAGGGCTGTACCGCGTCCAGCGACCCCGGCGTACATGCGTTGGCCGTGGGAAACTGTTGATAGCAATTGACTCAAGGCGATTCCGACATTCTTTGCAGATTTACTCAACTGCTGAGCCTGAAAACAAAGCCACCGCAGAGTCTGATAAATGCTGCCAGTGGTATTGGAGAAGCAACTACACATGTTTTGAGTACGATTGAGGAGGAGCCTCCAGAAGATACTGATCTTCAAGATATGCTTTTGGCTTTAGCAAAGGCTGTTGCTAAGACAACTGCGTCCCTTGTAATGCGGGCAAAGTCTATTGCTTCGAACTGCGACGACGAGGAGACTCGCAACTTGCTGATTTGTTGGACATACTTGTATTTAGTTTTGTTGATAATATTTCTGTGTTTGTATTCGGATTGCAAATCCTTAAATTTAGTTCGTTATACATTTCAAAAACTAGCTCAGGCAAATGTACATATATCTATATGTATTGAAATGCATGTACATTGTACATATACAGGGGGATTTGCAGAAATAAGAGATGAATTTTTTCTTTACTTTTTTTCACTTAAGAATCACTTAAGAATCCAGTAACGAAAAAGTAAAAAAACGTAGATATGTAGATAGATAAGTAGATAGATATGAATTACTTTATTTGTTTTCTGTTTTGAACGTTATTACTGATTTGATTTACTATTTAAAATTTTAGATAATGAAAGTGTGTTTACTAATACGAACACCCTTCTGTTCTTAAACGAATGTTTAGAGCGAAGGGAGGATTTGAGGAACCCCAAAAGGAGAAGGAGGACGATTTTCGCCGAAATCGAGGGTGTACTAAAGAGGAAGGGCTATAACTTTCCTGCATCGGTACTAGACAAGAAGCTCGCGAATCTGAAGCAATATTACCATAATATCGTTGACAATAACAAAAAAAACGTCAACCGGTAGAGGAAGGATTCCGTGGCCGTTTTTTGAAATTATGTCTGAAATTTTTTACAAAGAGGTATCGGTGCATGAATGCCCTCTTTATAATTCGTTATGCCCAAAAAAAAATCGGCCGGCACCTTACCCTTCAACACCCGTACCCTTTACCCAAGCATCCACACCCTACACCCAAGCATGCACACCCTACACCCGAGCACCAACACCCTACCCTTCAAAATCCACACCCTTCACCCAAGCATCCACACCCTACCCTTCAACATCAACATCCTACACCCAAGCATCCACACCCTACCCTTCAACATCAACATCCTACACCCAAGCATCCACACCCTACCCTTCAACATCAACACCCTTCACCCGAGCATCCACACCCTTCACCCGAGCATCCACACCCTTCACCCAAGCATCCACACCTTACCCTTCAACATCAACACCCTACCCTTCAACATCAACACCCTACCCTTCAACATCAACACCCTACACCCGAGCATCCACACCCTTCACCCAAACATCCACAGAATACCCCACAACTACTGCACCATACACTCCACCAGTATTAAATCCCAACCACCGAGCCCTCACAACAAGTATCAATCCAGACCCGGCCACAGACTCTACTTCATCTATGACTGCTGTTGTTAGGCAAACTACGCCTCCCACATCGGATTCTACAAGAGCCAAAAGGGAAAGCAGGGTTGATAGAGCCAGAAGAGAGGCTCTTGAAATGGAGGCCCGTCGAATAAAAATAGCAGAGTCGATTATGGAGTCGATGAAGAGAATGGTGACTCTGAGAGAAGAGTTTAACAAAATCGAGGCTGATAAGCTGGCCTTAAAAAAAAAGCAATTTGAAAAATCTGGCCACTGATTTTATTTTTATGTGTTTTTGTTTTTTTTTTTTAAGTTTTCATATATTTTTTTGTTTATTTTTAATTAACGATCCTTATAATTGAATTTTTAAAGACTGAATTTTTGTTTGTTTTGTTATAGTTTTTTATTAAATTGTTTTTTGAAAAAATTTTACTTTTTTTTAATTTTGAAATGCTCTAAGCAAACAATTACGCTTAGTTTCCCCACCCCGGTGAGATCTCCGGTCAGAGACACTTTGCCCAAGTGAGTTGAGTGGAAGCATTTCTCTCTCTTCTGCATTTGCGGGTAACTCATCTGAAGATTCGCCATCGTACAGCAAAATGTGGTTATGTAACACCACGGACGCCACAACCATGTTAATTGCCATTTGTGGCGTTTCGACGTCCAAATATTTTAAACGCCGAAGTCTTCCTTGCAGCAATCCGAAGGCCCTTTCTATCGCAACTCTCGCACTGCTGTGCGACGTATTAAAACGCGATTGAGCCGCAGTAAGGTGCCCGTTGTCGCGGAAAGGGGCTTGCAAAGTGCTCGACAGTGGATATGCCGAGTCACCTAAAATATGAAACTCTGGTGGGATCAGTTCTTCAATCCTTCTATATAGTTCACTGTTTCGAAAAACTCGAGCATCATGCAGCCGCCCTGGAGCTCCGACAAAAATATCTGTAAAAACTGTCCGGTGGTCACACACAGCTATAAAAATAAGTTTTTATCGTTTCCGTCAATAATTGATCTTATTACCGTCTTCTTACCTTGCAAAATTATTGAGTGGGTGTTTTTTCTGTTGTAATAGTCGATGGGATTGTGTATCGGTTGCTTTATTTCAATGTGGCATCCATCGATGGCTCCAATTATTCCAGGTATCTTATCATTTGACTTTTCTTGGAAACACTGTAAAAAATTTATTTGATTAATAGAAAAGCTTTAATAATTGTTTTATTTATTTTTCATTTCTCACTTTGGATATGTTTTCGTACTCGCTCCGAGCAGGCCACTTCACGTATTCTTCTGCTAAATCGTTTATGATATTGACCATTTCGCAAAATACAGAATGTCCAGAACTTTTTGCGTAGTCGAATCTGTCACCTGCGGACAAAAAACTTTCCTGCTTGGCCAACATCCAAACAGTAAAACTCAATTTTTTGTATAAGCCCGTTTTTTGGGCCTTTATTTCAACTTTATTTAAAAGGTCCTAGTAAAAAAAAGATAAATAATAAGGTTTTTTTTTTTCTTGAAACTTACACTAAAACATCCTCGGCTCATACGAAAATGCTGACGAAATTCTTCTTCGGAATACGATGGAATTATTTCCTCGAAGAAATTCGGGTTTCTCGTCGCTTCATTCTGCACTCCAAACAATTCAGGAGTGCTTAATAGAGGAGATGAGCACAGTAGGTCGTTATGGACATACGCTTCTATTTGTTCTGCCCCATAAAAGAAAACAGTGAAAAAAGAACAACGAAATCTTATAAAATCTTTTACCTAGGATTTCGTCTTCAAAATCCATTTCAACTTTTCTCTTAAAACACAAAATTTTTACTTTGAACCACCTACTCCAAGTAAAATTGACAACTGAATGAACTGCTTTTGGGGTAAAAAAAAAACTTGACGTTTCTTGTAAGATTATTGTTCATGGACTGACAGATCTCTTCGAACTTTCGAAATTTGTCTTGAACCCGGCCAATGTGAGTGGAAAATTGTGCGAGTGAAAGGTCTCGCTGGAATTCGACAATGGAGGTGCTTGTCAGCCATAAGGCTACATGTGCTAGAAAGCCGTGACAGAAAACCTCGAGACACGATTGGCCGATTGTATGAATGTGTGGAGGCTGGGGGAATTTGAAAGTCGAGAAAGAACAAATTACCAAGATCTACCACTTCTTGGTTGACCTAAAAAGTGACAAGTGGTTTTTCTTGCGAATTGTGATTTTGTTTGGAAAAAGAGAAAAGTGAAAATAGAAAGTTGGAAATATTGTTGATAGAAAGTGTTAGATAAAGTTAGAGAAATTTTGGAAATTGTTTAGTCAGTGGAAGGAGAAATTGGAGAAGGAAAACCAGCAGAAATTGTCAGACAGACAAGATATAGAAAATTTGAAAGGAAGGAAAAGCAGGAGAAAAAGAAAAGATACGTAGAGTGTTTTAGTTTTTGCAAGTGTTGTCTAAGAAGAGTTAAAAGTTAAAGTTTCGGTTGTTCTTCCCCTACGAAAACTCTGAAAATTGTGAGACACGCGACCCTTTTAAGTTTTAATAATTGTTCTTTTCGGGAAAGAACAATTAACGTTTCATTCTCCGGTTACTTGCGTTTATTTACTTTTTAAACGGTTCGCCTAACCGTTCACATTGTATCATTTGATTGTTGAAAAGATTTGGGTTCTTAATCCCACTTTTTGTAAGGTTTTCCCAACAAAAATAGCAAAATAAATAGCCTTAAATCCCGTTGGGAATTTAAACTTTGTATTTTAATTCGGTTCTTACTATTTCAGAACAAATTCGTGGTTTGGAAATTTCACCATAAAATTTCCTGGCGCCCATATTTTTCCAGTACACCCGGTACTTGGAAAATACTTTTAATTCTTCATTTATCTTTTATTTAACCCTCCTTTACGAATTGGCAAAAGTCGTGTCCACCCGAACTGGGGTCCAAATGGACCCCACGATTTTTTCTTCGAAATTTTTCTGATTTCAGACTTATATATTGTTCAGTTATGGTTCTTCTGGCTATTGTATGAATTGTTTCTAAGTATTTCATATAGCAGTGATAAAGAAATTTAAGCAGAGATGTTATTATGCAGGTATGTAGGAGGTCATCAATAAAATTTTTCAATTTCAAAACGATGGAAATTGCCTTACTTCGCAAATCTGGGATTCCCGCTTATCCCTTTCGATAAGTCTGTTTTACGTAATTACTGATTGTAATATTCACGGATATCAATGTTTTTGTCAGGTATGCCTATCAAAAGAAAAAATTGTCATTATATCAGTTTGTTCAGGTCATCAAACAATTGTATGACCTAAAATGGATTGAATTTCCCCAATACATGCCAAGCAAGCCTGCCAAATATGGCTTGAAGTTTAGATGGCTGAATGAAAGCTCAACGGGCTATCCACTGAAGTTTTTTATCTGCACTGGTAGCTCTAACCAAAGTACAGCACTTGGTCGTGGATATGATATGCTGATGTCGTTGATGCCATCATATTTCAATTCTGGACGCAACCTCACTGTTGATAATTTCATTACGTCGGTGGATTTGGCATTGAGGTTGCTGAATAAGAAGATCACTATCCTTGGCACGATTCGGAAAAACAAAAGAAATTTGCCTCAACCTATTGTAGCGAAGGAGGTTCTTGATGACCAGAATGATCCTGTAGAGTTCAATAACAAAAAGCAGTATCGTCCAGTACACTCATCCATCTTTGGATTTTCTGGAAAAATGGCGTTGGTGAGTTATGTTCCGAAGCCAAGCAAACAAGTGGTATTGCTATCAATACAACATAACTGCGAGAAAGCCACTTCCGGTCATCAAAGTAAACCTGCCATGATACTGGATTATAGCCGCACCAAAGGTGGAGTCGATGTATTCGACCAAATGATCTCGAAATATTCATGTACACATCAAACAAATCGCTGACCAATGGTTGTATTCTACAACTTACTGAACGGAGCAGCACTAGCAACTGTCATCATTTTCCGACACTTCAATCCGCCTAGAAGAAACAAAAAATTGTTCAGAAGTGATAAACTCATCGAACTAGCGGAGGAACTGGTTTAGTCAGAATTGAATAAACGTTCACAACCTGCAACACAATCTGGCATTGGAAAATCTGCATTTGATGCTCTCTGTATTTTGGGGAGAGTTCAGGAAAAATGACCAACAGTCCCCGAAAGGCTCTTTTGTAAAAAAGCAGATGTCACCTTTGCCCAAGAGCAGACGACAAGAAAACCAAAACCACCAGCTGAGTTTAGCCGTGGTGTCAGCAGCCTACCTGCACTTTCTCTTGTCAGCGCGTTTGACATTTCGATTATTTACCTCGCGGCACACCGGTTGTGCATTTCTTTTAATAGTTCTAATTTTCGTTTATTTTATTTAATTAATTGGATTCGGAAAATCCAATCGCGTTTAATAGTTTCGTCTCATCGTAAAGCACTTTCTCTTGTCAGCGCGTTTGACATTTCGATTATTTACCTCGCGGCACACCGGTTGTGCATTTCTTTTAATAGTTCTAATTTTCGTTTATTTTATTTAATTAATTGGATTCGGAAAATCCAATCGCGTTTAATAGTTTCGTCTCATCGTAGAGTTAGTTTCATCGGAAATAAAAGTGTAACAAGTTGAATATAAAAAAGTATACACATAAAAACAAAAGAATCCAAATAAATATTATTCATATATTAAATTAACATTGAGTTGTAAATTCGAACTTATAAAAAGCAATTGGGAAATTTTTTTTGCTGACAATCGATTTCTTTTGTCGGTTTGAATCAGACCGGGTTTCGAAAAAAACCTTTCGCAAGGTACCGAAGTTGCGACTAAACTCAGCCTTTTCAACATAATGGTCGTACGAAATCGGGTAAACGTTTTTTCTTGCATCCCACCACAGCAAAGGATCTCCAGACCTGTTTAGTAAGGGCTCATTTAGATACTGGTTGAGCTCAACGATCCCAGCAGCTGTTGTGTTTTGGGGAACTAGGTTTTCCATCTCCGAATCAAATACATCCCAAAAACGTCTTCTTTTCTCTTTAGTAGCTGACGAAGTTGATGGAAATGGAAGTACTTCTTTTTCCAGAACAGAAGCAGAGGCAGTTCGAGTTGGCCGTGTTGTCTGAGCCTCATTCGCAACTTTGTGCTTAAGGTTATCAAGAGCCGTTTTGAAATTTTGCTGTTCTCGAAAGCCTTTGCTTTTGAATCTGGGTTCCAAAACTGTGGATTCAGCATAAAAAAATTTTTTTTCCAAATCGCTGAATCTTTTTTGACATTGCTCACTAAGCGTCACCAGCATTTTTCGTACGCAGCTAGGTATTGTTTGGTTTTCGTCACGAAGGGAGTGTATGCCAAACTCATTTAAATACTGAGTTATCTGTTTCTTCAGTATTCTACTAAACACTATTACTTTCGAGAGACTGACATTCTTCTCACTAGATATTTCTACCGTAACATCATCGAAAATTTGTAGAATTGGAACCACTCTCTCTACAACGATCCAATCTTTTTCGTTTAATGCTAGTTCATTTTTCATTAATGCTAATGTAGCGATTACTGCAGTTTTTACCTTTAAAAGTCGATCTAGCATGTCGAAAGTTGAATTCCATCTGGTCGGAACGTCTTGTTTCAACTTAAGGACTGGTAAATAATTGAGTGCTTCTTTTGAAAAAGTCAACTATGCTCTTGACTTTTATAATATGCACGGCAATTTCTTCCAAGCCTGCACTGAGAAAAATTTTAAACGCATTCATATTTAAACCAAACTCAAACACATATGATTTGGCATGGAAGCGGTTTCTATTTAATTTTAATAGAAACCTATTAACTAATTGTTGAAATAAGTTGAACATGATTTAGTTTAAATTATCTTTGCTTTCTATTTAACCTAAACGTGTTTCTATTTGTTTTAATTGACTTCATCTAATGTTCTTTCAAATAGAATTATCTTCGTTTCATTTGAATATGTCCGTGTTTGAAACAAATTCGTTTTCTGTTTAAAACAAATTGTTTCAGCGTTAGCTTTTTTAAACAGATTCATAGTTATTTTTATTTATTTATTATTTTTTATTATTATAAAAGTTTTAAGACGCCAAAAGCTTTAAAGAAACCATGTGAAGAAAAAAAAAACACTCGAGTTTATTTTTTTTACAAAAATTTATTTCTAAAATAATATTTTCCATAATTTATAGTAGGTATGTACATGTAAAGGAGGGCTAGTAATATAAGAAATATTCTTGATATACAGAAATTTGTCAAGCTTTTTACCAATTTCAAATGATTTCTAGTGTAACATTTATTACGATATACATACATACATACCTTAGTTTCATTTGGAAATACATATTGTTAAAATTTTTGTGGAAATTTCTTCGAAATCACAGGGATGTAGTGTTTTCCCGCTGTTTAAGACTCTTTCTAATATTATATTAATAATGTCTTGACGATGTTTTTCTAACAGGCTACCGTTTTTCTCGTGAAAAGAATGACTGCCTTGCCTTTGTCCGTTTGTTGTAGTATATCGAATAAATTCTAAAAATAATAATGGCACAGTGTTAGGTAGGCTCGTAAAACTTGATTTTTCTTTACTTACATCTGCCAAACTGAAAGAACTTGTTGATGTTTCGGGAAATTTTACATTTAACATCCAATCAGATACTTTAGTGCCGACAGAAATTGTTGTACCGTCGATATTAAACTGCAAACGTTATTCAAAATGATTTATACAGATTACTATTCAGGTTATTCTAGTGGTATCAGTGAATACCTACCTTTTCTTTCTTGTTTCTCCCATATAAAAAGCCTTTCCCTAAATTCAGCCCTAGGGAATTTAAGAAAAAAACACAAAGAAAACAAAAAAAATTATATAACAAATTGTAAGATAAACAAACGGGTAAAAGAAAATAATGCTTTATCACAAAAATTTAATACGTTCAACATAATTGTAAGAACTTGTACTTACCATGGAGAAGAGGAAATAACAAAATTAAGTTCCACTCCTCAAGTTAATCCCTCAATCCT